>CM046466.1:3165000-3540000 GCA_025506415.1 Flaveria robusta | reverse complement strand
AAATTCGATATTTTATTTTACTATATATATGAAACTCATTTTTAAAAATAAGCACCTCTTTCATTAATAGTTTTATTTTAAATCCAGATGCATCTTTACATTATATAAACAACTAAAACAACCTCTTTAAGCCGCAAATTAAAAAAATATTATGTTTATCTATTTTTTAAGTTGAAATATATATTATAATCCAATCAATATCTGTGTTTTTAAAGATAAATAAATGATAACAAAATAATTGAAGGTTTATTGAAGTTGACTTACAAAATTTGGTTCATTGTGGTCGACTTATGAAACTTGATTCTCAAAAGTTTATCGACTGTTTATGGCTAAGAGTTTTTTTAGATCAATCAACTCTAAATTATTATTTTAATTCATTACTTAATCTAGTACAATTGTTGTCTGATCTAGATTTATTCTTAATTATTTTAATTTATTATTGTTCTTTTGTTAGTTTAATATATTGTTGTCTTGATTTTTCTCTTCGCTTTAGTATATTGTTGCATTGTTATCACTTAATCCGCCCTAAGTTGTTTTATACGAAACTATAAACAAACTTTTTTACGTTACAGGTTGAAAGCAAAGATATTTAAGAACTGTATATAGACGAGGGCCTCAAATTTTTGTTTCTCTTTAGGCCCCAAAAATCGTTAAGCCGGACCTGTTTATATCATGACTAACATAATTTATCGATATTGCGTGTGGTGACTAAAAGAATATCATATTATTCAATGATCACCTTTTTCTTTGTGATGTTGTAAGAATTTTAAGCAGTCAAGGGTTTCTAGATTTATAGCCGCTGGTGGCTTGAAAAACTGAAACAAGTAAAATCTAGTTATATCTCATTTCTTTTGTATAAAAACTATAGTAAACGTGAATAAAAAAGTGCTCGCAGGCAGGAAAGACTACATGTAAAAAAAATTTTAGTCAGAAAAATTATAATATTATCATATTCAATTTAAGTAAAATAAAATGATCGTTTTTATAGTGTAATTTTAAAAATTATTAACGTATAAAAGTTTATAGACATTTAAAAACCTTGAGAAAGTCGGTTTAAAAAGTTAGGGTAATGTTATAGTAAAAAATATATTTAATCAAAAGACTAAAAAATATTTTGAGCTTAAAATGTGTCATTTTATTGTTTTTAAATGAGAAGACGTTTATGCAATTGTGTCAAATATCTCAGATTATCGTGTCCAATATTTATTCAAAATTGTGTGCTATGTTTTATATCATTTCGTGTTATTTGTGCTATTGTTTTTTATGTATTGTATAAATTAAATTAATTGATCATTATGTTTATATATTAAAAACACACAATAACGTCATTTTATCAATGGTTCAAAACTAAACATTTTAGTAAAACACAAATGTGTTCACTGAAACACAATGACCCATTAATCATTATATTTTATATTCTATATAATTTTATTTTATTTTTTGATTAGTTTTTAATGTATTAAATAAATTAGTTATTATTTTATCATTTTGTTTACATATTAGAGGTACATAATGTTGTTAATTCACTATTGTGTTTTTCAAAATATATCAATTAAAAAACACAATGGTGTTCAGAAAAATAAAATAAAAAACAAAGACACAATGACGTGTAAAAAGACACACTGACGTAATTCTATTTAACTTTTTTATATATGAATACAATATTCGTTTAAAGATTAAAAAACAATCTTTTCATAGTGTAATTATTACGAAAAAATAATGTCATGTGTAAAACGTTTAAAAAACGGGGGTATATGAACAAAAGTCAACAAATGTGATTCTGGCTAAAATACCCTTTTAACAAATTTTTTTTTTTTTTATAATTTGATCTCAATAATTAATTAAAAATATGCATGATTAAGATTTTTTTCATTTATTTGAACCATTATCTAAAAGTTAATCACATAATAAGAAACTTTAGATTTTTCTTAAATATGTTTTAAAAAAAATCTAAAAGTTGTACTTCTAGTTGACTAGTTGTAATCAACAATAAAGAAAAATTATAATTACACTCGATCGATAATCTATGGTTCCTAAGAAATATAATTAAGTTTTATCTGCATATTCTTATTTGAAAAATACAAACATAAACATGTTATCACACAAGAGAATCAACACATGACAGCAATCAAATATTTGGATGTTGGATGTATTCTTAATACAAACATAGCTTAACTGCTATACCAAGGTATAGGGGAGGTGATAACATAATTAGGAATGGAGGAGGTCTCAGTTCTAATAATGCATATAAACAGCTTCTCATTTAGTGTCGGAAAGGATGTTTGGTCCTTGGAGGGGGGGGGGGGGTAAAAAGAACGGTTTGAGGAGTGATATTATCATGCGAAAGTAAGGTATTTTGTGTGAAGAAATGTGGATGGTAAGATCGCTAATAGGAGTGAGCTGCAAAATAGAGGAGTGACATTATCAAAATCCGCCAATGGACGAAAGTTTCAACATAACAAAATTTATCTATAATCACGGAAATAATGCATGGAGTTGTTCGAGAGATCAAGTCTAAGTATCAAGATGAAGAAAATAATGTTGGTAGTGTGTATGGCTAGCTACTTTGTAGATGAAATTAAAGAGACCTCTTTCTTTTGGATTTGCACCAGCCCAAAATTACATAAAATTAAGTGGAATGATTTTATCGTGTGGCATGGCATTGCCATGCCGTTGATTCTCCCCCATTTTTTGACCGTTGCAAGGCTCCCCCCACCCCCTAAAACATGATGTGAGCATCTCCTTTAAATGGTGTGGTGTGGTATGGAGTGATATGATAAAATATAATTTGTGTGGTGTGGTGTGGTATGTGTGATGTGAGCAGTTTGCACCCCCTCTATCCTTAAGGTTGAGCCAGAGGGTTTTTCTAGTTGAGGTTGCGGTCTTAGCTGAAATATGATATATAGATGAACCCGATTAAAATAACACATATCTTTTGAAGTTGGGTTGCACAGTTGCCGTCCAAGAAAAAAGTGAAACTTTGACCGGTCCTGGACAAACATACCTTAAGTTATATGGTAATAATAGGAGGGAGGTCAATCATTATTGTAACATAATATTCTTGATACAACTCTCCAAAAAGCTACAACTCATCATTCTTACACCCAGGCAACATGAAATATCAGTTTTTTTATTTATTTTTTCACAAATAACTTTTTACCTTCAACGTTACCATACATATCCCACTTTCACTGCGTGAGAGGAAAAAAAATATAATTCTCGCTGCCCGTAGCCAAAGGCGGAGCACGAAGAGCGGCACCACCCCATTGCCACACGCCCCACATTCGTTACCACCTTACTATGTGCGACCCTCGGGCGTCACTTTGAAGGTGGTCTAGCACTAATGAAGCCTTTTCAATCTGTTTTAATGATTTAAGTAAATGGTTTGAATATCACATATTAACGGGTCGGGTTATGAATACTTTATAATATAATTTAAAATAATACAAGATCTATGAAATGTTTATTAATCTGATGATCGGTTGAGATTTTAAGACTCGTGGAGACGAAGTCTATCGGTGAACGTGAATCTATTATGGGTTAGTTAGTGGTCAGGGGCCTCAGGGCCCAGGGGTGGGCTACTACATTGGGCCAATGGAACTATGAATAAAAGGTGGTTGTACCTTAAATGGGCCAAGTACTTTTAACACAATGTGCCGATTGCTTTGACTAATTGTAAAATGTAGTCTCCTGGAAGCACATCATTTGGTGTAGATGGAGGTGTGAAAACTAAAGAAAAATAATAAAATTATAGTACATTTCAGATCGGAGAAACGCAAACCTAAAATAAAAATAATAAATTTAATCTCTACTTATCATTGTTGTTGGGTAGTCGAAGTACATAAATATATTCCATCAAAGTTACAAATATAAATACATGCCAAAGCCGTACATGAGACAAAAATACACTCTATTTTGAAACCAACTTGGTCTTCAAAAAAATTATATTGGAATGTTTATAAAAATTTAAATAATGGTGTGTTTTTAGATTTTTTACAAAAATAACGAGTACAAGTTATCAAAGCCAACCCAAATTGGATAATAAGTAAAATATTATTAAAAATAACTAAAAACCATTGACAAGTTGCTTCTACAGTGGGGTTCACTGTTGGGGTACTTAAATGGGAGGTAGGGGTAACCCGGGCTACCCCTTAACTTTCGTAACGAAGTATAATTTTTTTTCTTTCTTTTTTACGATTGTATGTATCGGGATATCCATTGATGAAAACTAAGATACCCCTCAATTCTAACATGCCAAAATGTTGTTAACTTAAAAGCCTAAAATTGAGTTTAGTTAGAAGCCCAACATATTTTTATTAACTTAGCCCAAATCCCAATTAGATAGTTAAAAACCTAATTAATTTAATATAATGAATATGTTAATTAAAAGCACAATCAACTAACATTTAAAACTATGAACAATTGAAACCATCAACCACAAGCTTCTATTGCGTTGCTATAGTGCTGTTCATTGTAGCTGTTACGCCACCGACCGCCCACCTGCAGCGGATCCCTTCAAGGGTAGTTATATTTACCAATATTTTTGAACTTTTTGATTGTTTAGTTTTGATTTTAATTTTAGATTTGTAGGGTTTGTAATCTACTAATTGTAGATTTGTTTTTGTTTAGATGAAATTGAACATTAGGTAATGTGTAATGACTTATAGTTTGATTATTTAGTTTTGATTTTGATTCTAGATTTTTAGAGTTTGTAATCTATTAATTGGTTAGGTTTTAGTTTTGTTTAGATGAAATTGGACTTTAGGTAATTAATTATAGTTTTGATTGTTTAGTTATGATTTTGATTCTAGATTTTTAGGGTTTGTAATTTATTAAATATAATTTTCTTTTTCTTAAGATGAAATTGAACTTTAGGTATAGACTTATAGTATTGATGTTTAGTTTTGAATTTGATTATAGATTTCTAGAGTTTGTAATCTATTAATTGTAGTTTTCTTTTTGTTTAAATGAAATTGGACTTTAAGTTAGACTTTAGTTTCTAGTCATGATATTAAATTTGTTAATTGTTATAAAATTAGAAGATTTGAAACTTAGTAGTTGAAATCTTATTCCAAACATGTTATTATTTGTAATTTTTTATTATTATTGAATGAATGTACCGTAAAATTTTTTTCCTATTGAATGAATGTACAACAAAAAATATTTTTCATTATTGAATTAATGTACCGCAACAAATTTTTTTATAGTGAAATAACGTATCGTAAAATTTATTTTTTGGATACCTCTGAAAGTTTTGGCTAGATCCGCCACTGGGGTTCACGCCACATGACGAAGTGTTCCATGTGTGGCCATGATGCCACATAAGTTCACGGCATGACGTGTGAGGGGTATGCAGAAAGAAAACCCCTAGCTTACCCAGAGTATAATGTATCAAATGAGACTCGAATTCACGACCTTTTATCAGGAAAGCTAGGCTAAAAAGCTTGATATGATAGTAGTGTACTAGTGTTGTAAATGGAAAAGAATAAGATTGCATTTAGTAGGCTCATAAATATCCAACCAAAATACATAACTACAACCATCCATCAGCTGCCCCATTGTATTTATGCTGCACAACTATTATTTTCTTAGAGCAGGGTTGAAGTTTGACCACGAGTTATAACAATAACCCAATCACATCTAACACATAAATTTTAAACAGCCACATGACTAAAGGAACCGATTTTTCAACGAAATAGATGTGACTGAAACTTTATTTTTAGAGTAAATTATAATTTTCCTCCTTTAACTTTATAGCAAATTTCAGATATTGTCCTTAAACTAAGGAAATTACAGTGATTGTCCTTTATATTTTAATTTTGTTACACGTTTAGTCCTTTCCTCTAACGTTCGTTAGTTTTACTGGTTAAGTTAGGTCACATGACTTGCACGTGAGGGTAAATTGATCATTTTACCCTTATTAATAAATATATGAATTATGAAAACCCACCCAATCCACCCAGCCCTGTCTCTTTCTCTCTTTCTTTCTCTCTCTCCCTCCTCTCTCTCTCTCTCTCTCTCTCTCTCTCTCTCTCTCAGTGTGTGCACAAAGAACACCTTATCCGCCGCCTTCCTCGACCAACTTCACTGCCATCCTCCGCCGCCTTCCCCGACCCACCTCCGGTCACAACCGACATCTCTAAACCATCACATTCACAACCTAAACCGCATCCATCACCGTCACCACCGCCACCACCCTAAATCACAAGCGACCGCCCACCTGCATCAACTCTCAACTTGTGACCAACCGACCATCACCATCGTCACCTCCATCACCATAAACCATCGAATAATCAAACTCATTCACCATACTTTGTCGGCGGCTCAACACCCCCTCTTTCAGATCTAGGGTTTGTGAAATTGTAGACAACCCAAGATCGAGATCAAGAGAGAGGGGTGTTGGAGGAATCTACAACAGTTACGGGGTGGTGGTGGGTGGTGGTCGGAACCCTAAACAACCCACACTTTTTCTGTTTGAGTTTGCGTCTGATGTATATATGTATATATATATAGAGAGAGAGAGATAGAGAGAGAGAGTAGAGATAATAATGGCGATGGTTGGTGGCGACGGTGGCTGGAGTTGGTGGCGGCGGTGGCTGGTGTGGTTGCGGTGGCAGGAGTTGGTGGTGGCGGTGGCGGTGGCGGGAGTTGGTGGTGGCGGTGGCGGTGGCGGGAGTTGGTGGTTGCCGTTGGTGGTACTAAAGATGGAGGGGTGGGGTTTTTGTTGAAAAAAGACAGATAGATAGATATAGTGATATATATATATATATATATATATAGAGAGAGAGAGAGAGAGAGAGTAGAGCGATAGTGATGGTTTTTTTTTTAATATTTTATGTTTTCTTTTAATTTGCTTATTTAATTTGTAAGATAATAAGGTTAAATGATAAAATTGCCCTCATGTGCAAGGCATGTGACTAAATTTAACAGAAAATTTTAATGCCCGTTAGTGGAAAGGATAAAATCTGTATTCATTTTTAAACGTAAAGGACAATCACTGTAATTTCCTTAGTTTAAGAACAATATCTGAAATTTGTTATATAGATAAAGGACGAAAAATATAATTTACTCTTTTTTTTATTTTTTTATCAAATATGTGTGGTTTAAAATATATTGATTAAATTTGATTATTTCAATTTATTGTACTTTTTTATTTATTGTTTATTTTTTTTTACCAACTTGATATTCTTTTCTATTATTCTTTCAAATCAACTCATTATTCTTTTTGTTTACATGTTTTTCATTATTGTGAATCAGTTGATTATTATGTAACTTCTCTTTCTCACCATTGACGTATTATCGGAGCATATATGAATGTATCAGTTCAAGCTACAATTCAAAGTTTTAAGATTGTTGATTTGGGTTTATTTTTGACATTTTCGAGTTTTATTAGGGTTTCAAACGGTTTTGTGCATCTCTACTTCGAGGTAAATTAAATGATTTTGTGAACAAATGTTGTCAAGTTATAAATGAACTATTTTGATTGAAAAAAAGTAGGAAACAAAGAATTATGTACTAACATAGACATTGCCTTATAATATGTCACAATTGTAAATTTTAATAGACAACCATATTGACTATGATGCGTCCTCCTAATCATATAAATGAAATCTCTAATAATGCATGCCTTACAATTATGTGGTGATATTTTCACAATACGTGACCCTTGTATGCTTTCAAAATAAATATGATAGGATTGCACACGACCATGTGGTGGTGATGTTTCACAAGGTCAGGCCTTGACTTTGTCGAAATGATAATTGAATTACATACTCTATCCATTTTAGAAAATGTCTTTGTTTTTTCAAATTTTTTTGGGTTAGCTATCGACATAAACCCTTTATTTGTTAATTTTGATCCACTTATGTTATGGTCTATAGTTTGAGGTAAATCAGCTAAAATATTAGGAAGGTATAACATCGGCTCAAGATGCAACAGATGGGTCTTGCTACTTGTTCATTTTGATGTACTTATTTACGAACTTTCTTTTGGACCATGCTTCGGTCACAACTTGCACCCACGACTTATTATGTGAATCAAATGGTTAAATATCAACTTATAAGTTGAATGCAAATGATGATATGTAATGTTTTTCAAACTCTTACCACCATTTCAGTTTTTCAAAAAAAAATAATTTATGATTTTCGATTTTAAAGATGAGCGCTTGGCCTAAAACTGAAAAGTTTAAAGCATGAGTATGATCATTTATGCCTGCAAATACCAACTAGTTCATAAGTTCTTATTACACATTAATTTATTAACCCAACAATGTATTATACAAAATAAAAAAGTGCATGTCAATTTTCAGTATAGATTTTAACATAGATATTTATACTTATTGTTTTGTTTGCCTAACTATCATGGATAGATTTTTTTTTTTTTTTTTTTTTTTAATCTTCATATTTAGCCAAGATATGTAAATATGAGGAGATCTTGAGTTTAAGTCGTCATCTAAGTAAAAATGCTTAGGGTTGAGCAAGAGAATTTTTTTAATTGTAGGTTTTCTTCTGAGAGAATTGGGGGTGCGGTTCCGGCTGAAAAACAGTTGTTAAATGAGTCCAATTAAAATAAGATATATTATCCAAAACATGGTCGTACATCTGCATTAATAAAAGATACATATTGATATTTACAACCCTAAGCAATATGTATCTTTTATCAATATGTATCCTTAGCCCAACTGGTTAAGATGAGGTGCTCATGACATGTAAATATTGGGAGGTCATGGGTTCAAGTCTCACTCTGAGCAAAAATGCTTAGGGTTAAGCCAGGGGGTTTTCTCAGCAATAGGTTTCCTTCTGAGGGGGTTGGGGGTGCGGTCTCGGTTAGGAAACGAATAGGTGGGCCTGATTAAAATAACAACTATTTTCCGCAGCAGGACCGAACATTTGTCGTTCAAAAAAAAAAAAAAAAAAAAAAAACTAATAACTAATACGTTTGTTGGTTGCAGCAATAATTAGGTAGGTCTGGATCAATAAAGTAAAAGCAACAACCCACTTCAAAACGGCTACATCATTTTGAAGGCCAGGACGAAATAAAAGCCCAGAACTCATTTCAAAATTCATTGTTATAAACAACGATGAATCTAGGATTTTTTTTGTGAACGGGAGTAAAATAAAAATTCATTAAAGTAGAATTGGACTATGTATATAAAAAAAAAAATTAGGCACACACTTTCTTTAAAAAAAAAATTAGGATTGGAATTTTAGACTAAGGAAAAAAAAAACAAATTGCACTATGTATAAAAAACTAATCTTTCTACTCTAATACTAGAACAGATAAACAGGATACGTGACGACATCACATTTATTCTTATTAAAATTTTTTGTTTATGTCTCCTATTAAATAATTACATGTATTACTAATAATATTATTTAATTCTTTTTAAATTAAAAATTAGTTTTTCATTAAATTAAAAAAAAGATTTTTTATTAATGTTATTTCTAAAGAAATAAATTTTTATAAAATAAAATTTTTTTCCAAAACATCAAACTTTTTAAAAAATACAAAATATTTTAAACTTAATGTTTTTAAAAAGTAGATTTTTATAAACCAAAAATAATTTTAAATTGGTAGTTACAATAAAAAAATTTTAAAAATGAATTTATTTTTTTTGTTAAAACGGTTATATGAAAACAACTTGTTTATTACTTTTATTTTGGAAAAAAACGGCTTAAAATAAAAATTAAGTAACAAAAGTTTAAAAAGTTAATATCATTGTTTTATTAGTTATAGTATTTACTCATACATAATTTAAATTATATTTTATCTTAGAATTTCATTTTATAATTAATAAATTTCATTGATTTATTCAATATTTTAATTATACAGCTCATGTAATTAATACACGAGTTTATTGAAACTAGTGACGCTAATAATTTGGACACTAAGGCCCAAGACTAAAAATTAATGAATATAGAGCTGGCTCTCGCTCACATAATTTTTTTTTGAATTACCAGCGAATACGTTTAAGCTCGGTCACCTGGGTATACCCATTGGCGATAAGGCCACCCATGCCCGCGAATAAAAACAGTGCCGGTGACCTGGCATGCCCACCAATCTAGAGAAAACCCACCACCCAAACGCCCACCGTATTAAAACCACTGCTCGTGGAGATGCTACCGACAAACAGAGAGTCTAGCTTAAAAAAGTAAGTTGCAATCATTTAAACAAGTCTAGCTTGATTAGAGTATTTAGTAAGGACAAAAACACATGCTAAATCTCCTATATTAATATCATGAAACGAGAAAGTCATATAACAATGAACAAGTTAAAACATGAATCAAACTCCATATCCAACCAATGATCACACACAAACATTTGTTTGCCAATGATGTTGCAAAGGTTTATCCATCTCTTTTCAGTATGTTGTTTTTGAGGGGAAGAAACTAAGGTAGAAACAGTGTAGTTGTGGGAACAAGAACTTGATCAAGAAGAGAGCTTTATACAACCGTGGTTCTGTAATGGATGTTGCTCCCTTGCACACTCCGTCGACAATGGCTTTCGCGCATGGTTCAGCTTCCATTGTTGGGACTATGTCTTTGAGATCCTGCTCAAATTAAGTGGCTTTTAGCATTGGTAGATAGATGTGTTGAAAACTAAAAGTAGTTAACTTACTTTTCTTAAACGCGCACCAACACCCTTGGTAGAATATTTCACGGTTATGATGTCTGTTTGTACGAACCCAAGCGTCAAAATTGTTATTGTTATCGTTGGTGACACTTCAAATCTTAGGGATTCATAGAAGCTGATCAATGCTGCTTTACTTGCCTGAGAGACATTCGGTACGATTATGTATTAACGAATGAAATATATATCATCCTATTTTGTATGTTAAATTATCTTTCTAATAATATAGAGAGAAATGATGTGAGAAAAAGATAACACGCTAAAGTAAGTCAAGTGGATCAGGTTAATTTGTTACATTGTAGAAGCCGCCTTTCGGTGGGTGCAACACTCCAGCAGATGAGGCGTTGACGATGATCTTTCCATTGGTTTTCATGAGGTGTGGGATCGCGAAATGAGTTGGATAAACCGAGCCCCAAAAGTTTATGTCCTATACACATATGTATATTCGTTAGTAAATTAACCCAGCCATGTGAGTGGTCACTATAAGTATGTAAAATTATATATTTGTTGTTTTGTGTGTTAAGTTTCTATAGTGTGATCATATACCATAACAGGAACAAATTTGATGACATCATGGTTGATAGAATAAAGGGTTCCAATTCCTGCGTTACAAACAAGATGATCCACTACGATGGAATCGATTAGCATGTTATGTTAGTTCACACAACGTGATGGTGAAGAGTAGTTTTTTTGGAGGTTAATGGTTACCCACAATGACCAAAATGATCAATGATGTGATCCACGAACATCCTACACTCGTCGACTTTTGACACGTCAGCAAACACGAAAAGAACATCAGGTGAGCCAAGTTCACGAGCTCTATCTGCCACTTGCTCGAGTCGACTCTCAGGTTCTTTTATCGCGATAAGTGCTAAATATGCCCCTCGTTTTGCATACTCATATGCCATAAGCTGCCATTTTTATAAAGCAAATTATAAACATAATAATTAAGTTACGGTTAAGGTCTAGGATTTACATATATACCTCTCCAAGCCCGGATGAAGCGCCGGTGATCAAGACCACTTTACCCGAGACGTTTTCGTGAGATTGGAAGCATGAACGGATGGTGTTGATGAGTTCCCAGATGAAAAGAAAGGGTGAAATAAGAAGCAAAAGTAACAAGAAAATGTAAAAGACAAGGGCATTTGTGAACTTGTTATTGAAGCAAGCATCATACATGGCTAGCAATTCACACACCACCTCTCATCTTCTCTGATGTTATATGCTTACAGCAATTTTGAGTATGGACTTGCTCCTGGGTCCCACAGGCTTTTTGACAAACAATCATATTGTTTAACCCGTTTACATAAAAATCATTGTTTTCACGACCGGATCGGACCGGCCGGTCCGACCGGGGATCGGCCACCTAGCCGGTCCGGTTCGGTGCGACTCGTTTTGGACTGGTCGAACCGGCCGGTTCGTCCCGAACCGCTGGTCGGACCGGTTTTCGTATTTTTTTTTATTTTAATGGGTAAAAACGGGGTGTTGAACCATAAATTAGTGTGTTGGATATAAAAATATAGTTAAGTTTTATATATAACTATAAAATACATATATAAATTACTTATATTTAATTATATATATAACTATATATATACTATAGTATATATATAATTATAACGTCATCCGGTTCTTAAATCCGGTCCTACCGGTCCAACCACCAAACCAGTAAGACGTCCGGTTCGACGTCCGATCCGGTTCTGAAAACATTGATAAAAATAGGGCAAAGACCATAAATGGAAAGATACGAAGATTGCATAGAGAACATAAATCAAGTTATCTTCTATTTTAAAAGTTGTGTTATTACCTGGCATATCTCTATATTAATAAATAAAAATGAATCCGAACAGTTGTCACCATTCTATACCATCTAATAATTGGTTTTCCCGCTTCTCTCTCATCTTAATTATGAATGCTATAATAGCTATTTATTAATTAATAACTATCCATAATTAAAATTTCAAATATGTTAACTTCAAATTTTTAAATATGTAATACATGAGTTTATTCAAATATGTCAACTTTTTATATTATTAACCATGTAACAGTAAATTTATTTAGTCCGTGTATTACACGGGATTGTAAAACAATTCAATAAATGGAAAGATACGAAGATTGCATTTAGTAGGCTCATAAATATCCAACCAAAATAAGAACCACAATAAGTGGTTCAGATGAAGCCGAGTGTCTAAACCGGTGTCGTCCCAAAGAGAAAAAAAGCCTGAATCTAATTTCTAAACACCCAAAATTAAGCAGCCTAACTCACAAAGTAATTAAACAATCAAAAACAATTCAAAAGCAATAACTCTTTACTTCTAATTCTTTGAACAAAAGCAATACACCAATAAACCAAAGAAGAGGAGATGACTGATTTTGTGCCATCAGCCCGTCACTTGTTGAGAATAGACCATCATATCAGTCGATCAATGATGATTGTAACAGTGGTCAAAAGGCACTCTAGCAGATTAGATCAAAATAAGTTTGAGTTCGCTGATGAATGATGAACCGATGATCATAGCAAACTAGCGGTGGTCAGAATGCCCTTCAATCGACAGGTTCCGACCTTTCAATTTTCAGCCTGAACCTTTAATAATTGATTCTCGATGGCCGATGATTCCTCAATCTTCAACTCCTGCTATGGACTAATGGAAGTATAGATTATAGATAATTGGATTAGTGGAGCATTGGAGCCCATTAATTCTAAGCCCAATATAATAAAAATTAAAAATTTTGAGGACCCAAGCACAATACGCCACAGTTAACTCAAATCGACCGGCCCTAGAGTTAAAGGAATACCCCAATTTACATATAACACTAATTTAAAACAGTGTCACATGTCTGTTGAAACCAAAGAACAAACAATTATCCTTTATTTGATATACACCCGAACACGACACTAATCTGAATATCATATGTATCAGTGTACTAGATAGTCAAACACAAAACTCGAACCTGACTCACGTATTTGTTGGTTGACACGACAAGAGATCGGTTAACACAAAAATATATAACTCTTTTAAACTTTAGATTTTATACTTAAAAAGTACAAAATTATACCAAAAACACTAAACTGTAAACCAAATACGTTTAAACTACAAAACTCGAGTCGATAGGTTAACGTTCTGATATAAATATCCCTCAAAAGATTATAAAAAGAAAAGGATCAACTTACAAACCGACAAGGATGACTTGAGACCAAATTTTGATGGTTCCACCTGAAAAATCCTAGCATGTAGGATAAACACAAATCATGAATTTTGTCTTAAGTTCGTGTCATGCCAGAAATCATATCTCCGAAAGTAGAAAAAAATCTCTTGGCGAGATGTGCCATTATTGATATATATATTAATCCTCATTAAGACCTCTCGCCACGCTACAATTACAAAATGCTAGAAGCTAGGGGGCGCGGAATTTGTATACATTTGCAATCTAACTTGCATAACCAACGAAACAAAATCTGCGTTTGAGATTGGTGTAAGTGGCGATAGGATGGGTGTCACGGATCTTACGCTAAAGACGTCAGTGAGTTTGAAAAATCGATCTATTCACGACGAAACTATATCCTCTGGGTTGTAGTTTCTTTTGGGAATCGGTGGATCCTTTATAGTACCACAACCGTTGTTCATCTATGTCAATGATTTAACGTGATACACGAGAATTTTGTTTTGCATGTGTTTTACTAAAAGTAAGACGACAAATTGGAAAGAAAAAATGATAATGTTTTTGAGTCGGTTTGTTTCTGTTTCATCTAGAGTATGCTAGATCAATAGATCTTAAACAACAAGAGTGCTAGTGTTAGTTATATATGGAAGTGGAAAGGCCACTTACTATGTGTTGTTTCGGGTCTCGTTACAACAACTCGAATTTGTTGCTTTGTTAAGTTTTTTCGGTTTCTTTGTGCATCTCAAGAGGTTACATCTCGAAAACCCAAACGTTCTTTTTGCATTGAATTAATTATACACAGATGGTCTTGTGGTTACGCATTTGTTCCCAATTGTATGAATATTATTTTTTGCTGTGAGGTCGGTGTTAAATGACGAAAATACCTCCAACAAATAATTAAGCAATAACCCACCCCACCATCTCTGCCATAGCCCCCATGCAACCAGAATGAAGATTTAAAACTAAAAATACAAAAAAATAAACTAAAATAAAATAAAATAAAATAAAAAATAGTAGGCCATACACAAACCAATCCCCATCTGGCCATCTTCTCAATTTCTTCCCATCACACACCCATAAACCCCATTACAGATCTATCACTCATTTACTTACTAATGTCGGTGACGACTCACATGCCATCAACAACACCACCACTTTGTATATATAGTATTGAAAATGAGATTTTAAACAAAGTGAATCGGTGGCGTGATGGTGTGTGTCCTTTTAAACCGATTGATGTAGTAAGTTTAATCCACCGGGTAACAAACCTAGTTTTTTCTACTTTTTTTTTTCTCTTCTTAATTTTATTTGTTTTTCTAATTTTCTTACGTCTTTTTTTTATTATATTATTTAACAAATTTGTCTTTTCAATACTAAGTTATTTTTGTGTCGTAATGTGCGAGACCTAAAACTCTTTTCTGTTTATGTTTCAATCTCTTGAACCGAGAGGCCGTAACATCATACGTTTCTTATGTACTTAATCATGTTAATATTGTTGTCGTAACTTCATGTGTTTCTTTTATATACTTAATCACGTTGATTTCATCATTGCAATGCGTATAAAATTTCGCAAATGTAGCGCATTGCGCGGGTTTAATTTCCAGTCATAATCAAAATGCAACTTTCATTTGTTTATTTGGATAAATGTACTTACTTTAGGTTTGGTATGTTTTTATCTTTGTATATCGTGATTCAAACAATTAACATAACATTAATTGCGTGTTATTGTAACTTAGAAGTGATTGTGGTCAATTTTTGGTTTATTAAATTATGAATTTGCACCTAAATTTGCACATATATATAAAACAACATAATGTTATATATATACAATGATATTATTTTTGTAATTAAAATAATGATTTCACTTGATCTTAACTTGTTTTTATAAATTTGCATAAAGTTTTTACAATTTCTATTGATTTGCAATTGATTTCCACTCCTCAATTCAAACCTTATATTTAAGTACAATATATATTAGGAATTGAAGAATTGTTAAATGTATTGGATATATAACTAAAGACTTGGTAGCTCTTCCATAAGGCATCCTGATATAGAATTCTAACACAAACCATGACATGCCAATCATGTTACATTCATAAACAACACCTGCATAAGATTTATACTTAACATCATGCCGTTAGGGAGACTGCGTATCTTGTTTGTTCATTTGTAGTTAGTATGTCATGTCGACCATCAACATGCATGTTAAGCAAACTTAAAGATGCATCTCGTCACATTATTCGCATGTTAGATGAGTGGTTTAATTTTCTAACCACAATATAACAAAACTCCTCATCTCCAAATAAGTTTGTAATAATACATGTTGTGTCACAAGAATAGCATTGGCAAGGTATGTATATCTTTTATAATAAGGGATCCAAATTCCTTTTTTTATTAATTATGATTATTAATTATAGAAATGAAGGATTTGATTAAAATGTTTACTTCTTTAAATTAACTTCAATTCGTTTACAATATAAGATTCATTTGGTCCTATATTGCAAGGGATCATTCACCCCTTTGCAATTTAGCAAACATTGAGGCAAAATAAATATTGAAGTACAACTGGTGTACTTCTGGAAATAAAAACTTGATCAAGAAAAGAGCCTTAATGAACTTTGGTTGTGTGATATACGTTGCTCCTTTACATACTCCATCTACGATGGCTTTTGCACATGCATCGGCGCCCATCGTTGGATACACGGCTTCTATATCCTGCAAGAAGTAATATATATGTAGTTTCGCTTACTTACCGCGAGCAAATGGTTCAATCTTTTGTAGTTTGTAGAGAAATTAATAAACAAGTATGCAATAAACTTACTCTCCTTACATGAACACCAGCAGTGTTGGCTAAATATTTGGATGTTATGATGTTTGTTTTTATGAACCCAAGTGTCACGATTGTTATTGTCACTGTCGGTGACACTTCATGTCTAAGGGATTCATAAAAGCTCATCAATGCTGCTTTACTTGCCTGTCACGCAATGCCTAGCATAAGGTAGGTATCACTAACACAAATAACACATAATGATAGTCTATTTCTCATTTATGTATAAAAAAAGTTACACCGTAGACGCCGGCTTTCGGTACACTTAACAGGCCAGAACTCGAGGCATTGACGATGATCTTTCCATTAGTTCTCATGAGGTGTGGGATTGCGAAATGAGTGGGATAGACCGAGCCCCAAAAGTTTATGTCCTACATGAATTAGTACATAAATCCATTAGAGTCGTGGATATGTTTAGTAGAGTTTAAAGAGTTATACCATAACAGGTTCGAATTTGGAAATATCAATTTCAGTAGAATAAATGGCTCCGATTCCTGCGTTACAAACAAGATGATCCACTGCAAATAGCATGTTATATCACACAAGGGTGAAAAGGTAGTTTATTAACGGGAAAATTCTTAAACTAAAATAAACATTTTTCGAGTCAAAGTCCTGTATATACATTGATTTTTCAACTTCCAATAAAAGTCCATGTTTGTATAGTAAAATTTGTTTAATATAGACTATAGAGAACTTTAGTTTAGCTAGGGGTTACTCACAATGACCAAAATATCTAATGGTGTCATTAACAAACATCCTACACTCGTCGACCTTTGACACGTCGGCAAACAAGAAAAGAACATCAGGAGAGCCGAGTTCACGAGCTGTGCGCGCTACTTGCTCAAGTGGATTTCCGGGTTCTTTTATCGCTATAATCGCTAAATACGCCCCTCGTTTTGCATATTCATACGCCATGAGCTGCATGTCGTTTTGTGAATTTAATTAAACACTTGATACTTCACTTATGTTTAAGGTTATTTACTATTTACTTACCTCTCCAAGTCCCGTTGAAGCACCGGTGATCAAGACCACTTTCCCGGACATGTTTTCTATAGGTCGGAAGCTTGAACGAGTAGCGATTACGAGTTCAAAAAAGAATAACAAAGGTGAAATAAGAAATAAAAGTAACAAGGAGACATAAAACACAAGTGCATTTGTGAATCTGTTATTAAAGCATGCTTCATACATGATTGACTATAAAATTAGCACCAACACCACTAATCTCCTTTGAATTTATATTTAGCATTGACGGTTGAGTATGCATTTGGCCTCACTTTCTTTGTGAATTTATATTTATATCTTTTTCGCCTTAACCGTAAATGAGGTAGTTTAAACTAATTAAAATGTTTATATCACTGATAGATATGTATCTGGATAAGATAAAATAGTATGTATAGTAGGATAAAACTATCAACCTACAACTATAGCGTGTATCGCGTTGTTCATTTATAATTTGTACGTCATGTCAACCATTAACATATTATACCTATCTAGAGACGCCTCTTATCACATGATTGGCATGTTTTCAAATGGTGGTTGTGATAATGTATGTTTTGTCACAAGTATATTATTGACATGGTTTTATATATTTTATAATAAAGGCAGAAGATTCAAGTTCGTTATTTTTTGTTAACTTATTCTAAGGAATTACGTCTTCGAAATTTCTTGTGTATGGACGTTACTAGAAGTTAAACTTGCGGAGGTTAAGTTGTTGATGTGACAACCTATGATTAAATAAATTAAGATTTGAATCCAACTATGTCTTTGGTCTATATCATATATAACATATTATAATTAATTAAATCAAGATCAGAAGAACATACTGCAGGTTAACTAAAGTGTATAATGTTACGAGGTACAAACAAGAACTAAATAATAAGGTAATTAGCTAGAAAACGAAATTAACTTAGTTGTGATCACATATATAAACCTTAACACGTTGATGATTGTGGTCTAACTAATATTGCCAATGATGTTGCAAGGAGCTAGCCGGTTATCCATCCTTTTGAAGTCTATCGAACATTGATGCAAAATAAACATTGACGTAAAAACGGTGTAGTTCTGGGAATAAAAACTTGATCAAGAAGAGAGCCTTAATGAACATCGGTTGTGTAATAGACGTTTCTCCTTTGCATACTCCATTCACGATCGCTTTCGCACATGCATCGGGTGCCATTGTCGGGTATACAGCTCCTATATCCTGTCGAAAATGTATATATGTCGTTCGGTTTAATAAGCTTTTGGTAACAGTTGATGGTTCAATATTTTCCAATTTGTTGAGGAAACTGCTATAATACATAAATAGTTACTACTATACTTACTCTTCTAAGACGAACACCAGCATTGTTGGTTGAATATTTGGCTGTTAAGATGTTTGTTTTTACGAACCCTAGTGTCACGATTGCTATTGTTATTTTCGGTGACACTTCATGTCTAAGCGACTCGTAGAAGCTGATCAATGCTGCTTTACTTGCCTGAAAGACAATATTGCCTAGCATAAGATATATTGCCGGCCGGGTATATATTATGGTTAACTAATTAAAACGATGACACGTGGAAATAAGTGAGGAGATTGGTTCACTACGTTGTAGACCCCGCCTTTTGGCACGTTCAAGATGGCAGAACTCGAGGCGTTGACGATGATCTTTCCATTAGTTTTCATGAGGTGCGGGATTGCAAAATGAGTTGGATAGACCGATCCCCAAAAGTTTATGTCCTACACGTATTTGATCAGAAATCCGTTAGAGTCGTTAATATGTTTAGTACAGTTTTTAGGATCATTATCATACCATAACCGGTTCGAATTTGGAGACATCAATGTCAATGGAATAAATGGGTCCGATTCCTGCATTACAAACAAGATGATCCACTGCCAAGCAATATTAGAGTAGATGTTATTTTACACAAAATGAGGATTAAAAATTAGTTTATTAATTAATTAGGAGGTTATGGTTATTTAAATACTTACAATGACCAAAATATTTAACGGTGTTATCCACAAACATCCTACAGTCGTCGACCTTTGACACGTCAGCAAACATGAAAAGAACATCAGGAGAACCGAGTTCACGAGCAGTACGCGCTACTTGCTCGAGTCGACTCTGTGGTTCTTCTATAGCTATAATAGCTAAACATGCCCCACGTTTTGCATATTCATACGCCATAAGCTGCCATTTCGCGTACTTAGTTAAAAACGTGATATTTAGTTAACTTATGTTTAAGGTTTAAGGTTTATGTTTTACGCACGTACCTCTCCTAGTCCTGAAGCACCGGTGATCAAGACCACTTTTCCGGACATGTTTTCATTCGGTAGGAAACTTGAACGGACAGCGATTATGAGTTCCCATAAGAATAATAACGGCGAAACAAGAAACAAAAGAAATAATAGGACGTAATACACAAGTGCATTTGTGAACGTGTTATTGAAGCAGGCTTCATACATGGTTGAGTATAAAATTAACATCACCACTGATATCCTGTGAATTTATAACTAGAGTTGACAGTTGAGTATAGATTTGGCCTTCTAGGCTTAACATTTTTCGTGAATTTATAGTTATATTTCGTTTACTTTTCTATGTTTTTAGTAAAGTACAATTGTACATAGATGAATTGGGTTGTATGTTTCTAATTAATGTTGGGCCTTTGGGCTTTGGTATTTACTACATAGGTGCAAACTATACTATATTGTATTGGTAAACTTTAAGAGTACTTTCTTCTGTTGGTGAGAAAAAATATTAACATTACATAAATTGATCGTCATCTTTTTGCATCAAATTGTTTTGCAACAACTTGATATTGTTGAACACATTGAGACTCTTAAAATATCGTCCACCACAATACCACATAGCAAATTATGGTTTTGGTACCATCCAATTTTTAATTTTTTTTGGCTGCATGTTTAATTTATATTACCACTCAAATTTTGTTAAATTACTTTAATGCTTTTATTAGTGTAATACTTTTATACATATTTTTCTTTTTACAACTTTTAAAACGTAACATGTACATTCTGAATATCACCTTAAAACGTGCTTATTTTTTATGCGTTTTAGGATAAATGTTATTTAATATCAAGTTGGTATACACCTCGACATAAACTTTATTCAAATCTGTTATATACAATTTCGCATTTTTAACACTTATTTTTAAAAACAATGTAAATTTTCGTGGTTTTCATTAATATACCAGTGCGTGTTTTTTCTTTGTCTGCACCTTGATGTTCAGCATTGAGCCGGTGCAGCTTCGAATGCTTCTCTTTACTTACTACCACATCAGCGTCAGCGCCAGCGTCACTACCGATGTTAAGTATGATATGTTTTCCTTTCTTACTCTATATATGATTTTGCGTTTTTTAACATTTATTTTACAATAATGTACAATATTTTTCGCCATAACTTCATATGCATTTATTTACATACTTACCGCCTCAGTGTAATAGTCACAACACAATAGCACTCACCATTTTGTTTTGAAAACGATTCGTGGTTTAACGCATTGCATCACGCGAGTTTTATTACTAGTTGATATCTAAAATACACTTCAAAGACATATATAAATAATAAATATATAAATTGTTAAACAGTTTAAAAAGCAAAATATTAATAGAATGAAAAAGAACAGTCGATTTACGGTCCAAACATGGCTTGTGTACCCGTGTCTATCATTTCGATCTATATTTTAACTAGGTAACTAATTAAGTCGAACTACCATCAATTAAATCTTTAACAAGTGAGTTACGTTAAATCAATATTGAAAAAAAAAAAATTTATAACGAGCCAAGACTAAAGTGTAAAAAATAGATCAAATAAATTAAAGTTGTTACTCGTTATTAAAACTATATGAGCATACAGAGACATTTGTGTCATTGTTGTATACCTATATGATGCAAAACAAAAACGAGATAATAATTAAATCTGTTGATTATCGACGAATACCATGAACAACTATTCTAATTATCGTTGATTCACTAATAACACCTATAACACTAACACACACTTTGTGATAGAGAGAAAATAATTTTCATAAACATCAAAACTAAACAACTTCCAAGTCTCCAGAAATATAAAATGCAAGATAAAATCCCAATGGACCTCAAATCATAAAGGGGACGAAAACTAGTACATAAACAAAGCATAACAAAAATTAAAAATAACTTTAAAAGTAAAAATACTCATAGAATAAAACGATTTTGGGCCGAAACAAGGACACAAACCGCCTACGGTTGCACGCCCGAAAAGAAGCTTCTTAGCTCAAGTTACAGCCATTTCAGTGAAGCACATTTAGACACACGATCTTGAGCCTCCAATTACAGAATAGCTCGCTTCTCGACACTTGGATCCGCACCACTCTAGGGTGGATCTATTTCACTCACTAATGTTATATGGATTGTCACAAAAATTTAAGCTAACGAGGATTTTTCTTGTAGCGATGATGAGATCATATGTCACTGTTTTCGACCTTGATAGGTATAGATTTAAAATACAAACCTTTCGATTTCAGTTAGATTATTCTTACTTAAAGATAGGCAGTGAAGTTTGACACGACACGAAACTAACACGAATTCCGTGAGTGTGGGTTTAGGCTAAATGGGTTCAGATCATTTGGTTTTTAGTTTCTCATCATGCATCTTCTCCAGAATTTGAAGCAAGAAGTTATGCCCGTTCAACAAATAGCAATGCACCTGTAAAATGTTTAAGGGGCCATCAGAGTTCAATAAATTTTTACAATAAGAAGGAACCAGAAGTTCAACAAAACTAATTGTAATCATCTCCTAATTAATCAAATCATGTACAGTCTATCTGTTTTCTAACCAAGTTTTAGCCCATTTCGTACGATGCTAAACAAACTCGCAGACGAAGAAAACCTTTAGTAATGGCAAAGAAGACAACCATGTCTAACTACCTAAGATTCTTCACAAAACAAACTCAAAGAATAATGACAACTGACCACAAAGAATAATCCCAAAAACAGTAGGAAATGTGTTAGAAAAGATTTATAGTTCATGATACATTTACAATTTCCTAATTCTAGGCGATTGAGTGAGTATATTATACCGTTTGTTACAAGATTATTCCTAACTAAATATAACCCAATGAATAGTGTTGTTTTTCATATATAAATACGCATTAGGAGTAGCCTTTGAGACACATCAAAACCACAAAAAACTTTAGAGTCAGCATGAGTAGTACTAAGAGACTAAAAATGTTCCCAACAGTTGGTTTTATGCTACTTCTCACTTGCATCACCTTTTTCAATCTGTTACCTACCAGAGCCACTAACCTCAAAACTTACATTGTTCACTTAAGTTCACCTGAAGCCCCGCCCAACGACATTGACCAATGGTACAACTCGTTTTTATCAAAAGTAGCTTTGACATCATTCGAGAAACCAGAGATGGTTTACACGTACCACCATGCGATCACAGGATTTGCTGCTAAAATGTCACCAAATCAAGCGAAACTGATGGAAACTTTGAGTGGAGTTTTATCTGTACAACCTGAAGGTATGTATCAGTTACAGACAACTCGTTCACCTCACTTTCTAGGATTACGCCAAGACTCAGGTCTCTGGAAAGACTCAAACTATGGGAAGGGGGTCATAATCGGGCTCATCGACTCTGGAATCACTCCAGGCCATCCTTCGTTTAATGACCATGGGGTCCCGCCTCCTCCGGCTACATGGAAAGGTAAATGTGAGGTAGCAGGGTGTAACAATAAACTGATCGGAATAAGAAACTATATTAATGGAAGCTCTCCGATAGATATAGATGGCCACGGGACCCACACTTCAAGTATCGCAGCAGGGAATTTTGTCAACAACGCGAATGTATTTGGGTTGGGGAATGGGACTGCGAGCGGGATGGCACCGTTAGCACACATAGCCAGTTATAAAGTATGTGAGATCATTTTTTGTTTGGAGGCTGCTATCATAAAGGGCATTGATGCAGCCATTGAAGATGGTGTTAATGTGTTGTCTATTTCAATTGGTGGAGTAAGAACCTCAACGCTTTATGATGATTCTATTGAACTAGCCACCTTCTCTGCCGTACAGAAAGGGATCTTTGTGAGCTGTTCAGCATCAAATTCAGGGCCGAATAGTACATCATTATCAAATGAGGCTCCATGGATACTTACAGTTGGGGCTAGCACAATTGACAGACGGTTCAGGACTTCGGTTCTTCTTGGAAACAAGAAGGTGTTTCATGGTGAATCGTTATACCAACCGAAGGACGCCGACCGTAAGCTCCGTCCTCTCGTTTACCCTGTGAAAAAGGGTGAAAGTTTAGCTATGTGCCATCCGGGATCACTAGACGATGTTGATGTCAAGGGGAAGGTGGTGTTGTGTGATGTGGATGATTTTAGTAATGGATTAAAGAGTAATGTAGTTAAGGATGCAGGGGGAGCTGCTGTGATTATTGCTAATGATATTATTTCAGGTGAGAGTATAGCAGCAGAAAAACATCTTATTCTCGCGTCATATGTAGGTTACAGGGACGGGGTTGAGATCAAGAAGTATTTGAACTCGACTTCTTCGCCGGTTGCAACAATCCTCTGTGGTGGGACCGTGGTCGGGCTAAAGACAGATCCGGAGATGGCTTATTTTTCTTCAAGAGGGCCTAACTATAAAAGTCCAGGGATCCTTAAGCCCGATGTTACGGGACCCGGTGTCGACATTCTTGCGGCATGGCCCGAGTCCGTAGACAACCAAACGGAGTCCAAAGCGACATTCTTTGTCATAGAAGGGACATCAATGTCTTGTCCTCATCTCTCAGGCATTGCAGCATTGCTCAAAAGCGCACATCCAGAATGGTCTCCTGCTGCTATCAAGTCTGCAATAATGACTACCGCTAGTCAAATGAACCGAAATGGAACCGCCATTGTGGACCAACGAACGCTTCCTGCAGACGTGTTTGCCATCGGGTCCGGTCACGTAAACCCGCAAAAAGCCCATGAGCCCGGGATTGTTTTTGATATCCAACCCGACGACTACATTCCGTATCTTTGTGGCTTAGGCTATACACCCCAAAAAATTGAAATGATCGTTAAAAAGAAAGTTAACTGCTCAAAAACCATACCTGAGGCCCAGCTGAATTATCCATCTTTTGCAGTATCGCTAAAACGTGGTGAAAGCAAAACATACTCGAGAACAGTGACTAATGTTGATGAGGCATACTCTTATTACACCCTCAGGGACATTTCTGTACCAAAAGGTGTAAGTATTAAAATCTTGGTTGATAATTATAAAAATCTAATTAGTTTCACATCAGTGCAGCAAACAATGACATTCGACGTAATGTTTAGCCGAGATGCTAACGAAAACGAGAAAGAACTATATGGTCAAGGGCACATGACCTGGATATCTGATACCGGTAAGTGTACCATTAGAATCCCATTCTCATTCAAGTTTGAATGAAGATGAAATGAGACATCATGTCAACTTGTATAACATCTACGCTTAATTTCATATATGGATAAGATGATGAGATATTATACACTGTTATAACTTTTTAATCTATAAGTCCCAGCTTAATTGTTTGTTTTCTCTACATGATTTTATATTGATTTTGCTATCTATTAAAAGCTTTTAATGTGCAACACCCAAGAATTGTTTTTATCAAGTGATCAAAGAAGCCCCATCTAGAGAAATTCCCCAAAAACAAACTAACCTCAAATGAAAACTATTATATTTTATATATATATATTATAAATCCAATATGTCGGTATGAACAAGAGACTTTTATAGGTTTACATAGGGGCACCAAAGTTTGTTTTTTTGCAAAATGATACAAAACATCTTTAAATGAAAGAAATGCATAAACAAAGAAGCGGTGGTCTGAAGAGGAGATGAAAGAGAGGCATGCAAGACCGACTAATGGTTTTCGTCATGTCACCGGCGACGACGGAGAATGCTACCGCGAAAACCTCTGCCAAGCTTGCTTTCATGAACACTTCCGCTTCGAACCCTGATTAAATTCTGATTGGAGCTTACGTTCCAGATCAAAGCAGCAACAATGGTGAAGAAAAAGATGCCCAACCCTTTCTCACATACATGACACACCCGTTCTCTCTCTAGAACGCTTGATTACGCTATTGTGTAAATCTTCATCTTCAATTTGGAGAGTCTAAGTGATTGATGTTTTCATGAAATACTTTCAGCTTTGCATATGGGTTGTATTTTTTTTTCTTAATTAGAAAGGTCGAATGAAAGCTAAAGAGTTGTTTGGCTTTAATTATAACTATTAAAGTGGAAGATATTATGTATTGTAGTTGATAATGGGTTGAAGTCCAGCAAAAATAAAATCAAATGAAAAAAGTGGAACTAGGTTGTAGAGACAGCCACAATTATTTATTTGAGAATAGATAATTGAATTATTAATCAAATATTTAACAAGTTAATATATTGTAAAAAAAGTTACATTATTTAAATGCAAATAAAGAAGTGCAAGAAAACAATTGAAATATTATAAGAGAAGATTTATTTATAGTTAAAATTCATGACGGTTTAGCTGCAATATGGTTACTATTAATGTTAAACACTTATAATATTTTTTTGGGTTGTTATGATTTTATTATTTAGTTATGCGATACATCTTTTCTGCTACTATGTTTGCCCGTGACAAGGCGTGAGGGAAAATAGTGTATATAGTTAAAATGATATTTTGGTACCGACTAAGTTTTTTTATTTTTTTCAAAATGCATTTTATTGTTATTGTTATATATTATATTTTCACAATACAACACAAATGTTAGCTAGCGTAATGGGTTTGTTCATTAGCCTTCTACAAAAGTGGTCCGTGGTTTGAATCTTCCTAGCTCCTTTTTTTTCCTTTCTCAACAATTACATATAAATTCGCAATTGGTTTGTTCACTACGTCCTACAAGAGTGGTCCATGGTTCGAGTATTCCAAGCGTCTTTTTTTACTTTTCTCAACAATTACATATAAATTAAAAAAAACCAATAATAGTTATCATGTGCAATAGTATCCTTTGACAACTTGAAGTCAATAACAATAATTTGTTGTGTAATAATTAGGCAGCTAAGAAAACATTTTTAGAAATCTTTTTTGGAGTTAAATTACAAAGTTAAATAAGCTACTATTTACTTTATGAAAATTGATAAATGTGTTTTTGTTACAATTGTTGGTCGGTTTATTACGTAGTTTATGTGTGTGTGTGTATATATATATAACCAAACTATCTTTTTGTATAATCATTGGGATATATGCCATCGAGGCATTCTTAAAACATGTTAATAATTTTGTATTCTTTTGTGCTAATATGGTTTCCTTAGCGTTGCAAGAAGACCCCGCAACAACGTGCGGGGTTCAATCCTAGTTTGTATAAAATGAACTTGACAATTTTTAGAACGCTATAACTATTAAGTCTATAAGTGATTAAGTTCCACCATCTAACCTATTTGACTTTAGAAAACCACAATGGAGCATGTACGTACCATTATACCATATAATCTTAGAGCATCCACAATGGGACATTCTTGGGCATTTTTGGAGTCCACGTGGCCATTCTTCATCTTTTTCTCTCTATTGTGTGACATCATTTTTAAGAAAAACATTCTTGTGGATGAACACCAAAGAATAAACAAAATGTCAGATTTCACATGTGGGTGGGGCCAAGGTTTGGGAAAAAACATATTAATACATATATATTATTTCCGTTCAAAAAAATACATATATATTATTTCAAAACATTTAAACAAAAAATATTTAATTTTTAAATTTCACCTCCAACGGAAAAATATCTAACTTTTAAAATTTATAGCTTTTAATATTTTCATAAAATAAAAAAAATTTAATTAATCATCTTTATATTTTATAAGATAAAAGGTTGGTAATTTAAATAAATTAAGGTAAAAGATGGTGATGATGTGACAATGTTTTTGGGTGTTTTTGGGTTTTCTTATTGGGGGGTTTTAAAAAGATTTTGAAGAATGAGTACTTTTCTGATGTGACAGCTGACTAGGCATGTTTTTAGATGTTTTTAAAGCTTGCTATTAGTGATGTTCTTATATGTCACATTCGACCCAAAAATAACCCAACTAAAATAGGTATACACATTTTATTATGATAGTAACTAAATTGCATCATGTTCGATATTGAATAGAGAGAAAAAAAAGTAACAATTATGGCTTCATTGATTTTTGTCTTCACCTTTAACTGTAACATGAAAGTCTTTAATCTGGATGGTTGTTATGATACTTCGTTAAGAATCAAGATCAGGCTAAGATTGCTAAAACATGGGGTAGACTTGAGACGAATCGTTTTAGAAAATAATATTAAAACATGTACACATGCTATATATGTTTTTGACAGATAATGACAAAGACGCACGAACATTATATAACCTATGACATTAACATTGCATCTAATTTATGAACCAAATATATAATAATGGATGTAGAATACGACACACTTTGTTAACCATTTCATGACCATAAAACTTTTAAGACCCTATTTGGCTATTTTCCTGTTGTGGAAGCCGAAAACTAAAAAAATACAAATTCCATGCAAAATCACAAACATTAAATAGCTGACTTATTGACCTTAAAAACACTCGCAACAAAAAAATTTGATGTTTAAATCTTGAAGAGTGCAAGGTATGATGTATTTGCTCTAAAAAATCAAGAAATTGTTTCTAAAAAATAAAAACTACAGAATCATCATCCTTTTTTTCTTTTCTTTTTTTTTTTTGAAAGGCACATAATCATCTTCTACTACCTTGTTTATGGCCTCCAAACAAAATTCCAACAACTTTTAGATTTTTCTTAACCTTATGTTTTTCTATCAAAATACTTGAATAATAATTAAAAAATCTATTAAAATCACAACTATACAAGAAATGTGGGGAGAAATATACAAATAACCTTCGTATAGAAATCTACAGCCAATGTATGCAAGCATAAAACAAATTGCATTAGAAATATACATTTGTTTATATTATGGTTAAGAACTTGATCAATGCTTTCAAAACAGGACTGGAAATTGAATAGGTTGTCTTATGGTTCATTGATTGAACTAGTAGGATCAGTCCGACCAACATCATTTAAAATTTTAAATTTAAACAATTTAGAAAATATAACAAATAGTAATTAACAAATAAAAACAATTCTAAGAATATTAATAACTGTGCTCATCATTAAAAATTGTTACTCAAGAGAACAAAAGTTGCATGTATTTTTTTTTTCGTTCGTTCTAAACGAAGCTTTTTATGAATGTGCTATCTCATAAAATCGAATCAACTTCGATGTTGGAATCTTATATGTTTTTCATATATTCAGTGGTGGAGCTTGAACCTCACTTTATGCGTGAGGGGGGGAGGGGGGGGGGGTCAACCTTATATTTATTACAAAATTTCCATTACCGGACTAAAAATTTACACTGTTGAGACGAAAATTAACACTACTGACGGAAAAAAGAGGGGGGGAGGGGAGGCGGGGGCCTCCCCCGACCCCTAAGAAGCTTCGCCCATGCACATATTTCTTCCAATTAGTGAAAAGCATGTTGTAAGCAATGCCCACTAGATTTTTGTTCACTAATTCACCAAAAAATAACCAAAAATCTATTCAGACACCAAAACCACGATGAAGGCTCTCTTTTTCTCAATGAACACTTGGTGACCATCTTGTAGATGGCATCTTCTAGTTTGTGTCACTAATAATTTGTGTTTAATATTTTTTGCTTATTGATATTACATCACTGATGGTATTTCATTTATTTTAAATAAAACGTTTATAATAATATAGGAGGTAAACTCTAGCTGGTGGCAACTTTATTCTACTCACATATGTATTATCAACCAAAACATAGGATCGTCACTATAGTTTTTGCAAACGAGTACTTCTCTTGTAGAGACCATTATATTGGATTATATGTCACTGATTTTACCTTTAAAGTTATGGCGGTTCATGAATGCACATGAAAAAGATTCTAGGGTCCATAAGAGTTCAACAAATTAATTAAACTAACTGTGGCCATTTGTCACTTGATCAAATCATGTATAGTCTCTATGTTTACTAACCAAGTTTTAGCCCATTTCGTATGATGCTAAACAAACTCGCACAAGAAGAAACCTTCAATAATGGCAAAGAGGACAAGCATGTCTAACTGCTTAAGATAATAAGATTCTGCACAAAACAAACTAAAAGCTGGCCAAAAATTAAGTGACTATTGTTTACAAGATTCTAGGTGGACACAAGAGCAATGATAAGGCTGTTGTCATGTAAACACGAAGTCACGTGTTAGAATGAAGAAAACATTCGCATGCATAAATGCAATGTAAAGATGTGTATATCAGGCCCATAATGGCCTGACTATGAAAGCCTTATGAACCGGGCTTGCCTTTGTTATCCACAGGATGCCACTGTAGTTTTTGGTTGATAAGTGAAGCTCAAATGTATGACAACTTATAATCACAAAAAATAATCCGAAGAAATGTGTTATGGAAGATATACAGTTCATGATATATTTATCTTCGTTTAAACCTTCTTTTAGACGAAGTGAAATAACTTGTAGATATTGAGAAACCCTTCAATGAACAAGTTTCCTAACTCTAGACAATTGAGTGAGAAAATTATACAGTTTGTTAGAAGACTATATTTCTGATGGATATAAAGCCAATGAATAATGTCGCATTGGCTCACGTCAAGTAGAAAGCCGATGATTAAAAGCAACCTTGATGATATATATATATGCATTAGGAGTAGCCTTTGAGACACATCGAACCACAAAATCATAGTCATCTTAAGCAGTTCTAAGATATACGAAATGTTGCCAATAATTAGCTTTGTACTTCTCTTTTGCACAACCTTTTTCAATGTGCTACCTACAAAAGCCATTGACCTCAAAACTTACATTGTTCACTTAAGTCCACTCGAAAACCAGCCCCGAGACATTGAACAATGGTACAACTGGTTTCTATCCAAAATAGCTTCCTGATCAAATGAGAAACCAGAGATGGTTTACACGTACCGCCATGTGATCACAGGATTTGCTGCTAAAATGTCACCACATCAAGCAAAGATGTTGGAAACTTTGAGTGGAGTCTTATCTATACAACCTGAAAGTGTGTATCAGCTACAAACAACCCATTCATCTTACTTTCTTGGCTTACACCAAAACTCAGGTCTCTGGAAAGACTCAAACTATGGAAAAGGGGTCATAATCGGGATCATGGACAGTGGAGTCACTATCGGACATCCTTCGTTTGACGACCATGGGGTCCCGCCTCCACCTTCTACATGGAAAGGTAAATGTGAGATAGCAGGGTGTAATAACAAGCTGATCGGATTAATAAATTATATTAAAGGAAGCACACCAAGAGATGATTTCGGGCACATGACACACACTGCAAGTACTGCAGCAGGGAATTTTGTGGACAACGCGAATGTATACGGGCTAGGGAATGGGACCGCACGCGGGATGGCACCACTAGCACACTTAGCCATTTACAAAGTATGGAAAAGGGGAAGGTAGTGTTGTGTGATGCTGGTAACAATGATAATGTTGAAAAAGGAATGGTAGTTAAGAAAGCAGGGGGAGCTGCTGTAATTATTGCTAATGACATTGTCATGGACGAGCATACAGTAGCAGAAGTTCATGTTATTCTCGCTTCAAACGTTGGTTACAAGGAAGGGGTTGAGATCAAGACGTATTTGAACTCAACCTCATCCCCCGTTGCAGCAATCCTCTGTGGTGGGACAGTGGTTGGGGTGAAATCAGATCCGGAGATAGCTTTTTTCTCATCAAGAGGGCCTAACTTTGCAAGCCCTGGAATTCTAAAGCCAGACATTATTGGACCCGGTGTCAAGATTATTGCAGCATGGCCTAGGTCGATCGACAACCAAACAGGGTCCAAAGCGACATTCGACATCAAAGAAGGAACATCAATGTCTTGTCCTCATCTCTCAGGCATTGCAGCATTGCTCAAAAACACGCATCCAGAATGGTCTCCAGCTGCCATCAAGTCTGCACTGATGACCACAGCTAGCCAAGTAAACAGAAATGGAACCGCCATTTTAGACGAAAGGGCACTTCGTGCTGACGTATTTGCGATCGGGTCGGGTCACGTAAACCCGCAAAAAGCCCATGAGCTTGGAATTGTTTTTGATATCCAACCGGACGACTACATTCCTTATCTTTGTGGCTTAGGCTATACTTCTAAACAGATTGAAAAAATTGTTAACAAGAAAGTTAACTGCTCAAAAACCATACCTGAGGCCCAGCTGAACTATTCTTCTTTCGCGGTATCGTTAAAACATGGTGAAAGCAAAACATACTCAAGAACAGTGACTAATGTTGGTGAGGCATGCTCGCGTTATACCCTTAGGGACAGTTCTGTACCAAAGGGTGTAAGTATTAAGATTGCGGTTGATGATCATGAAGATCTGATCATCTTCACATCGGTGCAACAAACAAGAACATACAAGGTAAAATTTAGCCGAGATGCTAATGATAACGAGAAAGGACCATATGGTCAAGGGCATATTACGTGGGTATCTGATACCAGTAAGTATACTGTTAGAATTCTATTATCATCCAAGTTTGAATGAAGATGACAAGAGATATTTTGTTAACTTGTATAACATCTATGCTTAATTTCATATGTAAGTAATATGCTGCAATATTATGTTACAACATTTTAATCAATAAATCCCCGCTTACATGTTAATTTCATATGTAAGTAACATGTTGCGATATTATGTTACAACATTTTAATCAATAAATCCCCGCTTACATGTTAGGTTCCATTGCATGTTTTTTATTTTAATTTTGCATGTTAGGTTCCATTGCATGATAAAATTTAATTTATTAAAAGTGTATTAAAGAAGCCCCGTACCGAGAATTCGAGAAATACCCCATAGACAAACTAACCTCAAATGATAACTTTAAACTATCTATGGCTCTTAAAACGAGCTTGAACCGACCCAAATTCTAGAACGCTAATTATGTTAATATGTTCTAGCGTTCTACCATCTAGAGGTGGGCATTTTGGGTTCGGCCTAATACCCGAAACTGGATACAACCTGGGTTGGGCCCAACCGGGTTTTTTTGTACCCGGGTTTTGGTGAAACCGGGTTCGAACCCGGGTCGGGTTCACCTAATGCAAAACCCTACCCGACATACCCGGGTAGGGTCGGGTCGGGTCCGAAACAGGGTCCAATACCGGGTTTATTTATTTATTTTTTTCTTTTTTCCTTTTCTTGTGTGTGTCCCCAATACCGGGTTCAACCGGGTCGGGTTCTCTAAACAAACTCAAAATCTAAAATCGGTTCCAACCCTACGGGTTTAAACGGGTCCAACCCGGGTACACCTCCCACAGGGTACTACCCGTACCCGGTTCCGGGTCGGGTCCACCGGGTCGGGTTCGGACCCGGTTTTTATGCCCATCTCTACTACCATCTAACCTATATCTCAAAATAGGCCCATTTGTAGCCCAATTGAGTTGACAACAAAAACCACAATACAGCATAACTATACCATACCATCTTATATCTCACATTGGACCCAAAAATAACACAAATAAAATCAACACTAAAATGACCAAAATCAGACCTATCTGGCTATCTATACACATTTTATTACTACTGCATCATATTCAATAACGAATATAGAAATAAAAAGGTAACAATTACCGGTTTGATTTTTGTCTTCTGTAACATGGAAGTCTTAAATTTGGATGGTTGTTTAAAAATTCCATCAAGAACCAACATCCAGTTAAGATTGCTGTAGGCAGGATTGGAACTAGTCGTTTTAAAAAATGATATTAAAATGTGTACAGTTGGTGTATCGAATTTTGACGGCAAGTGATGAATACACACACATATAACCTATGACATTGGCATTGCATATAATTTATGAACTAATTATGTAACAATGAATGTCGAATATGGTGCACTTTGTTAACCATTTCATGACTATTGAACTTGTTAGAGACTACATTTTCTGTTGTAGAATTCAAAAATAAATATATAAAATCCATTTAAAATTAGAAACATTAAATAGCTAGAGTCTCATAGTCTTGAATGGAATATTTTTGTGGCTAAAGGGTGTGTATGACAATCAAAATGATAGTTCAAATCCTGAACGGTTCTTGTGTTGTGTGTTTTATCTTAGAATCCAGTAAATAATGTAAAAAAAAGGGCTAGTACTTGCCTCTGAAAAATAAAAACTAAACTCATCATCTATTACCAAGTTTATGGCCTCAAATCGAAACTTCAACAGATTTCAATTTTTTTTTTCACTATTGTTTACCTGTCAAAGTACTCAAATAATAATAAAAAAATCCATTAAAATTAGAACTATACAAGAAATATGGGGAGAAATATACATATATCTTTCAGATAGAAATCTACATACTGTATGCATAAAACAAATTGCACTACAAAATACACATTTGATTTTGTTTATATTATGGTTAAGAACTTGATTGATATACATTTAACCAATGTCTTGATAACCGGACAAGAAATCAAACAGTTCGTGTTAGGGGTCCACTGATTGGACTGTTGGAATCCAACTGTTGGATCAATCGGACAGAATTTAAAAATCGGATAACGTCGTTTAAATTTGAAAATATAAAAAATATAACAAAACTAATCAAATGTTCAAAAAAGTTCTAAAAAGGTAATTAACAAACATATTATAACTGGGTTCATCATAACATGTTTTTGTACTATCTCTAGTAAATTTAAAACAATACTAATTTAAATTTGGCGATAAAGCTAGCAGGTAAGGTACGTGTATTATTATTTTTTTTTTTTTTTTTATGTGTTCTAAATGTAACTTTTTATGAATAAGCTATGTCATAAAATTAAATCAACTTCTATGTGGAATTTTATATTTTTCCCATATATTTCTTCCAGTTAGTGACAAAGCATGTTGTAAGCAGTGCAACTATATTTTTCTTGACTAATTCACAGAACTTTGACTCAACGAAGGCTCTCTTTTTCTCAATGAGCACTTTGTGACCATCTTCTAGTTTGTGTCACTAATTCTGAGTTTGTTTTGTGATTAAACTCCTGCTAGTGGTGACTTTTTTTCTAGCTAATCACTTATGTATTATGGACCAAAACATACGGTCGTCAATAATTTTTTCACAACGAGCATTTCTCTTGTAGTGACCATTATATTGGATTATATGTCACTGATTTTACCTTGAAAGTTATACCGATGCATAAATGCACATGTAAAAGATTCTTGGACCCATATTAGTTCAACAAACTTCTAAACTAAGAAAGAATTGAAGAAGAATATTGTTCAACAAATTAACTAACATAATTATAATAGTTTATTTAAAGAAGATTGCATATGAGCTGTCAATTAGTTATCATTACTTATTTCTCATTTGTAATTTTGTACACATATCTTTTGCATGTATATGAGAAAACAACTTCTGCTGCATACGTTCATATCGATCTCCTAATTATGCTTGCTGAACCAAAAATGGAGAATAATGACAACTACTCACAAAGAATAATCCTAAAACAGTAAGAAATGTGCTAGAGAAGATTTACAGTTTATGATGCATCTATCTTTTTTATTCTTAATGCATAAATGCAACATATAGCGGCACTAGGATTTAAACCTTCTTTTAGATGAAGGGAAACTTGTAGAAATGGATAAACCCTTCAATGAACAAGTATCTTAATTCTAGGCGATTGAGTGAGCATATTATATAGTTTGTTAGAAGACTATTATCAAAGAACTAGTGTCCTATTACATCGACTTTAGTAGAAAGCAAGTGACTACAAGCAATCTTGATGATATATAATGTCCATTAGGAGTATCCTATGAGGCACATCAAACCACAAAATCACAGTCATCATAAGCAGTACTGAGAGACATAAAATGTTGCCAATAGTTGGTTTTGTGCTACTTTTCACTTGCACCACCTTTTTTAATGTGTTACCTACCAAAGCCATTGAGCTCAATGTTGGTTAATCTTGACGGGTCAACGGGTCTTATTTTACGGGTCAAGTCAAGTCATTAGGATGTTTTATTTTATTTTATGTTTTTAATTATGCAGTAAGTTTAATTAGTTTGTGTAAATGTTAGTGGGTCAAAAGAAACATGGGTTGAGTGGAGTATTGTTAGGAGATGGTGGGTGTTAACTCACCCCACTTCATACGTATGTTTCCCATATTTAAGTTTGAGTTTGTTTAAAAAAAAAAAAAATTTTTAATGTTTTGAAGTGCGAGCCAAACAAAGTTCCAGTAGTGAATGTTTACTTTCTGTCGTAAGTCCTCAAATAGCCAAAAGGAGAGTATATTTCTTTTATAACTTTGGGTTTGTACCAACACTCAAAACCTACATTGTTCCCTTAAGTTCACCTGAAAGCCCACCCCGCGACATCAAACAATGGTACAACTCTTTCTTGTCCAAAGTAGCTTCACGATCAAACGAGAAACCAGAGATGGTTTATGTGTACCACCATGTGATCACAGGATTTGCTGCTAAAATGAAACTAGATCAAGTGAAGTTAATGGAGACCTTAAGTGGAGTCTTATCTGTACAACCTGAAAGTGTGTATCAGCTACAAACAACTCGTTCACCTTACTTTCTTGGCTTACGCCAAAACTCAGGTATTTGGAAAGACTCAAACCACGGGAAGGGAGTCATAATCGGGGTCATCGACGGCGGAGTCACTATCGGACACCCTTCGTTTGACGACCATGGGGTCCCACCTCCACCATCTACGTGGAAAGGTAAATGTGAGATAGCAGGGTGTAATAACAAACTGATCGGGTTAAGAAATTATGTAATAACAGACAGATAATGTAATCTTTATAATTAGTTAAAAGGCCTTTTATTAAAAGCCTATAACACTAAGAGGTTGTACTTCTAATATTTTGTAAATGTATATTAATGAAATAAAACAAATTTTTTATGTCATTAGCTTGAAGGCTGCCATTGATGCAGCAAATTAACCATCATTAAAGCAAATTGGTCAGCTTGCTGCACATTTCACTTGGTATACTTTTGTTGATTTAGATGAAATTTTAATTTGTCTAGAGATGTATATATTATTAATAGGAACAACATAAAGATACATGTATTCGCTTTGTTAGTGGATAGGATGAATCAAAACAAACAAAAAGAATACCCCATAAATCAAAGACCAACAGATTACCTGATGCAAACTACCTGTAGATGTAACTGCCTAACCCACCTGTAAAGAAGGAGAAGTAATTAACATGCAAAAGATACCTATAATTCAATGAACTATTTGATTTATCAAACCAAAATTAAAAAAATGCATCAATATATAAAAGAAGAGAGCCATTAACATGAAAATTGTTGCCTGTTGATAACTGAACATTAAAAATCATATAGATTGTATACTAAAATCTTGTCAAAGTGATAATGTAAATTGTTGGCATTTACTTGAGCTATACTGATTAACTTTCAAAATGTCAAAATCCAGTTAAAGAGAAGCCAAAATGAAGCAAAAAAATACCGATGACCATGGTTAACTAAAAAGGAAGTAGACTTACCTGCGTAGGTTTTCTTAACCCTGGAAATCAGTTTCAATGGTTATTTTAACACCCTAACAATTATCACCACTTCAATAAAAAATCATAAGCATAGATCACATGCATGCTAAATATTTAACGAACAAAAATAGTTTTGTCATTATGCAATTACACGCGTTCCATTTTTATGCAACAATGAAAATAATCAAAACAAAATGCCATCAAACATATCATTTATGTATTTATAGTGAACCAACTGAATTTGAAACATTTACTTTCTTGAAATCTGTTCTTGCTACCTCAAAATCTAAGCATCCATGCAGCAAAATGCCATCAAACATATGATTTATGTATTTATAGTGAACCATTTGAATTTGAAACATGTACTTTCTTGAAATCTGTTCTTGCTACCTCAAAATCTTCAGCATCCATGCAGGCATTCCATTTTAATAAAGAGCTTTAACATGAACTCTGCACAAATGAAACACAATCATTAAAATAATTAGATTCCCTTCATGAGTATTCGATGATATCAATAACCAAAATATTTTGAAACAATACATAACAGGCTTATGTATAAGTAGTCCTTGAAACATACAATGTGTATACTAAAATATAATACTAAAACATACAATGTTACCACAAAATAAACAATACATAACAACATGAAAAGAGTTGTGGTAAAAAATTGAAAAAAATATCAACATAAAAAGGTAACATGTATTGAACAGTAGTGAAGTAGATCCTCCTAAATATTAACAAATAACAGATAACATGTATTGAATCACACAAAAGAATACACAATGAATGCAAGATATGAATAAATGCATACCTACATAGTGGATGATTTGTATTAAGACAACAGTTGGCTAAGTAGATGAATTTACTTGCATCTAAAGGTGATAACATCATACAATACTTCAATTTTAGATCAAGTAAAGGCATCCTTACATTTACAATCAATTTCTAAGAATATCAAATTATGAAAGTAGAATTCTGTACATTCTTCACATTTTTTGTGTCTTCTTTTTGCTGCTTCAACAATAACTCAACTCTTGCTCTTATTAGAGGATATCTGCAATTTTATGGTTGAAAATGACAAAATTATAAGCATAAGAATTCTAGAAAATATAAAGAAATCAAAGATTGATAATCAACTTACTCAGAGGTCGAAAATGATCTAAAATAATCACAATTAACTACACAATGACAAAGGGTTGTGAATCTCGCTGTATGCTCAGCAGGCACCATTGTGGTGGTACTCCACTGAATAGCAATTCCCCCTTTTCAACCTATTTCTTGATCCAAAACCATTTGCAAGTTAAGCACAGCAAGATTGCATACACAAAGATAGAAGAGAAGAAGGGATGTAGACTGTTTAGGAAAATAAACCTAAAATTAAATGGTGTAGCACAACAATTACCCACAACACCAAATATTCAAAATAGAAACTTTTGCATCCAAGTAGGTGTGTGAAGAACATGAGATGCATAACGATGCTTTAAATCCAGAATGAAAAATCTTGGATATTAAGTTACATGATACAAACATCAAGTCAAGATACATAAACTTACTCGTTCACCTCAATTTTCAGGAATGCTTTACCCATCGATCTTTAGCAGTGCTTTCGAATGATAGACCCTGGGGCAGCATCGATTTTTAGTAGTCCTCAACAACCGATTTATAGGAACAAAAGTATGATTAGGTTGAAGGTGGAGTTACCGAGGATCATGGAGAAGAGAAAAAGGGAAGATGGAACCGGGGAGTGCCACCATCATCTCTAGTTTCTTTTCATGTCTTTTCGAATGCATTAGTCAAGAAGTAAGAAACAAAGAAAAGGAATACCTGATCGATTGATAATGGAGAAACAGAGAGGGATGTGTTTGGCGTCACAGGATCGGTTGCGATTAAATCTCCGACAAACTTTGCGTGGTGCAAACCATCAAACAGAGAGGAGCGAAGGAGATGGTTACCTACAAAGAACAAATATTAGGTTTAAATTGACTAGTAGAAGGTGGTTGTGAGAGGCGGGAGCAACGCGTGTAATCCGAGAAGAAGATGAAATTCAATTTGATAACCGTCGGTAACTACTTCGAATGGATGTAACTGCTGACTTTAAACGGATGAGATTTAATCTCAAGTTGATCTGACGGTTGATATGCAATCTGATGGTGGTTATCATATTCGCTGGCAATAAAATATATAATTCATCTTCACATCTTCTTGCCTACGGATTCTCATGTCTTCGAGAATTTATATTAACTAGTTTTACAAAGTTAGGGTTGGTCTTATTTAAGTAAAGCATTCATCATTCTGCTTCTTGTAGTTTGAATCATTTCAATCTGTAAAACTTGACGAACAATCATAGATAATTGGATATTTACTAGATCAATTCAACTAATCATATCAAATCAAATTCTGACTATAAAAATTTAACCAAACTACAGTCTCGATTCCGATCACGACAAATAATTTAATTAAACATAACTTTAAAGAACGTTTGTCAACGATGAAGAAGTAGGCGTTATTGCATTCCGAATTCTAGTCGATAGTTTTCGTTACTTTTATTCACTTTTTGGTTAGGTAATAGCCCATCAAATGTGAGCCCATGAAAGTTAATTCAAGGTCAGCCCAATTATAGGTTTTTTTAATTTAAGAATCGCAAAATACATATAGCCGACTTGTTTTCCATCTAATTAACAACCAAATGAAATAGTTAAAGTCTTAATTATGACAAGGGTGGAGATGTTTCGATTAGTTTATCGTTATAAAAGAATTTAAGTTGTAAAAATAAATATTATCAAAGAAAATTATAAATCGGAACCACAAACAATGGAAAATGGTTTAACGTTGAGAAATCTCTTTGGACCGGATGAAAAATTCCACACCCATTTAAAATTATCATGTTTTTTCACTACTCTGCTTTTCGAGTATTTTTGAAGAGAGAAATTAAAGGAAATAAATGGAAAGTAAAAAAAAATGATGTTTCTAAATATTTTTAAGATTATAACCCCGCTTAAATGAAGAAAAATATACTCCTCTAAACTTCAATAAACTTTTAGTAGTAAACGTTGATAATTTTGTTAGTTCGTTATGCTAAAAGAGTAAAAGGTTATAAATTACATGTCTATGAGGCATATTTATTCGTCAAAGAAAAAAAGATATCATTTTCAATATATATAAATAAATAAATAAGATAATTAAAATTGGAGCTATGATAAATTTAGTCAAGCATGCTTAAAGTTTATGCTGTTTTCGCAACTTTATACACAAAGTCATGAGTTTTTTTATCCAGACTAAAATTAGTAGACATTTTAAAGCATTAAGATATCTCAAAATATTTAAAGTATGTTTATATTAAAAAGGGTGTTTACCTTAAAAAGTTTAACAATGATTATTTGCTTGGTACATATTTTTCTATTGTTTTGAAAATGAGGGCATATTTGTTATTATGTTTTATACGTTCATTGTATCAAGTATCAATTTATTATATCATATATTTTATATATTTGTTATATGTATTCATCATTTTGTTATATGTATTCATCATTATGTTTTATATTTTAAAACATTTCATGTTATTTTTGTTATTGTTTCTATAAATTATACAAACTTGTTATCTATTATTATGTTTTACACATAAAAGTATACAATAATGTATTTTTATCAATGTATTTTTTAAAAACTTATAGTATTGAAAATAACACAATTTGTTATTGTTGTCATAGTTTTTTATAGATCATATAAACTTGTTATCTATCATTCTGTTTTACAATTGAAAGTAAACAATGATGTTATTTCACCAATGTATTTTTTAAAACTTATTCAAGATAACACCATCAAAAAAACATAATGAGACATTATATTATTTTGTTATTGCCTTGTTTTTAATATATTAGATTATTAAGTTGTTAATATATTATTGTGTTTTACATATAGAGATACACAACAAAGTTATTTCATCATTATATCTTTTTAAAACAAAACAATTTGGGAAAAACACAATAATATTAAAAAAACACAATAACTAACAAAAGACGCAATAAACTGCATTATTGACACAATTACGTGCAAAAATCATATGAGCTTAAAAATATAAAAAAAATTATTATTTTTTATATAACAATACTGTACTCTTTTAAAGATAAAAAATGATCTTTTTATGGTTAATTTTAACTAAAAAAATAGTGTCGTATTTAAATTTTATGAACATTTAAAATTTTTAGATGACTTGAAAAACGTTAGCAAAAATGGTTATGTCTAAAATACCCTTATAAAAAACTTGTTGCTTACAATTTGATCTCAATCATTAATTAAAGAGAATGGTGATTGAAATCATTTATTACGCCCTTTAATTTTAAGTGTCTTTTTATTTGAACGCTTTCCAAATAATTATACTTAACTAATTTCTTATTTTACCTTTTGGTTTTTAAATTCTATGTCATTTTCAAAACGTCAATATTTTTAATGCATTTAAATATGTTGTTTAATTATATTATATTACATATACCCATTTGTGTGTGTTTTAATTTTATATTTGTGCTTTAAGGATAAGTATTTTGAGGTGAAAAGTTAAGTTTTATAAATTTAAGGTAAAACACAAGTAAATAATCGTGGGAAATTTTAGCCTTATAGGTAATCTCCAACCTCCGAATATGACAAGTTGGGTACGTTGCAAATACGTGTTACCAATGTTTATCATTTTGTTTTGATTACTTGTTTAATTCTATTAACAGAAACACCCTATTTCTTAAAACAATTTATAACATTATGTAGTAACTAAATATTATTCTCTTAGAACTTTAATATGTATTATTTTATATGGTATTTATGACTCGCATATTATTGACTTTTTAAAAAATTATATATGAATATTTTTGAAGTTTCTTCTTTTATATGGTATCTATGACTCGTATAATTATGATTATTAAAAATATCATATATGATACAAAGATTTTTGAAGTTCCTTCTTACTACATCTCGATCATAAATATTATATGATATATGACATGTTAATCATGCTTTTGTCATAAACAACATCCGACATGGGTTTATAATCATGATCATGTCATTATGGAAAGTGTGTATTATGTGTGCTCATTTGTAGTTTGTCGACCATCAACGTGATATACCTATCTCAAAGATACATCTCATCACATGATTGGCATGTTAGATGGATAGTATAACTAAACCCCTCCGAGTTGTGTTGGTAATAATATTAAATTGTTTTGTTTAGACAATGTTTTGTTAGTTCCATGCATTAATATGTTAGAACATATATTTTCCTCTGAATAATTTAAACCTAAATTTTTTTTAACAGAAGACGTTATATCAAATACAATACTAGTAAACAAAACAAGGGTATATTCGTTTGTGTTTTCTTCTTTATGTTGCCATTCTTTTTAAGAATCAATCAACTTCTTACAAATTCTATTTTTGAGGCTATGAAAATCCCCCATATCCTCTTTTGTTTGGCCTACTTTTGGCAAAAAACTACCCGTAAAACTTGTGCAAAATTTTTCACTGAGAATAACTTGTTATGAAATTGTGAATACATTTTTTTCTTTTCATTAATAATTATAATTGAGCTATATATTAGAAAACATATGCTAATGCTCGACATCTGTTTGACTGGTAACTTATGACATGTAAACTTGAACTGCGTTTTCTCAAAGTAGATTATTATATGTTTTTTTAAGTATATTTAAATATGTTCTTATTACTGTTTTTATTTTCATAATAATAATCTTGTTAATGAATAAAATATTTTATTATTGTGAATATGATAATGATAAAGTAGTCATACTTAAAAGAGTTCATATTTTAGCAAAATCGTTGTATTAGAATAATTTTCTTGAGCGTTAAATTAAAGTAAATTGACATTGAAATATAAATATACTAGTATAATATCCCGTGCAATATACGTGTTGAATAAATAAAATATTAAATAATTTGTAATAAAATTTAAAAATTATAAATAATATTTGTAAATAAGATATGATTGAGTTATGTATATATAAGTATTTTAAGTAAAAAGAAACAATAATATCATTTTATAAGATTGTGTTTTTTAATTGTTTTTTAAAACATTCTATTCTTTTTTTTAATTTTATTTAAAAAAACTAATCATCTTATAAAACTTAGAAAAATAGTATTAAAATACTTCGTATTTAAGAATTTTTTGGTGTCTTATACAATTTTAAAGTGTGTTTTTCATTAAAAATATAGTTTTTTATTTTTATGATATCTATTTTTTTTAATTTAGAAATGTTTTAAATAATATAATTACTATATATACTAATATCATTAATTAGGAGAGAGAGGCGGGAAAATAAAAATGAAAATGCCTAATATGTTAACACGTGTTATGTAAAAATCTTTTTTTATTATAGTTAATAGATAATCTAATAATATAATTCTTGTGATTAAGTTAACGCCAACAAGAAAACAACATACTACCACTGATTTATATGGCAGCTACAAATAAAGACAATTCATTAATATGAATATAAATGTTAATTACAGCTACAAGTTTTTAAATTATATACTTTCTTAGTTTAACCATTTTGAATTATAAGTAATCTAATGATAGCAAACATACATTCACCAAAAATAGAAAGTAACAAATAGACTTCAATTTAGAGATTCATATTTGTGTTAGAAAAATTATGATATATACTTTTAAATTTGAATACTTAGAAACCAATTTAATTAACACTAACCTTATCATATAACATTTGACGTCAATTATCGCCAACGTTTCTCTACACTTTTTGGAATAACGGCATTTATTAAAACTAAAAAATTGAAACTAACAAGATGTCAAGAAACTAACGAAATGAACAAAAACAATCAAGAAATGAACATTACAAACTTATTTTCCAAACTAATTGTTGTATAGTTGCTCTCTGCATTTTGTGTGTTAATTAAAGAATTTAAAAATGTGAGTAAATTTATTGATAGAACAGGTCACACAACAAGAGAAAATTCTACTCAAGTAATCAAAATTAAGCAGCATGCATTATAGTATAGTGGTAATAGGCAAAAAAAATATTACAAATAAACTATATTCAAACCTAATAGAAAATAGTTTTTTTAGTAGTTTAAAAGTAGTGTTTGTCCATCTTTAATCTATACTAATAAAACAAAATCTCTATAAGTCACAAGATATTTTTTTTAAAATGTCCACCTAAGCTTTATTTAAAATTTGAACACATGTCCTCACTATAACGAAAGTTACAAATTAATATATAAATATAGTTTCCTTAATTAATAAATGTTTATTTACTATTATGTTAATCAAATTAATTTTTTATAAATAGATAAAATGTTTCATTTAAATATTTTAATAAGAGTTAATTTTATTTAAAATTTAATTTAATTTCTAGCTAATCATTGTTAAAAATTAGAATATTTTAAACATTGTATTCTTTTAAGCAAATATTTTTTAAAATATCAATATTAATGAATTAAAACACAATTACAATTAGTGGTTACACACTATAAACAACATCTCCGCTTCAACGTGCATCACGCTTTAATCTTCCCAAACATATGTATGTTTTACTAACTTACAATCTCATATTTACTATTTCTTATTTATTATTTCAACTCGTGTAATATACAAGTATCTAACATAATAGATAATAAACAAAACTAAAATCATAACCTCTTTGTTGAGAAAATAATATTAGATGATATAAAATATAGAAATTTTATAAAAAAAAACGTTAATATTTTTTCCCAATTTGCTTCTTTATACTTTTTTTATAGTATTTGACTATGGGACCAAGGTGTTCAGAGGCAGTGCAGTCGTCGTCAAATTCCCATACACCCTGCCTCCTCTCTCTTCTTGTGTTCTTGTGTGTTTTCATCCCAACACTCTTTCACTCACCTTCAATCTTCTTCACACTCACTCAATTTCAACCCTAACACACACAATTTCAACAACAATGGAATGCTGGTATCCTTCGTTGAATGTTGATCAAGAATTCGCCAAACTCGTTAATCGTATGCATCCCCCCAGGTATAATTAATAATTCCATCTATCTGCACCTTTGATTTCATCTGGGCTTCATCTTTTCGTCGCTGATCATCGATCAAATTGATTACTTTCAATGATTCAACACCTTTTCATCGTCTTTTACATCATACGATTCGAATTCTCACAATTGCGTTTAATTTTCAAGAATTCCTCTGTTTAGATCAAGTTTCTCTGTGTGTTCTTTAATGTTGATGAAATCTGTATTATATGCGTTTGTAGGGTTACTGTTGATAACATCACCTCCAGAAACGTCACTTTGATTAAGGTATAACTTTAATTTTTCATTTTTTTGATTAACATCTGCCAAAATGTATGTAGTAATTGAATGGTGGTTGAAATTCAAAGTGGTTTTTTGAAGTTCATGTGAATTGTAATTGGATATTAATGGCAGGTGGATAGCGCGAATAAACGAGGGAGCTTGTTAGAAGTTGTTCAAGTTCTTACTGATCTGAATATACAAATTAAACGAGCTTACATTTCTTCAGATGGAGGATGGTTTATGGATGGTAATATAATCATATAATGATATAAACATCATATTTGTTCAATGATTATGATCAATTTGTAGCTAAAAACATCATTTTTTTTCTATTCTTGATTGCAGTATTTCATGTTACTGATCAGTATGGCAACAAGCTCACTGAGGATAAAGTCGCTGATCGGATCCAACAGGTATATAAATAAGGCAAATTGGATTTTAATAATCCAAAATATTACTTATTGCCTGATAATAATTCATACTATTAATTTGGCCGTTATCGTTCCCAACTTTCACTTTTATTACCAACAACAGTTCCAATGATATAATTTTCAATTTTTCACGTTTGATTTGGACTCGATTTTAGTCGCAATAATGATTATGAACAAAATGAAGAAACATACAAGTTAAATTGAGCTTAAAATAAATATAAATCGAATGTAAAAAATTAAAAATTATGTCAGTGGGACTGTTGTTGGTAACAAAAGTGAAAGTTGGGAGTGTTGCTGGCCAAACTGATAGTATGGATTATTATCAGCCAATAGGTAATAGTTTGGATTATTAAAATCCAAATTGTCTATAAATAATATACACTAAATCTTGTATACATGTGGTAATCAACATATGATATCTCACATCTATAAACATAACACTGAATCAATTATGTTATGTCTTTTAGTCACTTGGACCAAGAGGTTGCAGTTTTAGATCATTGAGGGGTTCAGTCGGGGTCCAATCGGCTATAGAACACACAACCATCGAGTTAACCGGGCGCGACAGGCCCGGTTTGCTCTCTGAGGTGTTTGCGGTTCTCTCCGACCTCAAATGCAATGTTGTATCCGCAGAAATCTGGACTAATAACTCAAGAATTGCTTCAATTGTCTACATTACTGACAATGAAACAGGACTCCCAATAGAAGACCCCGATCGACTCACCAAGATCAAACAGCTTCTCCTTTACATTCTCAAAGGCGATAGAGATCGACGAGAAGCCCAAACCGCAGTTTCTCGGGGATCTACTCACACACAAAGAAGGCTGCACCAGTTAATGTATGCTGATCGCGATTATGATACAGAAGAACATGAATCGTATGATCGATCCGAGGCTTCGAGAAGCGTAAAACCGTTTGTGACAGTTGAGAATTGCAGTGAGAAAGGGTATACAGTTGTTAATTTGAGGTGTCCTGATAGACCTAAGTTACTGTTTGATACAGTTTGCACACTTACTGATATGCAGTATGTGGTGTATCATGCTACCATTATTGCTGAAGGAGTTGAAGCTTCACAGGTATCCTACTATAAACCATATTATCCATTTGAAAACACAAGATATTAATCTGAACCGCCCCTAACGGGCATTTAGTAAGGTGCAGGTATATATGGTTAATATTATTCTGATAACAGTTAAATTTGTGTTGTTTATAAGGAATTTTACATCCGTCATACAGACGGATGTCCAATCAGTTCAGAAGCCGAGAGGCAACGAGTGATTCATTGCCTCGAGGCAGCAATCAAGAGACAGATTCCCGAGGGTGTAAAGCTAGAACTCTGTGGTGACGACAGGGTCGGGTTTTTATCCGATGTGACTCGGATCTTTAGAGAGAACGGGCTTTCGATCACGCGGGCCGAGGTGACTACGAGAGGATTGAAGGCCGTAAACACGTTCTACGTAACCGATTCATCTGGCGATCGGGTTAAAACCGAAACAATTGAAACAGTTCGTGAATCAATCGGCGAGAGTGTACTCACAGTGAAGGATGACAATGTGGTAACAAATGTGAACTCAAACCGGAATTCGAAGCCGCCGGCGAGATTTTCTTTGAGTAGTTTGTTCCGATCGAGATCGGAAAAGTTTCTGTATAATTTGGGGTTGATTAGTTCTTGTTCAGAAGTAGTTTAATGAGAAATGCGGTTAATTAACTTGATTTAGTAATGATTAATCAACTTGATTTAGTAATGGTTAATGTTAGCGGAAATTGGAAGTTTGAGATGAAGTAGGGTGGTTGACCGTCACAGACCGCGGTGAAGCGTCGTTTTCCGGCGACTGTAAAAGGTTGTACAACAGTAGCAATAGAGACAGAAGTTGAAAGAGGTATGACTTTATGTCTTTATGTCAGGCACAGCACAGGCTTTTATGGGAAAACCGTGAAGAAACTCACGTGAATAGAATCATGTACCAGATCTTCCTTGATAAACGTGTAAACTGTTCAACAGGAGTGTCAATTAAAAATATAGAAAATTGCTGGAATATAAAAGATTTCTACAAGTTAATTCTTGGAGGAAGGTACTATGAGGTGGTGCGTTATACTCCACACTCGAGATGTGAAGATGAGTTCTTTTACAGAAATAAATTGGCAATGGTCATGTATCCACCTCACGGCCCAACTTACACTCTACAGGTTGATGTCTCACGTCTTATGATCACCACGTCCTACTAGGTTGTAGTGTAGAAACTGTTTTTTTTTTTCAAACCAGTTTGGTTTTTAAACCGGACTGATTTTTTTGTATAGGTACAAACAGTTCTTTTTTTTTTTCAAATTGTTTTCCATCAAAAATTCTCAAACCGTTTAAATCGATTTTGACCGGTTTGTAAACCGTTTTTTTAAACAGTTTTTTATTCTGATTTAACCGATTTTTTAATTAAAACCGTTTACAAACCGGTTTTGGTGCCGTGCTACCAAACCGGTATACAAACTGTCAGTTCAAGTCATGCTAGCCAAACCGGTTTTTTTTTCAAATCAGTTTGGTTTTTTTTACCGGATTGTTTTTTCGAGACTGTTTTTTTAAACACCTCTACTACTAGGTAGTAGTATTACAAACTAAGTTAGTGATTTATGTGTTACATAAATTGACAAATACTTAAAATAACAAATGGGTAAATAAATTCATATAAATTTATAATAATGATGATATCTATGATGTTGAAAAAATAAATTAGAATAAGAGAGTTCTCATAATATAAAAGTATCAAAAATTTATGTCGTTTTGAAATTGAAACAAATGAAAATAGAATGATTAAACAGAAAAATGAAGAAAAAATATTAACTAATGAACGAATTTGTAAAAATTTATAAAAATATTTAACAATGACACGCAACTAAGACAAGTAATAGTTAAAATTAAAACTAATTTTTCATAAAGATGTAAATATTTTTTTGTGTAATGGTATTGAAGGTTATAAAAGATAAGTAAAATTCATATTAATAGAAGGTTGTTAAAAAATAAATATTACCAAAAATATAAATAATGTTATGAATTTTAAAATTAAGGGGCATTTACATATTTCCCCTTCCTAAAGTCATTAATTACATATTTACCTAAATCAAAAAATCAATTACATATTTTCCCATCGTAAAACATACATATTATATATATACCCATTTTATTGAAATTATTTATTGAATGATTATATTACTCCTTTTTGCACTAAATTATTTTTACACATTTCACTTCCAACGACTATCAATTACATAGTTTCTCAAGTTCGAGTCTTCTATATAAGTAGAAATAGCAAAATTTCATCTCGTTTAAAATTTTATGTCGAAATAACAACGACCAATAATCTAAGTTATATCTTCTAATACAAAACATAATTGTTAATAGTTTTAAATAATTATAATAATAAATCATTAATATACAAAAATCTTTTAGTAAAAACAAAGTAAATAGTTATTTAATATATAAAGTTTAATGAAATGGATAAATATGTAATATATATGTTTTAGGAAGAAAAAATATGTAATTAATTTTTTAGCTTGGGGAAATATGTAATTTATGGTTTTAGAAAGGAGAATTATGTAAAAATCCCTAAAATTAGTTAAAAGAAAATTGTTATTTGGAAAGAAAATATGACAAAAGTTTTATTTTAATGGAACAAAAAATTGTTAATTGTAATATTAAAATTTATAACTTAATCATTATTTGTTAACATAATTAGCAATTCCTTATAACTTTTAAAAAGATGTCAGATAATTTAAAAGTAATAATAAATAGTATATTTATTGTAATTGATATGAGTAAATTGTTTTCAAATTAATTGTAAATCAAAATTGAAGAATGTAGCATCATATTACAATGTAGACATGACGTTTAAGTGGACAGATTAAAAAGAAATTATATGTACGCATAGTTAATTTTTTTATTATATACTATAAATATCTTAATTGGTGTAGATAGTTGCAAATGGAGTAACCCAAAATCATTGAAGTATTAACTATTGACAAAATATCATCATACTTTAAAATAAAGTGTATAAATAAAATATTAAAAAAACCTTTTAACATTAAATTTTTTAAGTTACGTTTAAAAAGTTTCAAGACATGAATACACATACAATAATAATTTTCTGTCGCTAAAAATAAATATGCATGTTAATTGGAGTTGTTCACTACTTGTTCGATAATCGAGTAACTTGAAATTCAATAATGAAATCGTGTTTTAACTTTCAAATCTAATTAGCAACCAAATCAGAGTTAGACTATTAACTTCAAATCTAATTTGAATTTGTGATTTCAATTTTGTTTGAATTCAAATCTAATGCCTTTAAGAGCATTCACATTTTATTCTTTATTTTTATTCTTATAATTACACTAAAATCAATATTTTTTTTTTCTTTTCAATTAAATAATATATTTTTATACCATTTTTATCACATTTTCATTCTCCTCTACTCACAACCATTTTAAAAAACATTAAAAAATTTGTAAGTATTGAACAGTAAATCCTTAAATTTACCGATGAACAGTAATATTTTATCTCTCCTCCACTCACAACACTTAAAATCATTTCATATAATATAAGAATTCTCACTCACATAATTTAAGGAATGGTCTGTGAATGCTCTAAATAAACTAAATAACCCAAAACGCATACTATGAAAGGGTTTCCCCGTATATAAGTTTACTTTTACTGTTCGTTTTACATCAACTTAAGTTTTCTTTTCTTGCTTCCACGTTCATTGTATGAAAGGGTTTCCCCGTATAAAAGTGTATAGAAAAGTTAAATTTAAATTTAAATAATTTTATACTAGTAAAACATGTATATCAAACATAATTATGATTTTATATGCTAACTTTGTTAATACCTTTCAAAAAGTATATAAATTAAAAAGAAAACTATGACTTTACAGTAGTTGCTCACATATCCTAGTATAACCATAAAAATTTTCTTAAAAATACTAAAGATTTTATCATGATTTATCTGGAATTCTGGCATTTTGTGTAGATTCCATAAGGTTTTAACACTTAAAGGGGGCAAAAGCTTGAAAGTCAGTCCCAAAAACTGAAAGGGGCCGCTCATTATTTTCAATGTAACAGTATCGATACACACTATGAGGGTAATAATCTGCCTGAAAAAAGTACGATAGCTCTTACAAAATGGACACTCACAAGTCGCAACCACATTCCTGACTAGGTTTTCTAGACCATCGGAAGCTCACCACAGTCACTGATAACAACTCTCTTTAATGGGCGGTCACCTCTGTCTGTGTCTTGGGACTCAATCAGCTTAACGACATCCATGCCCTCAAGAACTTGACCGAACACAACATGCCTTTGATCCAACCATGGGGTCTGCCCACCACACACATTAAGAAAAGGTTTGTTTTATCATTATTGGTGTATCAGTTCTAAAACCATAATGATGATCTACAGTATGCCCCTTTGAACATTTCTTAATTTGAATCAATATGTAAATAACTGATACGAGCATACCTTGACTGTGCATATAAAGAACTGACTTCCGTTAGTATTGGGTCCAGCATTGGCCATGCTAACAATTCCAGGTCCAGTATGAATTACTGCAATTTTGACATGTATTGAGATGTGTCAATATAGAATAAGAGCACGGAAACAAGACAACTGAATTGAACTCTAGCCGCCATATCAGATTAAAGCCTTAAATAAAAGACAACTTGAATAAAATGTAATGTGACATGGGTCAAATTTTCATTTGAGGTACCAACTTTTTACCCTAGAGTAACCATCATGCTTTTCAATTTCGATTAAAGATCTTCCAAGTTAACAGGCTTCAAGACACCATGTTTAACGAGTCAACTTGGCCAGGCTTACCAACATAAGAAAAAAAAGAACTTGATGCTTTATTCTCAGCCCAACAAAGTGTTACTGTAGATAGAGATGAGAGATCTAACCCTAGGTTTCTAACTTTATATGCAGTTACTTCTTATCCCTAAAAAATAAAGATGGTCCCTATGTGGCTATGTCGCTCCCAAACTAAGTTTTAGTTTATTTGCTTATTAAAATATACTATCAATTAACTCCATTAGATAACATGATCACTGTAGATGGTCGTTGGCTAACTCACGTTTGAAGTTTTCATCCTTAAATGTCCGGCCATATATGCTCTTGCCACCAGTGCCCTGCATAATATTTAGAAAAAAGTGGGTAAAATACTTGGCATGCCCAATGGAAAAACCATAACAACATATGCAGAATAATTGGGCATGAAACAATAATAATCAAGTATCAAGAGTAGAAACTTAAAATGTGCTATCAAGTTCTGCACTTCATCTTATTGCATATTCCTAGAGATGTAGGTGTGTTGAATTTATGTGAAAAGCTCTTGGATAAGTACCATAACTAAATGCTTGTAAAGCATATACAAATTGGGAGATTTACTTAATATTTGCTTCTCAGAAAATCAACACTCCAAAACTTTGCAATCTTTTGGGGCAGAAAACAATAGCTTCAATAAAGCATCAAATAGCATAATAGCTTTAATTTAACTAAAATGAACACTTATCCACATAGAAACTAATATATTCATCAAAAGATGGAAGTATAAGATTAAATTCCAACAAAGACCTACATTTCCCTTGTCGAAGTCCCCTCCTTGGATCATGAAATCCTTAATGACACGATGAAACGCAGAACCCTTGTAGCCAAAACCTTTCTCTCCTGAAAGAGATAAAGGCCAGATTACCCATAAGTTCATTTCACATGCATATCAAAACTATAGAACAATCAATCAACAAAATATACAAGTGTAATATTCAACCTGTACACAGTGCACGGAAATTCTCAGCAGTTTGGGGCACATCATCACCAAAGAGTCCAATCACAATTCTTCCTACAGTATTGCCCACAGGGTTTCCAATGCTTATATCAAAGAAAACTTTGTTGGTTACTTTAGCCTGTGTAGCCACCTCCTGATGGTAGAGAAAACCATATATACAAGCCAATAAGAAACACGGTAACTCTCATATCCTCAAATAATTTATAAAACAGATATAACAGCCTATGTATGTTGCACCAATTCAAGTAGATTTTTCCCTCAACGTTCATGACTACTTATCAATTCGCATGTACGAACTAACAATTTTACTTTCAAATTTGAACGATTCAAACAATAAGCAAACCTACAACACACTCGACTATTTGATGTAGCAAAAATCAGCCAAAAACAGAATCCTTATGAGTACCTCCTGAATGTAGAGAACCATGAACATAAGCTAATAAGAAACTCAGTATCTCTCACATCCTAATTATTTAAGAAACAGACACAATAGCCTATATATGTTGCACCAATTCTATTAGATTTTTTCCACAAATTTCATGAATCTCAAATCTGCAAATCAATAATTATGAATGTAACAGTCCATAAAACACTCAATACATTCGAAAGCGATTCAGTTCGCATGCGACTTAACTATTATACTCTCAAAATTTTGAACGGTTGAATCAATAAGCACACCTACAACGCACCGACTAATTAATGTATCAAAAATCAGCCAAAATAGCATCCTCATAAGCACAAACGCATAAAAACGAACCATATACCTGAGCACTAGCCCTAACGGAAAAGCATCGGGACTTGTGATGAAAACTAGGGTTTGTTGAAGCCTGCAGCCGCAGCGAGCCTGATAGAAAGCTCGACGACGCCAATACCGTAGAGTTTGCAAGCTTATCAGATCTGAAACACGAAGTTTGCAGTGTTTTCACCGGCAAAATGCTTCGGGGAGCTGAGAGCGAACCGACGTTTGACTGAAAGAACAAATTGAAACAAATTAGAGCAATAAGAAGAGATAAACAGAGGTGTAGAAGATAGGTTATGTATAAGTTACCATAGATGTGAATGAGAGCGCCATTGATTAGTGGTTTGGTGGATAAACCTGCAAGAGGGGTGTTTTGAAGGGCAGAGAAAACGGATGACGGTGATGACGAGTGAGTGGCTTATTGGTATATTCGCCACTCGATTTACAGAAATGGAGATGGATATTATGATGTTTACTAGTGAGCCCTCTGAGGTTTAGAAAATGAAGGATTAGTCCTTGAGAGTTGAGAATTGATACGAAATTAAATTTTTGGTTATAACTTTTTGGATTTTAATATAATAATAATAATTATAATTATACTACTTTTCAGTTAGTTTTAACTGTTTATTTAAATAGAATGTAGGGTTAAATAAATATAGTTTAAAAATTTAGTCGGTATGGAGTTTTATAGTTTTATGGATATTACTCGGTGAGAGGCATTAACTCAAAAGAACTTTGATACTTACGAGTTACGACTATAACTGTTTATGAGTCCAACTCAAACTGAGTCATGCTCATCTAGGGGTTGAGCTCGAAAGCATACAAGTCTGGTTGACAAAGAATTTCTCTATAAACTTAAAATTTAAGCTTGAACTTGGTTCTTTTAATTATTACACAAGCTATTTGATAAAAGATAGGCAGTCCTCGTCTATAGCGATTGACAATGAATACTTCATAATAGAGTTTGTAGCTTTTCCTATTTATACTCGACTCTATAGAAGGGATTGTTTTATTGCGGTGGTGGTTCGATGACTCTATACAAGGAAAGGATGAGAGATTAGATTGGGTTATAAGGGAAGGTGAATGAAGGTTGCAAATAGAGTTGATCTTTTCTTATAATGGTATTTACTTTAATTATTTTCATTAAATTAGCAAAGTATCTGATAATCATATATATTCATTTGGTTGATTCTCAAGGATAAAAAATAAAAATAAAAAAAAAAAAAAAAGATAAAAAGTTACGAATGTATAACATTGATATTGACCTAGGGAGTTTTGGTAACCTCAATTGCCATAATAAGCATGCCTACTTATAACAAAAGGTATTTTAACCAATCAAATCATAAAAAAAAAAATGCAACAACCTTCTAAACTTCCCTCAGTTTTTCATAACATAATGAGCTAATTAACATAATCAAATACATTATCCAACTAATCACTCAAAGCCATAGGGCTCCAGCTTCCTTGAGAAGTGGCACCAACGTCCCACTGATATGAGAAGCCATCACTCGATCCATCGAGCCCACTAACTTCCCGCCAATAAACACCACCGGCACCGCCGTCGAGCCGCCCATAAGTCTAACCAAAGCTCTCTCAATCTCTCTTCCTCTGATCGGATCCTCATCGAGCTCATACACCGTAGGGTTCACACCCATGCTGGAGAAGAGACTCTTGACAGCATAACACATACAACATGTGCTCAGACTGAATATCACCACCGCGTTTTGGGCCGCAAGCTTCGCCACCCGATCTAGTGGATCAACGGCCACCGTGGGGTGGTATTGGTGCATGTAGTTGTAGTAATAGCCTGTGGTGGTGCTCCTCCATGACTCCGGTGCCACTGCTGCTGCTGCTGCTTGATATTGCATTTTGGTGTTTTGGGGTTTTGGTGTTGAAGATTGATGAGTGGGGAATGATGTTTTTTCAAGATGTGATGAGTGAAGAATTATGTGAGTGTGAGATGATGACGGTGATGATGTGGTGGTGGTGATATGGTGTTTATATAGGGATTGATAGAGGGGTTGTGGAGAATAGAGTGAGAGGATGATGGGGGAACAAAAATCTCGTAGTTCGATAAAAGGATTGAAAATAATTATCTAATCTTTGTACATTATAAAGAAACCTTTAAAAAATAATTCACTAACCACGTTTTTATATTTATAGTCTATCGTTTTAAGGTGTGGTATTAAAGTGTGAATATTGTAGAAACTTTAACGAATGTGACACCATTTTACCACCAGGAATTATTCTTAGGGTAAAGCAAGTGTAGAGCCGATATTGTACGTGTTCGCTGGTAAAATAATTGTGAATTAAAAATAAATCATTACGATAAAAAATGATGTAAGTTTGAGATTAAACTTAACTACAATTGCATGCTAGTTAGGCGTTTATGAAACCAAGTTTTTCCCCTCTTCAACTAAAGTTGTCGCATTTTATTTGGCTGTGAAAATAAATAGAATTTGAAAAATTATAATGTTGTTAAGAAACTTTTATGTATGTTAAACTTTTTTTCTATTAAATGATTATATGAAACTATTTAGTATATAGTGATTATACTTTTCAAAAATGTGTTGAAATACAATGTAATTTTAAATATAAAGAGTTTACTAAATAACAATCAAATTTCAATTTTTTTCCCATTTAAATCAGCTGAAATATAATCATTGAATAATACCTTAGCTTTATACATGTTACTTTTAATTACTTAATTATCTATATATTAAAAAACGAAAGGCATGAACAGTAAATCATGAATCCTAAGCCGTTAATTTTGTAATCGACGGTTGTGGTAATTTTAAATGCAATGGCAGTTGCTTAGTCATTGTTATGCATGCATTGAAGTTTCTTTGCTTCCCACGTTTCCTTCAAGTGTTTTCTTTCCTAATAACATCTAGCTTAAAAAAAGAAATAAATAGAAGATATATATAAGAGTTAAGAGGGAGATGGGAAGGCAAGTGGAGTTGGGGGAGAGTTTGTTTCTTTCCGGTCACCACCTGAACTTCAGACTGCCGCTGCTCAGTGTTTACCATTACGCATCTTCAACGACGACCTCCTGGCTTTGTGATTTACAGGAATAGGTGCGTTAACATCATTTCTTTACTTTTATGCACTGAGAATTTTTAACTGGATTTTCTCTATTTACATGGATTCATGAACTCTTCAGGTTTCATCTCTTTAATTTTTCTAAGCCTTAGAAACATTCTTATATAGCATGTACTGTAGGAGATCAAACGATATGAAGTTGCAGAAGATGTTGAAGACACCGCCTGAATTCATATATCAGCACAACTCTGCTCAGCCGTAGATTTGCGATCAAACTTGATTCTTTCTGATTCGATTTTAATTTCGACAACACCAAGTTCAAAGACGGGCCAGAAGACAAATATGAGAGAAACCTGGTGATGGATTGTAGCAGCAAAGGCTTCTATCAAGCCCTCACAAGAGATGTGAAGAAGATGGTGATGGCCCGATGGACATCGAAACCATGGGAAGGTCTTGGGGTCCTTGACCCTTCGACCAGTCAGTTTTTTAAATAAGTGATAGTCAGATTGTTTTTCACACCGTGGGCGGCAACAGTCAAGCCGACGACTTATTTTTTTATTTTTGTTAGTTAAATCACTTGCTAAACTTTGTGTTATACAATAATAGACCTAGTAGAGTCTGTTTGATCCAAGGGAAGATGTTAGGGTTCGAATCCGTAGGTTTTTTTCTTCTTTTTCACGCATGAGAACCGATTCTTACTTGCATGTGCACTTAGCCTCCGATTGACACCTATATATATATTGCTATTACAAAAGAAAAGAATTTGACAAATAGTGATAATTTGGTTAAGCTTCTATTAGTAATTCTCATTTTTTTTGATGCCCGTGTTTATCTTACTGTATTTCATCATTTATTAATAAAATTAAACAAGTATCTTAAAAAAGAGAGACTTCTTTGGGTTTGTTTTACTAGGAGATTTATGAAATCATATGTTGGGTATTGTTTTAAAGCTTTCTTTAAAAGCAATAATTTAGAAAGTGGTATATAAATATACAATTTAAACACATTTTATATTTTGATTTGTATTTGAGATGATTTTTACCCATGTTTTAAGTAGGTCTACATTTTGACGTATATTTTGTTTACAGTCGTGTCAGATATAATTCGTGAGTTCATAGGTTCAAGTCTCACTCTTAGCAAAAAATACTCAGAGTTGAGCCAATAGGTTTTTCCAGTAATGAGTTTCCTTCTGCGGGGGGCTAGGGGTGCGGTTTTGGTTCCAGCTGTAAAACGAATAGATGGATCTGATTAACATAGCACATATTCTCTGAAATAGAGTCGTACATTTGCCATTAAAAAGATATAATTCGTTTTCGTTGTAGAGTTGTTTTTTGTTTTATTTTTTTGATTTTTTCTTTGGAAGGGTTTCCGGTTGGAGTTGACGGTATTAATTCAAATTAATTTACGTTTCGACATAAGTTTAGTTTGGAAACATCGATTGTAGGTTATCCTTTTCTAGTTTATTTCAAAAAAGACTTAACACTTGTTAAAAATCTTATAGTCTTACACTAATGAAACGTTAAAGTCATTGAAACTTAAGTGGTTAATTTTATAGTATGATTATAAAATAACTGTTTTTTAACGGCTTACTAGATAATTGACGGACCACTGGTCCATCCAATCATCTCAATTATTTCGAGTGTTGAACATTGGGACACTATGTTGACACGTCTCAGAGGAAAGCTCTACATCAGTCCGTACCATCAAACCCTAACGTGAGATCGCTCTTAGAAAGAAATTCAACTTATGTGAAAAATTTTATTAATTAACCTAAAACCTTTTTTTTTGTCATACAAGACTTGAACATAAAGCTTTCAGGTTCTTCACATCAATAATTTGGGCTAAGAATCATCGGTGAGAAGATAATAAAACTAATTTTCTTAGAACAATGTTAAAGCTTGATAATTGTTTCATAATGCTGTTTTAAAAATAATTTATATACATTGTATTGAAAATCACTAGGGTTATTATAGGGATTGTACAAGATTTATATAGGAGGGACAAAAGAACAAAATTAGAGGGGGTAGGACTTAGGAGTATCTGAATATTCACAAATGTTTGATAACAAGGAGGCAATAGTGTCTAGACTGTACAATGTTGGTGGCTACGTAAGTTGCCTTTTCGCATGTTCAAAAGACATATATACATACACGTATAAAAGTATAGATACAAATACGTATGGATAATATAGGCGGCTGTGTATGTCCTTGCTGTCGGTTATTTTGTTTGTACTATTTTGCATGCCATGAAAACGTGCAACACCAATGCCTGCGATCAATGGACCTCATTTTCTCTTTCTTTTTCTTTTTCACATTGTTATTTTAACAGAAATTTACTGATTTGAATAATAAATGTTATCTTAATTGGATCTATCTATCTGTTTCCAGCCGGGATCGCATCGCAACACCCTCAAGAGGAAATTCATTACTGGAAAAATCATCTGGCTCATATTTTTATTCAAAGTGAGACTTAAATTCATAATTTTTTCATATTTATATATCATAAGTAAATCACTTTAACCAATTGAGCTAAGGATCATTAATACTTCAAGGTGGGAGGGTTTGCTTTTTTTTTAAAGGTTCGGGGTTCAAAGCCTGACACTGATGAATATTTACAAACATAATGTTACAAACTACTAACTTGTCGTTCAAAAAAAAGTTATTAAGAAAAAGAGTTTGTAAGTTAAATATATCTTAATTTTTACTAGTGGAGTTGTTTAATCTAAGAGACCAAAGAAAATGTTTGATTTTGAAAATTTGAAACCATTGACTTAGTTTCTTTATCATGGGGATGAGCAATATATCGGACCCAACAAACCGAACCATACAAAGAAAGTTAAAGTTAAATCAGCATACAACCAAATGCAACGTACATGGTTCAAAACTAATCACTCCTTTTCTACCTTTACATGTAAAGTAATATGCTGAATGGATATCATTTCAGTTCCTATGTAGAATGTACAATCCTAAACAACACTATATATATCACCAGACGCGAATCAAGGAATATCACAAAACCGCAACTCACTCACTAACAAGTTTAGTTTTGGTTTGGTTTGATCAGTCGGTTCCTTAACATGATACCTTTCGACTCTTTAAGGCCATAACCCAAACCTGAATTTGGTTTGTCGAGTCCCTCTGTTAGGTATACGTAGCGAAACACTATCACATACACGATAATCAATAAATCAACACGAGAACTTAACGTGGTTTAGCAGGTCTAACCTACGTCCACGCTCATCTACTAAGGTTTATATTTATTAATTATCTCAGTATAAAGATTACAAAACATAACAATGATATACATAGAAATACATTACAGTTAATAAAGGCAAGAAACATAAACACGAACCTAAATGCAAAGACTTCACAAGCCCATCACCCCAAATCCTCAACACTCCCATGGTAACAATTGACTTCTAAACCTGTAACACTTGATATATTATGATATCATAATATGAAATTATGTTTTTTTTTTAACTTTTTAAGATATGTTAACGTCATTATGATAATTTTTCTGATCCATGATTGTATTAAAAGAAACCAAATTATTTTTTTACCGAAGATCAAACATATTCTTTACTTTTTATTTATAGCCAATGATCTATTAGCTTAATGGTTTAAAGGGGACGTAGGAAGTTTATCTCTTTTAAAGGTTAAATGTTTAAATCTTGGTATTGACGAATTATTAGTAACTTCTAACCACTAACTTACCGTTAAAAAAACACTACATAAAAGTTATGGATCACTTCACAAATTTAAACTCGTAACCATTTGAGTCGGACTACATCATTTTACCACACAACGTCTCGTGGGGACCAAAAAACGAAATTACTACTAGAATATTTTATTTTGTGAACGATAAATCTAACTTACTCATACTACTAAATAACTTCAAACTAATTCATATCATGATTAAGTTAGAACACAAAACTTTCTCAGTAGGAGACAAAGCATTTAAGAAATGAGTTAAACTCAGTTAAATCTATAGAATCTAATAAAGTAAGATTTATTTTGCCACTTGTCATTCTCTAAAACAACATTTTTGACACTTGTCATTATTTTATAAATTTTCGTTTCATTTTCCCTCCAAAAGGATTATATAACAATTTAATACTCAAACTAATTTCTCTCTCTTAGTAAATATCAATTTTATTAATTGATACATTTCTCTCTTTTATCTACATTTTTTAAAATCAAGCTATGTTTTTAAAAATAAATTTTATTAAGAAAATTAAAAAGCACATCTTTTTATTAAATAAAAATAATAAATTTTTTTTATATAATATAAAAATTTCTAAAACACTAAATCTTTTTAAAACAAATTATTTTAAATCTACCCTTTTATAAAAAAATTATAAAAAATATAAAAATTTTTAAAAGCAGTTTTATTATAACAACCAGAATAATTAGAAACCCGAGTTTTTAATAAACAAGATTTTTTATAAATAATACATTTTTTATAATAAAAATTTTAAAATGATGTTTAAAAATAAAACTATTTAGATAAGAGAGTTAAAAAAATAGTATAATTATTTTACTTCATGAACTATTACGTATATATAATTTTAATCATATCTTATATCAAAATATCGTACTATAACTGTTCGTTTTTATTACAAACTATAATTCATTTAATAAATGGAGTTCTATCCTATCTATTTATCTATTTATAACAAGCAAAATCTAAAACAAAACTTGACACAATTGTAAGTTTTATCATACTAACTTTCTCATTTCTCTTTATTATTATTAATACTATTGAATACTAATAATATTAATCATACTATTTTCATATTGAAAATTACATAATTTAATAAATTAAAACTTATTTTTTATTAAAAATCACACTTTTAAAAATAAAAGTTATATAAAATATAGAAAACAACAAACTTTTTTTAAAATAAATTCACTTTTCTTAAAATAAAATTTTAAAACCCACATTTTATTATAAAATAAATGTTAAAAAAAATATATTATTGTTTATTTACTTAAAGTAGCTATTCATATGCAATTATAATCATATTATACCTTCAAATATAGTTTTATAATTTATAAATTTTTATTACTAATTATTTAATATTTTATTTATTCAATTCGTATAATACACGGGACACTAACCTAGTGTTTTATAAACAAAACTTGTAATGGTTTAAGAAGAAAAAGCGTTGTAAGCAGTTGACCAAATGGTGGGTGAGGAGATGATATATATATAAATAATCAGGAGGGTAAAAGCTAGGTTGGGGTGGTGGGTGTATAGTGTAGTGTACACCTAAAGCTGGGACAAGGGGTAGAGTGCAGGAGGGAGGCAGAGTATATGGAAGAAGGGGTTGCGCGTGGTGGTCTTTCTCTTTCTTTTACGACCAGCAGGCGGCGGATCCACATCCACTTACACTATATATATATATATATATGCAATCTTTCCTCTCTCCATCGCCTTTCTTTCTTTCTTTTTACTACTGGCTAATAACACACTTTCTACTTATATATACATTTTCTTTTTATATTTGTATTCTTGGACTTTCAAAACTTAAGTTTTTAAATCTAGAACTAGAATACTACAAAAAATGAAATTAAGTGAATTGAACATAGAAATATAAATATACTGAACGAACACGAACATCATTTAACTTTAATCGAACACGAACACAAACATGAACACATAATCGAACATGATTTTTTGTTAATGTTCATTCATTAAGAAAATGAAAATGTTCGTATTCGTTCATTTCGTTCGTTAAAAAGCTAAACAAACGGTTCACAAACGTAAATGAACGCAAACGAACAAAATGAACGAACATAATTGACAAACACAAATGAACAAGTCTAACACATCATAATTTATATAAGAAAAAAATCATGTAAATTAATGATTTAACTATAGATGATTCATCAAAATATGATTTTATTAAAGATCAGTAATAATTTCTCAAGAGATCATCCATAATGACTTATCCAAAAAACCATAAAAATATGTACATGAAACTCTGTTTCAATAAATAAACGAACAAACATAAGCAAACGAACATAAACGAACGTAAACAAAATAACATAAACGTACGTAAATAAACGAACATCTATGAACAAACATATATGAATGAACGTAAATGAATGAACAAATTATGTGTTTATGTTCGGTCGTTTAATTAAATGAACGAACATAAACAAACATAAGGGGTGTTTGGTATTGCTTAAAGTTACTTTATACTTTTCAAAATTAACAATTTTTAACTTTTCAAAATTTACTTTTCAACCTTTTAAAATTAACTTATTAACTTTTTACCCAAACATACTTATAGGCTTATTAACTTTTAAAAGTTGATTAAAAAGTTAGTTTGTCAAACATACACATATTACAAAAATTGGCGCTTTAGACTTCTTTCTCTAACTAAAAAGGTTACATATTTATAAGATATTAGTTTTACGGTTCCTTTTGACGCATGTTAAAATATATTTGTTAAAAACACATAAATATTATGGACGTTTTTTACATTAAAGATATTTTTATTTGGTAAGTTAGAGATATAAATATGATACATAGGGTTAGAAGAATTTCATATAATTCATTTGAATTTATTAAATATTATATCCATCGAAATCAACCTTTAAAATATCAATTATGTATTTGTTGGTTTAATGTTCAGAATTTATGTAAAAACTTCCCCACGATTTTGAAAGTGACGAGCGGACGACTTGGATTCAACGTGGTGGCTCTCTTTGTATTTCCATAAAATATTCCAAAACAAAATAACGCCAATAAAAAATAAAATAAAATCACAATAGTCAAACATCGTGCAAATTCTTTGCTAGAAGCCTGAATTTTATTCTCGTTTACTTAAAAATCCTGAATCGTGTCCCACATATGACGCTAATGTTGCTTCTTAAAAGTTAAATCCACACTGTGTGTGTATTGAAGAGAGTTTTACTTTTAATGAGGGGGGAGAGTTTTGGTGAAATTTTTTTTGAATTGGGTTTGTTTAGAAAATCGTAATGGTTTATGGGTTGATTTGAAATTTCTTTTGTTTTATAGGTATTCCGTAGGTGGGATTTACGGAATCCACATACCAATCATTGAATCCGGAATTTCAATTTACGGAATCAATTCCGTTTGTTTACCGTTCCTTTGACCGTTTGTGTGTGTAGGAATGACATTTTTAAATTGCCATTTACGCTAGTACCATTTACGGATCCTACTTGATAATGCTTAGTAAGGGTCTTGTAATTAATTAAATGGTTTAATGATATGGATGTTTCAATGGCCATTTACGGATCCATTATGATGTTCTATTTCCACATGCATGGTAAATATCTATTTATAGCCATTAACATGTATATATTTTTTCCGAATTAATAGTACATATCAATCATTTGCAACCTAACTCGCTAGGGCTGTTCAAATAGCTCGACGCTCGAAACTCGCTCGAAAAAAGCTTGAAATTTTGCTCATTCGATTTTGGCTCAGTTGTAAACAAACCGAGCGGCTCTGTTCGGTTTGAAAACGAAACGAGCACGAGCAAAGGTACGCTCGCTCGGTTTTTCTCGAATTATTTTTTTATTTAGTTTTTATATATTATATATTTGTTAATTAATTTATTTATTTACCAATTACCATTATTTTAATTATTTAGTCAAACAATCAACAACACTGAATATAAAAGCCCTAATTCTCTAACTATATTATCACAACTTCACAACCCTTCACCATTTCACCCATCACCTTTACCAAATCACCAGTCGTCTCCCGACTCCCCACCTCAACTTGTTTAAAGCTCCCAAGGCTGCCACAAATAGCTCAATGAACTCAACATCTTCTAACAATCAAGATGTGTATGGAGATGATTTTATTGCTTTCCTTAAATCTAGACTCGTTGAGAATGTACAAAAAACTGAACTTGAGGTGTACTTAATTAGAAGAGCCTAATTATACTTGTTCAGAGTACCGATTTGATTTGTTGAAATGATGGAGTCAATATTCAACCAATTTTTCTGTTTTAAGTAAGATGACAAAGGACACTTTCACATTCCGATCACAACAATGGCTTCCGAATCAGCCTTTAGCGTCAGGGGACGTATATTAAACAATTATCGAAGCTCTCTATTAAAGGATATACGATGAAACTTCTTATTTGGGGAGGTGATTGGTTAAAATTCATATCGTTTGTGGAGGTGATTGGTAAATGATTGATATGTATCAATTAATTTGAAAAGAAAATATACATGTTAATTGCTATAAATAGCCATTTGCCATGTATGTGGAAATAGAACATCATAATGGATCCGTAAATGGCCATTAAAACATCCATATCATTAAACCATTTAATTAATTACATGACCCTTGCTAAGCATTATCAAGTAAGATCCATAAATGGTACTAGCGTAAATGGCAATTTAAATATGTCATTCCTACACACACAAACGGTCAAAGGAATGGTAAAACAAACGGAATTGTTTCCGTAAATTAAAATTACGGATTCAATGATTGATATGTGGATTCCGTAAATCCCACCTACGGAATACCTATAAAACAAAAGAAATTACAAATCAACCCATAAACCATTACGATTTTCTAAACAAACCCATTTCAAAAAAAAAATCGAGTTTTGGTTGGGGAAAATGAACTTGAGGAAAGAAGGAGCTTGTACTTTTAGTAAAAGGTCTTTAGTCTTAGTGGGCTGAGCCCAGTTGAACTTATGATATAGGCTTACTAAGATCTGTGTAACATGTTGGGGCTAAGCCCAGTTATAGGGACACTCTCTCTAGTCTCTATATACCATCTATCTTTGCAGTAAATGGTCATGAGTGGGTATATTAGTGGGGATGAGTGTTCAGTATCAAGTACCAGTACCGATACGTATACCGTACTGGTATTGTACCGACCGAAACAAAATAGTATTGGTACTCGATTTTGCATAAAATGGGGATTGGTACTAGGCGATACCGATAGCGGCAAATCCAAAATGTAATAATTCGGTACTGAGTACCAAAAAAATGCTTTTGATTCAATTTTTGGATAACTTTTAGGAATGTTTTATGTATTATAAAATTTTAAATTTGAATTCAAAATTCACACAAAACTTAGTTTTCAGCCAAAAAAACCCAAAGCGGCATCAATTCAGTAAAGTACCAAAAAACTGGTACCGTACTGGTACTAAACCGATAGATTTGGTACGATACTTGATGCTCACTTTTTCACAAATTTGGTATCGATAATTTCGGTATTGATGCCAATACTGATCTAATCACTGGTCATGAGTTCGATTCACCCGGCTCACCCTTCACGTAATATTTTTGTCCCCAACCCTCCTCGTTGCTTATGCATACCCATAGCCAGCCAAATTGTGACAAATTTGGATGTTACTTTTCATAGGTATTTCTTTATTTTTTAATTTTAATTCTTTCATTATTTTACTTTTTTGTATTTTGTTTGTTATTATTTAAGTTTTTTTTTTCTTTTTTTATTTAGTTCTTTCATGTTTTCTATTTTTTATTTGTTTGAATATCTTTTTTAAGTTTTCCATGTTATCACACCCTCACAATTACGACGTACTAATTAACACATGGATTTACGTAATTATTTTATTTTTTATAAAGTCTTGAAAACATTATTTTTTTACAGTTTAAGGCGCCGCAACGCATGTGCTTTGTACACATGTGTGTATGTAGAGAATTAGAGAGTATCACTATAAGAGGGAGGAATCACATAATCTCTCTTCATTTGGAAGAACCCTTCACCCTCCTATTATAAGTAGTCATGGGCAAAAAAACCGGTTCGGGTGGAAAAACCGGAACCGGTTTCAAAGAAAAACCGGTTTGGCCCAAACCGGTCCCGAACCGACCCAAACCGCCGGTTTCTATACCGGTTTGGTAGCCCCGAACTCAAAACCGGTTTATAAACCAGTTTAAAAGTTAAAAACCAGTTAAACCGGTAAGAAAAACCGGTTTCAGTAAAAAAACCGGTTTCAAACCGGTGCGAATCGGTTTGACAGGTTCGAGTATTCGGTGAGCCAAACCGGTTTTTAACCCGAACCGGTTTGAAGAAAAACCGATTTGACTCTACCACAAAAAAACGGTTCGGTTTTAAACCCTAGCCGGTTTGGCCGGAAAAACCGGTTTGAACACGTGTAATTATAAGTGTTATTTGGGCTTATACCCTTTTGAGCTTTATCTCTTAGATCAACCCATGTAGGGTGTTACCCCTACGGCCCTACATGTCTCTCCTGTCTAGTATGCTATAGCCCTAGCAACATTGTGATGGATAGATAGAGTGATCGTAAGTCCTGACAACCAAACTCAAGTGTGAATATATACTTGCTGGAAATAGTGCCTTTGATAAAGCGTTGGTCTTTCCTCTAAGGATCGTCCCAAGCTTATACATTGGATCGAGATACTATTCAAGTATGGACCAGCGTTGTTTTATTCCAAATTTTTAGATACCCTATAGGTTTGGAATATTTACCTATGTTTAAACAAATGTTTTCAGAACCGAATTGAACGTCGAACCGGACACTTTAATGGTTTGGTGGTCGGACTGGATTTAATAACCGGATGACGTCATAATTATATATATAGTATATATTATATATATACTTATACATATAATTAAATATAAGTAATTTATATATGTATTTATAGTTATATATAAAACTTAACTATATTTTGATATCCAACAAACTAATTTATGGTTTAACACTCCGTTTTTACCTATTAAAATAATAAAAAAATAAAATCTGGTTCAAACCGGTCCGGTTCCCGGTCCAACCACCGATTCGGGACAAACCGGCTGGTTGAACCCCTCCAAAACGAATCGATGCGAACCGGTTCGGCCACCTATCCGATTCCCGATCGGACCGGTTGGACCGGCCGGTCCGATCCGGTCTCAACAACACTGGTTTAAACTAACACGCTCAATGGGAAGAGTTTGGACTTTGGAGCCTTGGACTTATAATCAAAAGTAATAATTATAGTTATTTAAAAACATATCTTTTTAATTTAATAAAAGGGTAAATAAATATGACAACATCACATTCTTACTAATCAAATTTTTTCCGCATCTCTCTCTTATTAAATAATCATATTAATTACCAATAATATTATTTAACTTTTTTAAATAGTTTTTTAATAAATTAAGAAAGAAAACCTTTTATTAATGTTATTTCTAAGTAACTTAATTTTATAAAATAAGTAATTTTTTAAACATTAAACTTTTTTAACAATACGAAATATTTTAAAATTAATATTTTTGAGAAGCAGAATTTTTATAAGAAAATAATTAAAAATTGATAGTTATAATAAGAAGGTTTTAAAAATGACAATTTTTTAAAATGTTTATTTTGAAACAAAAATTTTATTTTAATAAGAAAAATTACAATAATTTCTTATCTTAAAATATTATTTTATAATTAATAAATTTTCATTATATTTATAATTATATTTATTCAACTCGTGTAATAAATCGAGTTACTAAAGCTATTATATAATATCTAAATATAATCACAAACAATCACTAGCTACGTCGTCCTTTCTCAAAGACAATTATTTCAGTCTGATATATATATATTTTTATATAAATTCTAGAAAATAAATTTAGAGGTTAAAATATTAAGATTGATTCCTCCAGCTAATTGCGACCCCAAACATAAACGTCTATTTAACATGCGTGCACGGTGCACACTTCACCAACTACTCTTCACGTTCCTTTTTATTATTATGGGTTTTATTTTTTGTTTATTTCTTTATTTTTGTATTTTCATAAAACTACAAACACATACACTAAACCAATTTACTTCTACATCTATATTATTGCCCATAGTAGAACTCGAATTCAAACTAATTCACTTCTACATCTATATCATTGTCCACAGTAGAACTCGAACCCTTAATCTCATTAAGAGGAACACTACGATCCACACACCAAATATTATCACACAACTTATCTAGTAAACTATCAAAACAATATTTAGAGTAAATTACATTTCGCCCTTTAGGTTTGTTGTAAATTTCAGCTTTCATCCTTAAATTAAGGAAATTGCAAGAAATATCTTTTATGCAATAAAGTGTTTACAAATAAAATTCGCAATCGTCAACCCCGATGATTCTCGATAAAGGTAGCTAAGACCAATTTATTAACTTGTTTTTTATCGAGTATCGACAACCAGATCATGAGTTATAAGACAAAGATGATCGAATCATATGCCAACACTTCGATTTAACTATGTGAACATATAAATGATCAATTGGAATCATAATAACCATATTTTAAAAAAAAAAACTTGAGTCATTGATTCGTAGGCACACGAAGCGTCATAGCAGGAATTACAATTTGCTAATATTCGGCTAAAATGGCTAACATTCGCTTCGCAAATGGCAATTTTAAGTAGCCTCTCCTTAATTAGGGGTAACTTTTAAGTAAACTTTTAGACTTATGAAATGGTAGATTGGTATGTGTTAATGAGAAATAATTTGAGCTTTTAATTAACGAAACATGCTAGTAGGTTCAATACAAAATAAACTTTGGTTACTAGATTTTAGGCTTCTTAATTTTAGCAAAAACACTCTTAGTTTAATTGTTAGTGGGTTAAAGACTTTAAAAAAAAATACTAGAGTTCAGGGGTCGTAAACTTTTTCACTGGATAAGCATTTAAAAAATCAAGGGTCAAATCGAAAACCGGCAAGACGCGTCACATATAAAAAAAATTGCAGGGTCGGTTGACCCCTCCCCTTCTATGCTAAGTCCGCCCCTGCACATGTGCACACTTACTTTGAAAATAGACAGCCATTAGTGGATAAGACGAAAACCGTTACAAAATACGAACAATAAGGACAATTTTTGTTATTTTGTTAGTTTAAGTATGAAACTCAAATTTTACTACAAACTTAAAAACGAAAAATGTAATTTACTGTGATATTTATTAACGGTATCGCATTCTCCGAAGGTTAAATTATGCTCAAACGGCAAATCAAATTATTTTCATAGTCAAAAAGCAGGTCAGATGAAAATCAAATCGATTTTGAAAATTGTATCAAAAATTTAAAAATAAGGCTATAACAAATTAATTAAAAACTATTAATTAAAATACTATTAATTTTATTCATATGTTAGCATCAAGGTTGAGTGATGGTTATCCATCGGTTGTACTTTTGTAATTTGCTAATTTAATTTTGATTTCGAAGACAAATTCTGCTTCTTAACTAACACCTTATTATCTAATAGAACAGTCGGTATCATTTAACAACACTACCTGTACGGGAATCATATATTATAAACATATTATTAAAAAGTCACATGACTAAAAAGTTAAAACACAATATTTAATATTCATACATGCAATGAGAATGCGTTGAACTTGGTTTGTTGAGTAATTGACAGGAATACCCTTGTCACCGTCCATAAATTTCTATATACATACATGAATTGAACAGTTAAACACTTTGAACCATCTTAAAAGCTAAACATTTTAGGAATTAACAATCTTGACTAATAAAACTACTAAAATAAAATGACCGTAGAATATTTTATCTTAAAAAGTGACCTTTTTTCTAAATGAGGAAACTATGTTTTCAGAAACGTATATCACAGTTAATCGGCAGTTTTATTTGTCTACTAATCAGACAGGTCCAACAACATTAAAAATATGATATCGCCATTAAAACTATTTATATGGATCTCACTTATTAAAAATATGAAAATGCAAATGTTTTTTTGTGAATTTGAAATTTTAATAAAATGTAAAGACTTAATTAAAAATAATATGGATCTCAAAATACTAAATTAGTAAAAAAAAAGTTGGAGATTTAGAAGGAAATTTTTCTTTAAAAAAAGGAAAAGAAGTGAAAATCCGATCCGACCACCCTGTCTAATTCACCTGTTCTATGGTAACTGGCTGGCTAAAATACAAACGACATGCATAATGAGATTTGTTCATGTCGGGTTTTGAAAACAATGAATAAAAATCTTTTTACTATAATAAAAGTGTGACTAATGATAACATAATATTCCTTCACATCAAAGTTTTTGTGCTTCTATTTTCTATTAAATAACTACATAAATTACTAATACTTTGATTTATTTTTTAGATTAAAAATAACTTTTAAATATTATTTCTAAAGAAACAAACTTTTATAAAAAGAAATTTTTCTACAACTTTTATAAAAAAACAAACTTTTAAAAATAATTTTTAAATATTATTTCTAAAGAAACAAACCTTTATAAAAAAAATTTTCCTAAAATTTAAACCTTTTTAAACATTCGAAATATTTCAAAATTAGTGTTTTTAAAAAGTAAAAAATTTTATAAACCAAAATAATTGAAATTGGAATTTATAGTAAGAAAATTTTTAAAATTGATATTTTTATAAACAGTTTGTTTTGAAACAAAATATTTAATTTAATTTTTTGAAAATACAAAAAAAGTTTAAAAAGTTAATATCATTTTTGATTATTTATAATCCTTACTCATACGTAATTTCAAATGTATCTTATTTCAGAATATCGTTTTATAATTAATAAAATTGTATTCTATTTAATATTTTATTTATTCAACATATGTAATACACGTGTTTACTAAATATAGTTATTTAATATAAACAAATTAATCACATTAGATGGGCATGTGATCTCAAGTGCGTTTTATCCTATGGGTGGTCTCAGTTTCGGGATTGATTTACAAGTTTTCCTTCAGTAACGTGCCAGCCTAGCCTAGTGTCCCAAGTTTCCGTACTCGAGTAATAGAGATAATCGAATGAGTTAATGGTAGGCTAGCCTTGTAATTAACCGTTTAAAAAAGAAAGATATGCATGTAATTATGACATGCCTAATAAACTTGCGGACTATGGTTACGAATACACACATGAACATTTAATACATAGAATGATCATCATACGAATTCGAACCCAGATGACACTTGTTTTTTAGAGTGTCTTACGTGTACAATATATAGAGTATAGTGATGTAAGCAAGTGAATTCGTGATACGACACAAATAATCTGGTATTGACATAATTTTTTTCGATTACAAAAAGAATGTTGAATACATGAGCTGCAAATGACACCACTTTTTTTTTTTTTTTTTTTTTTTAACGATTTATGAAAAAGATTATGTTATGTAAAATGAGCTGCAAATGACACCACTTTTCTTTTTTTTTTTTTTTTTTTAACGATTTATGTCATTATTGTAAAAGAAAAATTGTTTCCCCATTATGCCTTTTGTAAGTAAAAGAATTAATTAAAATTAAAGTTACATAAAAATGTAAATAATTGTCTTTGTGTTAATTGGTTAAATTGTAAAATACTAGAATTAAAACCCAAATCTATAAATAATTATCATCTTCTATTACCCAATTATTTATTAGTTTTACCGGTTGCAAAAAAACATATTGGATATCTATTGGTTTATCGTTTATTGAATTAACATTAGCTCTAACAATTGCAACCACGAGTATTGAGAGATGTATTTGTACAATAAAGTGTAAAGACGGATTTGTGTTATCGGATAGGTGATGATAATATTAATGATGTTTGTATTGACTAAAAAATAGTTCTTTGCAAAAATTACAATTTAAAATATGATATTGTTTTGATTAGGGAACAACTAATAAAATGTATTGTCTTGTATTTAAATGATATTTTAATTTTTTTAAGTAAAAATGTTATTTTACTTTATAATCCAACCTGGCCTTTGACCTTCCTAAAAACTAGGACGTCTACAATAACCACCAAATACCGACGCTATAGAATAAAATTCCTAGTTTTAACAATGTCATCAATGTTGTCATTTTCATGCTTTCAGCCTTGGTGGTAAACACGAATACCACGGTTTATGGAGTCTCCACAAAAGTAACTTGAAAGGTGACTGTTTTTTTAACATTAAGGTTATGGGTCTTTATTTGTGAGATTCAATCTCATACATAAAAGTATAGGGTAAAATTACGTATATGAATGCTAAAACGATCCGGTTCCATCCTATTTTTGCGTAAACCGGGTGTTAAGTTAAGCACTACTATGACTTCCCATGGACCCCACACTATGAGATGCTTCGAGAGTATAACGTCACGTTCTAAATTTAGCTTTGGTATAAAAATTATAATTTAAAGCCGTCAATTTAGAACCCCCAACCTACAATATTAAATCTACGTATATATAAACAACCTGTTGCCTTGTGAATTAAATGTTTCTTTATAAATCCGTGCTACTAAAGCTTATCCTCTCAACACTCGCGGATCTAGATTATAAATTAAAGTTATACTAAAAAACATTTCGGTACATTAAATATAAAATTTTTTCGGTACGTTCATTTAATAATGAAATTTTTTTTGTGATGCATTTAATTTTAACTAAATTTTCATCCTAGCGCGTCGCATCGGAGATTCCGTCATGATTCTAAATATCAAAACGCTGCGGCCCAAAGCGTCCCCTGTTATAAAAGCTATTATAACTTGATATTTATACTTACATATTGTTCGATTATTTATGATGCTACAACAGTAAGGACTATAAGATATGACACTATAAAATATTTTAGTTTACTTACAACTTTGTTTTCAAACAAATTTATATCAAAACATTTAAAAACCTAAAGATAAACTTTGCATTCTGTTTTTCATAAAAAGTTAACAAACCAAAGATATTAAAGATAAATCGGCTAAAAAACACACTTCGGAACAAAAGTTCAAGGGTAGCCTAGGCTACCCCTGCCCCCTCAATGTATCTGCCCTTGCCTCTTAATTCATCTTTTAATTTATACTTAACTTATCTCATGTCATATCTATAAAACTAATACGGGAAATGTTTAAATAAAAAGATTCTTAAAACTAAAATATGTAAAAAGTAATCTTAATAATAATAAATAACAAGTTTATAAATTTATAAAACAATAACAAAAATAAGACAAAGTGATTTAAAACGTAAAACACAATAATTAATACATATAACAAATGATTTATAATATATGACACAATGAAATGATATTTGACACAATGAACGTACGCATAAGACACAATAAGCTGACATATTTAACACAATGACCAAAATACCATCCTTTTAAAAACAATAGAAAAACATGTGTTAGGCCCACAATATTTTTCCAGTTTTTTTAGATTAAGCAACACTTTTACTATAACCTTATCCAACTATTAATTTTTTATTTCTTAGAATTTTTTAGATATGGTGGGAAGTATATTATAAGTGTGCAATTTCTTTTTATATTTTTTCGTGTATGCAAAACTTTTCTAAATGTGTTATACCTTAATGTGAGAGATTAATCACATAGGAAGCTAAAAATCATGTCTTAATGATACATGATCAATGGATCTTACTTCATCTCACATAGCAAGCTAAGAATCATGTCTTAAACGAAGCAATTTCTCAAGCATGCACTTTTCATTTGCGTATTATGGGAAATTCTCAACTCACAAAATTCAGCATATCCCTACCAAAAAGAATAATAAAATAACATCAACAGATATGTTAACATCGTTTCTTTCTTTGAGTAATACATACAACAGATTCAAACAATGTTATCCTAAAATGGTCATACTTATAGTAGTAAGAATAGGTTATTTAATGTAATTCTTATATCTCCCGACAAAGGATTTTACAGAATCAACGAAAGAATATCTATGATCAATGCATTCTTTTGCCTTGACTTATCAATAATTTTTATTTTAGCAATGAGTTATGGAAATTTTATTAATAATATATATAGAAGAATAAGTGCATCAAACCTAATACATGTAAATCAAATAGGATTATGATAATTTTACACTAAAATTTATTCTAGTAGGTGTATGCAATTGTAGATTCGTTTATTACACTGAGAACATAATTTACATATGAAACACATGTATTGTAATGAGAAATCAAGAAAAACTAGTATACATGTGTGATACACGATCTTAGTTTCAATTTTGGTATCCTATTGATCAAAATTGTTTATCACTTATAGTTCTTACACATATGTGATTTTAATTGTATCTTATCTTTAAATATAATTTTATAATTAATAAAAAAAAATTATTTAATATTTTATTTATTCAACCCGTGTAATACACGGGTTTACTATAGCTAGTTTGTTATAATATGAAACTTATCTGGCCCCAGTATGGTAATTAATTGTCTATATATGATTAGAACCATAATGATAGGTTTATTGTGATAATTTTGTGAGGGAAGATGGTTGTCGGGTTGCAGAGTTTTGGCTATAAGAAATATACGACCAGAGGGGGGGAGTGTGACGACAAGAACATAGAACTAGAAGAGATATGGCCCTTCTTTATAAATGAATGATTCAAGATTTAAGGTTAAGTCATCTTTAATAATCCAAACATAGTTAGGCCCGAGTCCAAACGTTAGACCGACATAGGTTACACCCACATAGTCAAAAACCAATTTTGTTATAACAGTTAGAGCATTCACAACCGAGTGACTACCGCATACCTCAACGTCAGCAACATGTAAAAAACAATTGCAACCTGCCAAAAAATCCAACACACGACTTCCCCCTATCACAAAACACCTTAATCAAATCCTTTGTCGTCAATGTAGACATATTTAACATGAACTTCGTCATCCTTATCCTCCAGCTCAGAGTGGGATCACGTCACGAATGTCCATGAGCCTCCAATTGTAGACGGTCTTAAGATTATCGGATATTTTAATATTATTAAATTAGTACGCTTTTGGTAACCTACATTTCTTTCCAATCATCATTAACTCAAACCATTTTTTAGTTTCACGGGACCGTTGATCAAAATGCGTTTGTTCCAATGGTGGAGGCGATCATGGTAAATGGCGTCCGCGCCATTAAAGAAAAGGAAATAAGCACAGAGGCTATAGCGTTTAGTGTTTAGAATTTAAGAGAAAAAAAAAACTTTCTTTATTTATCCATATTATTTTAAACAAGACGTTGTGATGAGTATTTTCTGAATAGACAACTCACACCGTTTAAACTAACTCTTAAACTGTTTAATCAGTATCATGAAACTACAACTGTCAACTGTATGAGAATACCATCTAACTACATATCTCAATATCAATAGACTGCAAGTTCAAACTAACTCTTAAACTATTTTATCATTATCATGAAACTAAAACCATCAACTATTTTTTTTAATGGCAAATGTATAACTGTCAACCATCTAAGATTACCATCTTACTACATATCTTACCACCATACTGCAAGTTTAAACTAACTCTTAAACTATTTTATCATTATCATGAAACAACAACTGTCAACCATTTTTTTACAGTAAATATGCAACCGTCAACCATCTGAGAATACCATCTTACTACATATTTCGATATTACCAGACTACAAGTTTAACTAACTCTTAAACAATTTTATCATTATCATGAAACAACAACTGTCAACCATTTCTTTTAACAACAAATATACAACCGTCAGCCATCTGAGAATACCATTTTACTACATATCTCGATACCACCAGACTGCAAATTTATACGAACTCTTAAACTATTTTATCACTATCATAAAACTACATCTGTCAATCATCTTTTTTTTAACAACAAATATATAACCGTCAATCATATGAAAATATCATATTACTACACATTTGGATACCGTTAAACTAACGTAATATTGTATATGCCACGTAAAAATCCATCCACCATCCCTTAACAAAATAAATTGCGTCAACGGTGAAAGTCTGAAATATGAGATTGAGTCCGGTTCACGCAACTTACACGCGTCCTTTTCACTCTCTTTCTTCTTCTTCTTCTTCTTCTACCCTCTTCTTACTGTATATAAAGACCCCCCCTTTCCTTCTTTCAACACCAACTTTCTTCTTCTTCAAACCTTCAAAAATGGAGTTTTTCTAACAATTCAAGAACCCTAGCCCTCAAAAGCTTCCACCCTTTTCAAAATCGGAAAATGGAAGCCTTCAATTTCAACGATTATGGCATCCTCCGATTGCCTCCCGGATTCCGATTCCACCCAACTGACGAAGAACTTGTGGTACATTACTTGAATCGCAAGGTACAATCCATCCCTCTGCCTTTTCCGATCCCTGAAGCGGATGTTTGCAGGTCTGATCCATGGAGTTTACCAGGTCTGTTCGATTGTTTTCATGATTATTGTTTTCTTGAGAAAAAACAGAGCAAAATGTGATTTGGGTTTTCAATTTTCAATTTCTTTATGACAATTGCTGTTTCTGTTTTGTGTAGGTGATATGCAGAAAGAGAGATACTTCTTTTGCAGAGTGGAAACCAAATACCCAAATGGTATACGAACGAATCGAACCGCTCCATCGGGTTACTGGAGACCAACTGGCTTTGACAAGCGAGTTGTTGATGGTCGAAACAGACATATTGGCACAAAAAAGACTCTGGTTTTCTACAGATCCAGAGCCCCAAATGGGTTGAGAACCAATTGGATCATGCATGAGTACAAAATTGCTAACTCTAGTGCACATGTAAGAGAGTTAAATTCCAATTAACACGATGAATTGTTGATGAAAATTGAAAATCTTGAAAACCCATGTTGAATTTTGTGCAGGGTGTGGGGAATTGGGTGATTTGCAGAGTGTTTATGAAGAAAAGAGCAAGAGAAGATGCTGTGAATAATGATGCTGAAATGGTTCAAGTTGGAAACACAGGGCATTTGTCCCGTGAGTTCTTTGGTGGTCTGAGAGATTTTGATCTGAATTTGGATGGTGGTGGTTCTTCGAGTTCTTGTTCGAGTGGAGTTACAGTAGCAGGAGAAGGTGAAGAGAATAGTAAATAGTTGAGAAGATGATGAGTTTACAGTAGTATGTTGTTAATTCTGAAAGTAGTTGAAAGTTAAAAAGCTGTAATCGTATGTTGAAGATGATAATGATGATGATGAATTACAGTTTTTGTTTTGTTTTCAAGTACTTAATTTGCAATTTGAATGCGTGTGATCTTCAACGAGCTAATTTTTTAATGATGGAAATTAATTATCAAATGACAAATGAAAGACTAAAAGAGTAAAATACAAAGAAATGGGAATTATGGGCAAAGATAGCAGGGATGATTGCATCCACAAATAAGCTTTAATTTCGTAATCTCAAGATTCCATCCGTACGTCTTTCTTGAGAAATGAGAACTCGACAATGGTTAATACTCCATGACAATTTGACTGTCAAAAGCTGGTTTGAATGTATCATAAAAGGTGATTAATTCAATTACAAATTGATGTTGTCGATGAACAATGTTGTATTGTTTCACAAAATTGGATTTGAATTTGATTTTTATTTTATTTTATAATATTCTATAGTAGTAATAATGAAATTAGACAAGTAAATAAGACATTAAATGCCGTTCAAAAAAAATTAAATAAAAATAAGACATTAAGTTTTTTCTTTCCTGAAAATGAGATGTAAACAAGATATAAAGTGAAATTAAATGTTGATGAAAAAATAGACGTATAATAAATTCACTTGGCCAATGAGCCCTATATCAATTGGTTTGGAAAGAATCACCTCATGGCTTTTCAAATTGGAGGTCATGGGTTCGAGTCTCATTTTGTGCAATATGCTTCAAGTGAGTCAGGGGTTTTACCAAAATGGGTCTTTGGGTGGTGGGTTTCCCCTGGATTGGTGGGGGCGCCGGGTCACCAACGCTGTTTGTGTTCGCGGGCGTTGGTGGCCTTTCGTCATTGGGTTTATCCGGGTGATCGGGCTTAAAAGTATTCGTTGGCATTTTAAAAAAAAATAATAAATTCACTTGACTAAGGTGATTATTTTTACGTCATTTCTCCCTTTGAAAGCCATCCTTTGACTTGTTTAATGTGCTCTATCCTCCAACCCCTTTCTTCTCCCGCGCCCAACGTCATTACTCCCTTTGAAAGACATCTTTTGAGATCCATGCTGCCATTTTTAAAAAAATATGATTCTAGTTCAACCATTAACATGTCAATCTATGCAACCGAGTTTATATATAACTAGTCTTTCATCTCCAAACGATTAAATGGCCCAATGAAACAGTTGGTTTTTAGTCACGTTAACGAGAATGATCATGATGTAAAAACTATGATAAATTATATAGTATGATGTTTTTCAATATATGGCCGTAAAGGTCAGAATCAAGTTCAAAATCTCACTCGAGATCGTGTTAGTCTATGTAAGATCATATCACATTATGACATTTTAGTTTCTTTCATGTGTGGTAAACTTATGCCAAATATCCGTTATTCACGTACATATAATAATATAAAAGTGTTAGCATATAATACTATAATACAAGTTATAAATATTTAGATTACCAAATATTCATTTGCTTCGGCTTCTTTCTTAATTCGTTTACTCAAAACAGACAACATTACCCCGATCAAGATGTTAGGATCCTATGATATATTCTAGAACTAGAATCTTAATATAACCTCTATTTACAAGGAGCTTACATGATTTATTTAAAAAAATTTTTATCTTTATACTAATAAAAGAATAACAAAAGAATATTCATGTCACTCTCTCTAATGCATCTTCATTTTTTTTAATTGTTTTTCTCTCTTACTAAATGATAATATTAATAATAATGATATCAAATAATAATAAATTATATATATATATATATATATATATATATATAATAACAATGATATTAAAATTATTGATTTTATATTTAAATTAATTAAAGTTCATGATAATTTGTAAATCTTATTTAACTAATGTAATACATGAGTTTCTAACTAACCAAATTTATTATAAAAATGGATAAAAGTTCTAAGATGGTAACATTATATATCATTTAGCCTAACATTTACTTGTCTTAGGAAATATAGAAATTAATTTCATTGTATGTTTATTGTCATTAATCCTTTGATCGCATGTACATAACTTAAACAAATCATAAGATTCTCGTATGTAATCAACTTTTAAAACTACCTTTTCTTTAGATTCATAATATGCGTGTAGTCGTTAGATGTTGATATCTTCAAGGAAATAATAAAATTGTGCTCGAGAAGGTAGTTTTCGTGCTACAAACGACAGAACTAGTTACAATAGGTGATTCTTATATAAGCAACATACCTCACTCACTAACATTGATGTGTACGTTTGAAATATTCCACTTTTAGTATGCTATTGCTTGGGTCATAATTTACCGATAGAAAATTACTAAAATGAACGTTTGAGTAACCATTTTAATAAAATAAACATTTCATTTTAACCTACTTTTATCCATTTTCAACCAATAGTAAGGGGTCATATATGCCATGCAAGCTAAGTCGGCTACTCCCCAGTCATCCTAATCATTAACTTGGTCCCACACGTGAAATTAAACCAGGAGTAGACACATGTCCCGCTTAAGCCCGACTACTTCCTAGCCGAACCATTGACTTGCGTCTAGGCTAAACGCAGCTAAGCTGAAGTGGATTGTACGGCCTATAGAGACTTTTGGTTGTCCCATCTGATTCCGGTTAACCCTAGCTAAACTTTACTTGAGTCGATATTTACTTTGGCCTTTTTTATATGATCAGACGTTCACTTTGATGATTTTCCTCTGTATAACCTTTCTAACCATATGTAGACGGGTAATTTCCATCTGAATAACAAGTAAAACTGCATGATTATCGAATGATATAAAGTAAATATTAAACTTCCCCCTGGAATTTGAATAACATAGGGTTAAGAACTTTCTAATATGCTAATAAAGGTTCTATTATATAATGTTAATTTAGCAAAGGGGAATGAATAGGTTGGTTTGTGGTTTTTGGGTATTAACCACGGGTATTTTGTGATGTGTCACGTTTGGTCCTTGTAATATTAAAAGATCAAATGAAATGAATAGGTAGTTTTTTTTTTAATTTTGGCCACAACACTTTTAATATGTTTGTTTTTAGCCTTATTCTATGGGTTCTTTAACTTTGGCCACTAAGTTTTTAAAATTTAATATTATTAGAAACTAAATAAACAGTTATTTTTATCTTTTATTGGATTTGTTTATTGGTCGGAGAAATTTGTTTAATGTGTGGGACAACGGGCCGATTCAAATATTATACGTTCACTTGATGGTATAAATATGTCTCAACAAAAATTAAAAACCGGATAAAAATATAATATGTTTCATTTGACGGTATATACGTTTCGACGTAAATTTAGTTCTGAAACGAGTTGGGTCAAATATAATACGTGTCATTCAACAGTATAAGTACGTTTCAATGTAAATTTAGTTCAAAAACGAGTCGAGTGCGATTTTTACGGCGCCGCCGCATGTGCTTTTTTATGTATGTTTCGGGTTGGTCTATATTTCAACATAAATTTGTTTGGAAAAGAGTCGGGTCAAATATAATATGTATTTATTCAAAGGTATCAATTTAAGTTTCTCTACGTTTCGATGTAAATTTAGTTCGTAATGAGTCGGGTCGATTGTATGCTATACTCTATCACGTCGTGTACGAAACCACCGCAAAGCGTGGTGGGTAAAAAACTAGTTAGTATTAATAATGCATGGATTATTAGACTACAAAAAGTAACATGGAAATGAAAGTTTACCAAAAAGCCTTGTATTTTATTTGCTTTATGATATCGTGTGATAATGGAGCATACCTATATGCCCGTAAAATAGTCTTGCCCACGTCAAAAAGAACAATTACTTTATTATTAAATTATTTGATTGTGGTAATTTCTTAAATTATTTAAGAAGCCACTAACGAGAACAAGCTAATTTCTTTTTAAAGAAAAATACGTGATTTAATCGTATAAAAAAATAAATTATCAATATTATTATAGCTAGGTGTTATTTGACAAAAGGGTCTCATATCAACTTTTGATTCACATGTAGCATGAAACACCTGTTTTAAATTTTCATTGTACGATTATCATCTTTTCGTTGTGACGTTGTGTATCATTGATAAAATGTATGTTTCATGATGAACTCCAACTCATACATGGACCCAACATAACATATTTGGAATAAATTTTTCTATATCTTGTTACTATTTAATACACGAAGTTTTTAGACAAATCTAAAATCAATTTCTGAACACATTTAAACACATATCGCAAGGAGAGATGGAGGGAGAGAGATCTTCATTACGGGTCCATTTTCTCATATCTTTTATGGTGATCTAGAATACACTTACGATGATTGTATGATTATGTTGTCAATTTGCAAATACATTTACAAAGGACAATATAAGATAACGTAGTGGCTACCTCTCCTCGTCGTCTTTACTCTCACCTGAAGTTGTCAAAGACATTTAAAGGTAAACTTAGCCAACCAACCCTTTATATTCGTCTTAAGACGAATATTCAGATAGAAAAGAAAATTTATGGTTCTTATGACATTCGACCCCTCTCTATATTTATTCAAGCTCTATCCGTATACATAATTTCATAGTGTTTATGAATCATTTAGAACTTTATTAACATGCTCTACACTTTGTTTTTGTAGAAAGTTATAAACTTGGCTTTCTTTTTGTAGAAATATAGGAGAGATGAATAGTGCAAAGTGGTGGCATAGAAGTACTAGTAAACCGTACAAGTAGTAGAAAGATATGATGGAACAAAGAAGAAACCAAAAAGATGAGGTGGTGATGAATTGTCGATGATGTTTGACCCATACGGAAACCAACCACCTTAAATGCTGTCTATTTTGGACAAAATTCGGTTGCTTCTAAACCCTGCAATAGCGACCATTACACATTTCAAACTTAAGAAACATGTTCTAGCTTCCTAGTGCTCATGGTAGGCCCTGCCCACTCTCTTGGTCAATATGAGTTTCCCTAACTTCCCCACAATCTAATAACACCAAGAAGCATGCCAAACACCCTATATAATATATGTTAATATTAATTAGTGGTTTAATATGTTAAGCATAATTACTTATATTAATACCATTCGTAGTGGATTAGTGATAGTGATGAAAATGTTGTTACGTACGCAGTACGTATACAACAATTGTTATTACAGTTAAGATGTGTAATGGTGTTTGTGTAGATATGAGGTTTAGTTATATAAGAGATGAAAAGGTGCGTGATTTTGTGGTTGTTGGAAGAAAAGATCAAAAAGAAAAACCAAAAATCCAAAACTCTTGCATCATGCTTATGACTCTGGTTATGCAATCATGCTTTGCTCTATCATACATGGGTGCGATTTTTGGGCGTGATAAAGGTGTCCACCTTAGCTTACCCTTGGTACACATGATCTAAAGAATATACTTATGAATGGAATGACGTGTAAGATGGTATGTCGTTTCTCGACTCGACAATTAATGGATGCTTCTAAGCAATGTTTTGAAAATTGGTTTGGAAATCAACTCCTTTCTATGCAAAAATCACATTAATAAATTTACAAGTTTTACAAAACTAAGAGAACTTCAAATATTAAATATCTCTATACTATAATAAAAAAATTAACTAAGAAGGACATGCTTAATGGGAAGATGGAAGACTTTACTTTTTTTGAAGATTCAGAGTTCAATCCTTAGTATTGGTGAATTATTACTAACTTATTATTACTAATTTAAGAAGTACATGTGATAACACCACACAAAAACCAACGACGTCAACCTATAAAGGCTCATAACTTTCAAGATAAACCAGTAAAAAAATCCGATTTCCAGTCCAACCGGTCTTATTTGATTTTCAAAACATTGTTTGTAAGTAATATCCTAGTTGGGTCACAATTTTGAGTACAAGAGTTGATGCAAGAATTGGAAGGCTACCTAAAAGGGTAAAAGTTTAGAAGTCTCCCTCTTAGGGTGCAAACTTGGAAGTTGCGTGCAAAAAGAGAAAGCAATGATAGTGGGCTTGAAAAACTTTCTAGTTTCTGTCCATACTAACTTTTAACACAACTACACACGGAAGAAATCGATGAATCTGTTATTTTGATTCTCTTAATAACTACTAATTAAGTCTTGTTTGATAGGGACTTGTAGGGAATTTTCCCACTTTGACGGCCGATGGTGTTCATATTTGCTACCTTTATTTAATGATTCATAATAGTTGATTCCATATCGACATGATTTAAACATGTCAAGATTCCCATTATAAATACAAATATCATATTATCATGCCTGTGCTACGCAACTGGGATAATGCTTATTTTAATAGTAAATTGCGATTGTATATTTCGAAACGTTAATAAAACAGATGTGTTAAATTTGTAAAGTAAAATTAATAGAAAAATAAAGGGTTATTGGATTTTAATAATCCTAACTTTTATTTATTAGCCAGGATTAATCCCAACTCAAGAAATATTTACAGACACTCTCAACTTTAAGTTTATTTTCTTCCAACGATCCCTAACTAACTGAGAGTTAACACCGTTAGTTTTTTGATGACATGGACTATTTTTATGGCTAAAACACTAAGCAAAAAGTTGAAATCAACCATCTGGTCCCTCAATCTGAAACTTCCGTATCGTGAAACCGTCAATCTTTACCTTCTGATCTGAAAATAGCTCAATGTTGGCACCATTTTATCAAAAAAACTAACGACGGTTAACTCTCAGTTAGTAAGGGATTGTTGGAGGAACATAAATTCAAAGTTGGGAGTGTCTGCAAACATTTTCTGAGTTGGGATTAATCCCGACCAATAAATAAAAGTTAAGATTATTAAAATCCAATAACCCAAAAATAAATTGCATACTAAAACAAAACATTATACAACTAGAAAAGTTTAAAAACATGAAAAAAACTAAAAAATGGAAAGGGATGGGAGTGCGAAACTTACCATTGGGGCAACGCCCCTTTGATGTCTAGTGTCATCCCAAAATATAAAATATACTTGGTAAATCGAGGAAACGCTAAAAAATATTTGGTCCAATCACTTTTCACCATAGCGTTAAATCCATCCAATAATAAATTAGTAATGTTCATGTAATCATCCTATCTCCACTTTACGAAATTTGAACCCATAAACTTTGATTGGAAGAGCGCACCCTATTTACAAACAAGGTGTCCCATTGGAAACAACTATAGAAGGTTATCATGCCTATTATATAACTATCTAGCAAGACTTCGTACTTGTATTAACGATTGATTGAACTTAAGTTGTTTGAAGTAAATAACAAACCAAAAAATATTTTCTTATTTTTGGTACTGTTCGAATATAGTCTTAAGTGAAACAAGTTACTCATTGAATGTGAACTTATCTATCCTAAACGGTTACTCTAAAGATTGTTTAGTGACTAGTGACAATATATCATTTGCATTTTTACATCATAAACGTGTATTTTGTGTATCTTTTTTAAATTTCACGTCTCCATGAAATTAATAATTCAATTTTTTTTCTTTTTTGTTTTCTTTTCATCTCTATAGCGTTCAATTTTGAGACATTGTGTTGTCACTTGCACTTGAAAAAGGATTATAAAATGAAGCGGTAATGAGAGCATCATATTATATGTGTCAATCAAAATCTAGTTGATCCTTACTCATATTAGAGCATAAATGACTGACAGGTCTTCTTTGCACAATTTTTACATATTTAATATTTAATACGCAGTTATGCATGCCATATGTAAAAAAAATACATACTCGTGTCAAGGAACATATACTAGGGTGTAGGTGCGACTCGTTCAGATCACGAACTACTTTGAGAGAGTTGTCTTATGATACGTTGGATGAAAAACAATTAAATCAAAAAAGTTTAGTGTAAGAGGACAATCTGTTGAGAAAATGAAACATATAGAACATGTTATATTCTTTTACACACAAGTCTAATGAAAAAAAGACATAGGCTACTACTAGTGTGGCCTTTCAAGTCACGTGCCACACCTCACATGTTATGCTGAGATGCTTCGAGGCCATGTACCACCACATCATGTGATACATTGAAGCAAAAGCGAGAAATCACAAAATATTGTGTGATTCATGTTTCCAACACATTATGTCAAATTATATCTAGAAAATTACTCAACCCAACATATAGATCCTCTGAATCCACATGTTACTTTTATCGTCATGGGTATATATGTCAAAACCTTAGTCAAGAAAATAATGTACTTCTTTCGACTAGCAAAATAAAAAGAACCCTATAAATCTTTTCTTTTAATTATTTCTATGTCACAACCCAGAGCAGGGGTTGTTTTCATGTTTTTATATTATTAAATAAATCTTAGTTTGTAATAATGAATATTGATTTTAAATAATAATTCATTTTTGATGTCTTACAAATCGTCATTTATTATATTGTATTTAGAAATTTTTTTTTGCAATCTAGGAGATCACGTTAAGTCCTATAAGATTGTGTTACTGTGTTGTGTGTAGAGATGGGCATAAAAACCGGGTCCGAACCCGACCCGGACCCGGGTACGGGTAGTACCCGATGGGAGGTGTACCCGGGTTGGACCCGTTTAAACCCGGAACCGGTTTTAGATTTTGAGTTTTTTAGCGAACCCGACCCGAACCCGGTTTCGGACCCGACCCGGGTGAACCCGATTTGAACCCGGTTTTGGACCCGATTTGAACCCGGCATTGGGGACACACACAAGAAAAGAAAAGAAGAAAAAGAAAAAAAAAAAACTAAACCCGGTATTGGACCCGGTTTCGGACCCGACCCGACCCTACCCTACCCGGGTATGTCGGGTAGGGTTTTGCATTAGGTGAACCCGACCCGGGTTCGAACCCTGTTTCACCAAAACCCGGGTACGAAAAACCCGGTTGGGCCCAACCCGGGTTGTACCCGGTTTTGGGTATTGGGCCGAACCCGAAATGCCCATCTCTAGTTGTGTGCTTGTGTAGTTGTGTACTTGTGTTTGACAAATTATACCCGAGTAAGTTTGGTATTGGTTTGTTGGGTCACAGATCAAACATGGGCCTTCCGGATGGGGCTTTCCATTGAGTCCACGTTTATTGTGAGCCCGTGAAATAGCCCATTATTCCTGGTTTGTTTTGTTTACTCAATAATCGCATATTCGCATCTAAGCATGTTTAAATATTCCGGATACTATTGAGCGTAGCTAATACAAACAATAACAAAAATATATAGTAATCATCGTACACATTAAATATGTTAAATATTTTAGTGTAATTGGATGACTAGTCGACCAATGTGATCACGATATCTATCAAACAAGTCAAGAGGTGCGGAGCGCACGCTTATTTAAGTTTACTATGATCTTTGATGTTAGAACCTCTTTAAGGGCGAAGCCCCAAAAAAATGAGAGTTCTAAGAGGGCAATGCCCCCTTGGCAGGGGTCCGGGGGCAACATTCTTAGGAGCGAGGTCCAAGGGGTGGCAACCCCTGGTCCCCTGGCTAGGGTCGAGCTTCACATGTGAAATTTGATTTTGATAAAAGTTGCTTTATTAATAAACACATTAAAATTTGATTTACTCGAAGTTTCACATGTGAAACTCTGGGTAAAAAGTGAGTGTTTTAAACATGAAAATTGCATTTGGCAGTTGACTTCATCCCCGTAAAAATATGAATTTTGAAATTGGTTGAGACTTCTTCTTTTTCCTGGTTCAAGAAACTCTCTCGATAGATACATATATAGTTCCTAAATTTCTGAGGTTTATTCGATTGAAAGTTTGAATTGAACCCCAAATAATTTTAATGTGTATGTATTATTCATAACTCTCAGATCATCCTAGTTTATTTAAATCAAATACTCAACATTAAATCAGATGTAATTAATGTTTTCTTTCAGTAGTCGTCATTAATTGTAATTTTAAAAGTAGATACTATTTTTTCTTTATGAAATTTCTATGTAAATAAGTAGATGTCAGCGTCTAGTTTAGTTTTTTAGTGTTACGTAATTTAATAAACTTACTTTCAAGAAATAAATTGATGTTATTGAGATTTATAAAATGTTTGTTTGATAATTCTTAACTGAGATGATAACTAAAATATTTTTAATTAATCAATTCCATTATAAATCCCATATAGACCACAATTGACAATCCCAAATCATTTCGTGAGCCCAAGACGCATTTAAAACAGGACTCTAAGCCCACCTATATTACTTTACTCTGTTTCAAGAAATTAAAACTCATCATTTTCTACCACGTGAACAAAGTTTTTATGACTGTAACTATTATTTGGATATAACAAGAAAGATAATATCTCGTTTAATCTTGATGGCGGTAGTTTCTTTATTTATTACGTCGTTTAGCTGTTGTCTACAGTCTATTTTCTCTCGCACTTACTTATCTTATAACATACTCTTGTAAAGAGTCGATTCCACAAAACCCAAACACTCATGGCTTCATTGATGCAAACAAAGGTAATAATACTTTCACGTTTGTTTTGAAAAACCATTTTTATCAAACAAATATTTCATAACAATTTATAAGATCATTATACCAAGTCTAAGGAATGGTAATATGGACTCAGCAATCAACTAGCACGGCACGAAATAATGCTTGATATATCTATCTCTCGTTTTATTTTCATCGATTTGTCGATACTAAAAAAAAAGATTATATATTTCGTCTTTCCAGAGAATCTTACCCCTCTCACCTTCTTTGTTACTAAAAAAAATTATATCACTATTGTTGTTGTTGTTATTGATGTTACTAATAACATTATATTATTAGTTATATTAAATGGTATAGTAACAAATTTAAATAGTAAATTTTAAGGTTGCGTGAAAAGGTGGCTCGGTAGCGTGAAACAGTTTAACTTTGTTTAATTTTTTAGTTGACAAGGATAGCAAAAAATAAGTATACTTGAAAAAAAAAATTCTAAAATCCACTCAAAGAATAATAATAATTATTATTGTGTTCATTTTAGAAATCGTACTAAAAAATGGGTATCATAATATTCTCGCTTGCTACGATCCTACGCAGATAAAACATTTATATCTACCAAAAAAAAAATGATTTTAGAATCCGTTTTACACTCTAAAAGATTGAGCTGACCTTGATTAATGTTGTCATACGGTATTAGCTAGTAAAATACGTCAATGCTTATGTAATAATTAGGTAGGAAGCATGTTGTTATATGTGGATCAAAGAGTGTTATTTTGTAGCATGAAGGAATCGAAAACCGCCGGTCGGCCATGCTTGAACACGTTTCTTGATTTTCTTACGCGCATACGATTTAGAAAGAAATTGCATTGCTTCTTCTCTCAGCCTGTCTTTCAAAAATGCTCATAATAGTTTAGTTCAACTTGTTATTTATTTATTTATTTATATTCATTAGTAGCTTTATTAACCCGTGTATTACATGTGTTAAATAAATAAAAGATTAAATAAAATAAAATTTTATTCATTATAAAATGGTATTATAAGATTATATATAATTGAAATTATGTATTAGTAAGTTATAAGTAATAAAATATGATATTAACCTATAAACTTTTTTATATAAAAATGTTAAACATTTTACCATTTAAAAATTTTCATTATTAACTCTCAATTTTAATTATTTTTTATTTATAAAATTTATATTGTTTAAAATACCAATTTTAAAATACTTTGATGCTTTAAAAAATTTTATTATTTTATAAAAATTTATTTCTTTCTAAATAACATTAATAAAAAAATTGCTAATATATTAAAAAGTATTGTTAGTTTATAAAGAAATTAAATAATTTTATCAGTAATTATAGTAATTAGTAAATAAAAGAGAGAAACGAGAAAATTTTGGTGAGAAGAAATGTGATAATGCTACGTGTTCCCCTCATTTTACTCTTTTATTAGAGTAGTGCGATGAGATAATATATATTTAGAGTTAATTACATGAAAGGTCCATGTGGTTAGTTATGTTTCACTTTCGGTCCTCAAATTTGAAAAACTACAAAATTGTTTCACAGATTTGATAAAACGTAACACAATTGGTCCACAACTTAGATGAGCCGTTAACTTTGAAATAAGGAGTTGCGGTTATGGAGGTGCGGTGTGTCCACTCACACATAATTTTTTCTTTCACAACACAAATAAATTTAATTTTTGTTTTATTTTTTTATTTAAGGGTGTTTGGGTAATTAAAAAAATTGTAGCTGAAAAGTTAACGGTCCATTCAAGTTGGGGACTAATTGTTTTACACTTTGTAAAACCTTTGTACCGACTTTATAGTTTTTTAAACATAGGAACTGAAAGTGAAAACAAAACTAACGTAGGGACCTTTCATGTAATTACCTTATATATTTATTTAACTATTTAGTAAAACTAATGATGCCATCAAATAATTTATTACGCGTCTGTGTATTAGTTTTGGTGACCGTGGTATCAGAGAGAGAAAAAAAATTACAAAATTTTTAATTCATCATCATGCATATAGGAGTCGAATGATTTATTTTATAAAACTTGCAGAGTTGTTGACATAAACACTACTAATCTTAAAATCACAAAGCACTAGACTATTGTCTTTCCTTTTTCCTTTTGACATAAACATGTATATTATTTAGGGTAAAATAGATAGCACTTAGACAATCAAGGATAAGTTGTTATTCTAAGACTTGAATTCACAACCTTAGATCATTTCAAGACTTGAATTCACAACATTAGGTTGGGTGAGAAAGAGAAAGTGTTGATATAACTAGAGTTAAGAGTGTTCGATTGTAAATTTAAAAAAAAAATCAAAATAAGAATAATTCACTAAAACTTGTACCATATGCATAGTTTGTACCATATGGATAGTTTGCATCATATGCATAGTAAGAGGTTTATGACTACACGCAATGAATTAAAAATGGAAGCTTCAAATAGTTACGTGAAAGCTAATTTGACGTTAAAACCACTACTTTAAGTTTAAAGTGGGGGCGTCAAAATGGTTAATCACCAAGCCATTAACGAGCTTGAAAGATAAGCATCTTTGGATAAAAGGGTTTAGCCAAAACTATTCCACTTAAAAATCAAATAGAGCTTTAGTTAAAAATGTTGTAGTTATATGGCATTTAAATGTCACTTTAAGTAAAAAAATTAGATAAAACCACTATACATGGTCTAACAAACACATTTAACCCCAAAATTTGAAAGTTGAGGCTGTTCAATTATAATAGCTTCTTCATCTCCATGACTATATCCCTATTATTCATTTAAAAAACACATTTAACCGCAAAATTCTTCAATTTTAAAAAACCCCTCACATCTCATTCATCATATCTATCATATTTAATTAAATAATATTTTTTATTCGTAAATAATAATTTTTTTTCTCTTTCTTCCTTTTACACACTATATTATATGTATGTTCTTTCTCTTTTTTCTATTGGAAAATCACAAATTCAAATTCGATTCGATTTGAAGTTTTTTTATCATAGAATTCTGAATTTGTGATTTCCGATTCAATTTGAAATTCAAATTAAAAATATACATATAGTTTTATATATATACATGGAAAAGGTTCAAATAAAAAATCATTTAAAACTAAAAAGCATAAAAAGTAATCTCAATCATCAATCTTTTTAATCAATGGTTGGGAACAAATTGTATGGAAAGAGTTTGTTAGATGTGTATTTTATGCTTAACCATTTTTGTTGACTTTTTCAACTTCCCCCATTTTTTTTAAACGTTCATAACTTTTATGTACGACATTATTTTCTTATAAATTACACCATAAAAAGTCAATTAATTGGTAAAAAATGGCTTTTAAAACTGGTTCAAATCGGTTTGAGAGGTTCGAGTATTCAGTGAGCCAAACCGGCTTGTAACCCGAACCGGTTTGACAACCGGTTTGATCACATAATAAAAGAACCGTTTCGGTTTAAAACCCAAACCGGTTTAGAAAAAAAAAAAAAAAAAAAAAACAGTTTGTACACCTTTAGATTTGAGTTCCATTTATGACAGGTTAACGTAAATTAGTTGTAATATAAAATAGATGAAATAATATATATAGAATAACATCTACCCTAATAAATATCATCGCTCTCTTTGTTATTTGATAGTTAGTTATTTATGTATTTTTTGTCTCAACAAATGCTAGTTATGTGATTTATATCCATTTAGAGTTAAATATAAATTACCTGTTTGTTCATCCTTTTGATTAATGATGATTCTAGGTTGGGAGTTTTGTCTTATGTCATACCATGCCTTTTTCAGTTTTTTGCATATTTCTACAATTATTGATGAAACATATAATCAGTTAGTCATATTATTAACGTTTGCACACCAAACATTTGTGAATACGAGTAATGTAGTATTATTTGTTATGTATTTTGTGGTTGTTTTTTTTTTTTTTTAATCTTTTCCTATGTAGAGCTCATTTGCTTATTTTTCAAGTGTCAAAGCTAGAGATCAAACTAAATTTGAATGACCGATACAAGTATTAGACTATATTATTATTAGGGTTTAGTATTGATTATTATTCGGGTTGAGTCCACGGGCCCGGTTTAGGTTTTTAGGGTTTCTTATAAACTCTATATAATATAACCATAACCTATCAATAATATTCATTCACTCTTTTACCATCTTACATGGTATCAGAGCCTTAGGGTTCTGGGTACCTTTTTCTCCGCTGCACCATCACAAAAACATACAAACCCTAGCCGTCGCCACCGACTTCAAACCCTAGACAGGGCGGTGTGCCGCCACCGCCACCGCCACCGCCCCCGCCCCCGCCCTGTCCCACCTTTGTTTTATGTTCGTTTATTCTCTATTTTCTAGTTTCAATTGAATAAAGCTTCGTTATCGGTTGAATTTTTAAACCTATTACCTATCTCCATTCTCTTGGTTTGTTCACATCCATTTTCTTGGTTCGTTTCTAGATTATGGCTTCTAACGTACAGTAGTCACTACATTTCCTTTTTTTTTTTTTTTTTTCCTTTTTTTTTCTTTTTTTTTCTATTTATCGGTGTTTTAGCTGCATCAAGGACCACGGTCCATGCACACCGATCTCAAGCTACTGTTTGATTTGATTTTTTCTTTTTTTAGATATACGGATCTTATCTCCTGATCTACAGATCCAAGAGACCGTCATTTGACTACGGTCACCGGTCTTGTTTTATTTTTCTTTTTTTAATATCTACATATGTCATCTCTTGATCTACGGATCCAAGAGACTACCGTTTGCTAGCCTCGAGACAACGCTAACGACTACGGTCGTCAGTTATCAGTTATCATTCCAGAAATCAAGAACCAAGAAACTATCAAGCGCACTATGGATAGCACAATCAATCAAAAATTTGGATGACAACATCAAGCACAATATTAATTGTTGGCAAAAGTTTGGATATTCAAGTTGATCGAAGCATGTTTATCTTATTATTTTTAGTTTTATGTTATTTTATGTTTTCCAGTCGTAGCGTACGGTTACTTCCGCTACGACTGCGGGGGAGTATTAGACTATATTATTATTAGGGTTTAGTATTGATTATTATTTGGGTTGAGCCCACGGGCCCGGTTTAGGTTTCTAGGGTTTTTTATAAACTCTATATAATATAACCATAACCTATCAATAATATTCATTCACTCTTTTACCATCTTACAACAAGAACCAAAGTAATTATTATTATTTTTAATTCTTTTCATACAATAATGTCACATCATAAATAACATATATTTATCGATCCCTTGCTATATTAACATGTAACTTTTGACGTTAAGCACCCGGCTGCAACGAAAAATTTAACTCATGACCATACCTAATCCCACAACCCAAATAGATAATTATTATCTAATAATAAACAAACCGTGTTCTGTGATCCAACCCAACCAATATTCAACTTTTGCTTATAATTGACAAACAAATAACATTGATGCATATAAACCAGCAAAAGTCCATGTAATAAATAATTTATGATGATTATTATTAAACAAAAAGGTGCATGTAAAATTGAAACCAACAACGGATTATCGAGAATGTTCATAGAATAAGTAATGTTCAATGTGATTGTAACAAAGGTATATGTGAATAAACAAATTTATAATTTTAACAATTTTAAAAAATATATTATCTTATAAATAGTTAGCTAAATGTAAATTATTATTAGTTACTATTATTATTCATTTGAGAGATGAAAGTATGAAACGAAGGTCAATGATATCATCAATACATATGAAACCTTATGTTGAAATTCAAATGAAAATTTTCATGTTTTATATCTAGAGTCACTCACTTGAATTTTATGGTGAAAATTGGTATTGATGATTCTGTTTCAAGAAAATAGGTTTTGGGGCAACGAATAGCGAAGATTGTGATAAATAAATATATATATATAAATATACATATATATATATATATATATATATATATATATTTCCTAGGTTGGTTGATCTAAAAATTTGATTTTGCTTAAAAATAATAATAACTAGGAGTTATAGCTACGTTACGCGACGAGGTAACATCATTTTAGTGGAATAGAATGCAGTTGCGGCGCACAACCAAAATCTTTACATAAACCCACATGTTACAATCAATGCATGGATGATACTCGAAAGCTTAAAATTGAACCGCCTAAAAAGTTTTGTGGGGAGACTTTGGTAAAATCCAAAACCTTTACGTAAACCTACACATTACAACCAATGTCGTGATGATACTTGAAAGTTTATGTAAACAATTGAACTGCTTAAAAAGGATCCTGGCAAGACACGATAAAAAGAGGCACACAAAAACCCTTTACGTGAAGAGTGGTAAAAAAGAAACCGATTTGATATATAATCAAAACATTTTCAACAATGTAATTATTTGCACTTTGTAACTGGTCGAATTTGTCATAAACAAAAACATGTCGTTAGGGTATGTTCAGAATTTAAGAGAACACTCAGTTAATATTTTTAATGGCTAATGGACCACTGCCAGGCCACTAGCTCACACAATCGTCTCATTACTCAAGTACCGAATCTCGGGGAACTAGGCCGCCACGTCCTCGAAGGAAATCTCGTATATCAATTCGTCTCCATCAACCCTTAACCTGAGCCACACTCAGGACTTAGGAGTAAACCCATTTTAGATTAAAAAAACCAAATGACCCACTTGAAACCCCTTTTATTTTGTCATGGGTAGGAGCTAAATAAAAATAAATAGATGTCCACCCCAACTTGCAAATCTATAGTATATAATAAAAGAGTAAAGAGGGCGTCACATGTGACTATGTGGTGCGTTCTCACCCCTATTTTTCCGTCCAAAATTGTTATCTAATTAATTTAAATACTTTTATTGTTTTACTCTATTTTAGGCAAGTAGATTAAATTTTTATTTTAATTAACTCAATTATTTTAGGCAACTAAATTAATAAATTATTTTTATTTTTACCTACATGTTTTTTAATTCAAATTTTTTTTATCATGAACTAACTTATTGAATATTTTATAAGTTTGCATATCAAAAATGATTTTATAAACAAAAAGGATCTGAAAAAAAAAACTTCAATCATATATTTACATATTCAAAGATTTATATTACGATTTATTGAATCACATGATATATTTTATCAAGTTATTGTAGCCAAAAGTATTCAAATAATTTATTTGTTTTAATCCCATTTTATAAATTAATTAAATTTAGTTTATAAAATATGTTTCAAAATATAGTTAAATTTTGGTCCTAATTCTATAAAATTTTACTACTATCAAATATGAGAGATATTTTATAATTATCTATTAATCCTAATTATTTAATTTAATATTTTTGTTCAACCCGTGTAATATACTAGTATCTAACCTAGTCTTTATATATAATAAAAGAAATTTTTTTTGCCATTTATCATTATATTAAACACCCTTTGTCACATGCCAAATTTTTCAACAAATACTGCCACTTGTTATCGTAATAAGCACTCTTTGTAAACTTCTAAATTTTCTTTAAATTTGTTTTTCTAAAATAAAAATTTTCTAATATTTTGAATAAATTTCCTTTATATTTTAAATTCAAATAAATGTCAAATGAAAACAATTATTTGTATACTCTTACACTTTCTCGTAATTTATTTTTGAAAAATAAAAAGCCATTTTGTAACATATATGCATAATGATCTTAAATAAAAGTAATAATAAACAGTTCAAACATAATGTTAAGGGATTAGTTTTTCATAATTTAATTTTATATACAATAAGAATACAATTTAAGTAATATGTTTCTTTATGTTTACAACTAAGTTTGTTATAATATTTTATCAATTTTATCCTTTAACAATTTATTAGCTTTGACCTTTATATATTCATAACATAGATATATGTATATAAGATTGAAGATATTACATTTCAATCGTTTCAATTATTTCAATCAACGCACATTAAACATTTTAAAATAGCACCATAAATAACCCTTAGTTTCCGTCTTTTTGCTTTTACAAATTATTCGCTCATTTACGTTTAAATAAACATATTCAATATTTATTATTTCATATATTTTTCATTCATGATATTTAAAAATTTTATATAATTAATTAATCAAAAAAATTATAAATTATTTAATATTTTTTACTAAATTATTCCAATGATTCGTTTGATTAACATAACAATAATATTTTATAAACAACGACTCAAGCTATGGTTTTCCTATCGATGATACAAAAACTTAAAGCGACTTAATTCTAGAAAAAATACAAGCAGAAATTGTGTAGCCGCTCATGATCACCTCGTACATGATTACTTCTCCCTAGATCTTTTATATTTTTATATATGGAAGAAGTTTTCTGTGAAAAATGTCACTTGTATGTTATTTCATTTTGTTTTAAATCATTATTATAAATGAAATCAAATGTAAATATTTGATGATTATGTTACTAGGTCTTTTATTGATAACCAAAAGTAAAAGTCAAAATTGTCGACGATCAAATTAATAGTATGAATTATTATTTTACCGTTAAATAATAATTTGAATTATACAAACCTTTTATTTTTTCAAATCATCGCATTAAATAGGATAAATGGTCAAGATTTACTTTCTCTTTTTTAACAATAATTATAATCCTTGATGTGACAAAAGAAACCAGATTTAGTCTTCCCCCTTCCAAACAAGCAAAATATAGACGACTGAAACCAATATCACAAACCCTTCATTGACTCCGCTAATTTGATCTTTCAATCAACAATTCTTCAACAACATCTCTCTTCAATCTTCATAATTCGATTGCAAATTATCATTCTTCAATCGTCAAAGCAAACAATCAATCATGAAGAGCCCATTCAGAAAAGTACGTGGATTAGGGTTACACAAGAACGATAAATTATTAGTTGGTATTCATTGTTGCGGTTTCTGTGAGTGTTTTTTGACTGTTCGTTTGTTGAAATGTGACTTATTCGTTGTTGTTTTAGGCATCTGATTGAATCTTCAATTCTGTGGGCTGAAAGTTGAATGATAAGGAATTTTTTTACATGATTTATATTGTTTTGGTGTCTGAGTTTGTGAATTTCGTTCATTTTTTGCAGGATATGCAAGACATGAGAGATTGCTATGACAGTTTACTCACCGCTGCCGCAAGCGCCTCGAACACTGTATATGGTATTTGATAGATGATCCTTTTTTATTCTGAATATTTGAATTTCTTCCTTGAAGGTTGATGTTCTTATTTGCAGCTTTTAGTTGCTAGCAAATCAATTGGAACCTGATGATGAAACAGAACTAGCCATCTAAGAACAATATTGATGATTTATGAATGTCTTAACAATTAAAATGAAAATTTAATATGGTGCTATTGGTTTAAAGTATTTGTGTTGTTCATTCAACCTGTCATTTAGAAACACTTGACTGTTATTTGGTTTTTCGAAGTATGATGGTTATGCATAACACCTCAGCTTCTCTTAAATCCTTGTCAATATCTTGGTACATTTTGCTAACTCTGACCATGTATTTCAGAATTCTCAGAATCCTTACAGGAAATGGGTGGTTGTCTTCTTGAGAAAACTGCACTAAGTGATGATGAAGACAGCGGTAAGTGTAACGTGATGATGTTTCTGTTTACACCCGATTTAGTTTCCGAACTCTTTTTGAAAGTTATTACCTAATTCTTCATGTTAAATATCTTAGAGCTGAAGTGTTCAGCCCTGATCTTTTCTGGCTTTCTTCATGTCCTCATATCTCATTGCACATACTCAATTTTGCAGGCAGAGTTTTGCTAATGCTGGGAAAGGTGCAATTTGACATCCAGAAGCTGATTGATAATTATGTATGTTTTTAACTTTTTATGCCATACATGTAAAGCATTTTGCATTCTTTTTTCACTTAATATGAGTTTTTCATAACCATCTCCAATTTCTTTTTCAGCGGTCACATATTTCTCAGACCATCACAGCTCCTTCCCAATCTCTTCTTAATGAACTGCATGTAGTCGAGGTCTGCAATTTCGCATCTCATAAATGTTACATAACATTCATCAATTTATTTGTATACGTGTTTCATACCCTGTCTTCGCTTTTGTAGGAGATGAAAAAACAATGTGATGAAAAAAGGTACAAAATGATCATTTCTCTTTTCCAATACATTTCTCATTCAGTTTATTAATATCTACATTGTATTTATGTCTCTAGGACAAGATATGAAGCAATGAAAACACAATATGAAGAGGGAAAGATGAAAAACAGTAAAGTAGAGCATGTTTCATCTCGTCAGCTTCAAACAGCTTGGGATGAATTTGATGAGGATGCTACCTTATTCATTTTTCGCATGAAATCTTTAAAAAATTCTCAATCTCGCAGTCTTCTAACACAAGCAGCTCGCCACTATGCTGCTCAGGTTTTCATCTATAATATTCATTAATAAATGTTGTAATTTATATATTCTTCTATTGGTGACACGTCTTACATGTTGGAAAACAGATGTGTTTTTTCAGAAAGGCTCTTAAATCACTGGAAACAATTGAGCCTCATGTTAAATCCACTACTGAACAGCAGCATATTGACTACCACTTTAGTGGGCTTGAAGATGATGATAGAGATTCTATATCTCTCTCCGATGATGAAGATGAAGAAGACGATAGTGATTATGATAATGACACATTTGAAGATAGTAAATTGAACATTGATCCCTGCGTGAATGTTAGGAAGAATGAAGTTTCTATCTCAAAGAACTCATTAGAGGCAAGAATTTCATATTTGCTATGACCCAAAAAGCTCTATACTTCTATGATTCTGATTCGTTACTTTCTGCAATTTCTTTTCTGGTATTGGCTAAACAAGTCTTTTTCTTTTCCTTTTGTTTCTGCAGTTGGATAATGACGATATTACATTTCCGCAAGTTCCTGTGAAATCAGAAATGGTATAAAAAATTTCTTTTTTTCTTTTGTTTAAATACTTTGATTTATTACATTTGCTACCTCTTTTTCCTATTCTCACCACAAAAATGTGTATAATTTCGACTTGCAGGTGAATATGAACAGAAAACCTTTTTGTAACTCGACAGTTGATCTTAACAAAGGAAGCAAATCAGCTCCACTTTCTATGGAGAGTAATTATGATCCATCTGAAAGGTATCGGCAGATGCGACAGTCATCTACACGAAGGCTGAACACATATGTTCTCCCAACACCACTTGAGAAAAAATCAGTTGCTTCAGGAATTGAAAATCAAAGTCAAAATGAAAGACCCAAACCCAAACCACCAACTAATATATATCATTCAATGCCATTGGAAAAAATTTCTGGAAAACCCACTCCGCTACCAGCTCCTCAAGCAGTACACTCCTCGCCTCAAACTGATTCACGTACGACTTCTAGTGCAAAGAAAATTAAAAGATATGCTTTTTCTGGTCCGTTGACTGGTGACTCACAGTTAAACAAGGTCCCCTTATATGCCAGTGGTCCTATTGGGTCTACGGCACGACATATGCCTGTATCTGGTTCGGTTTTACGGACTAGTTTGACTCAGCCACTGTCAACTTCAGAAGCATTCTCATTAAGTGCTAGTATGGTGTCATCACCTGTAATTAGCGAGCTCCATGAACTCCCGAGGCCTCCTGCAAAAGTGGTACCCAAGAAACCTTCAAAAGTCGGGTTTTCTGCCCCCTTGGTCACCTACAAACGTGGGCCAGATGCAAGCATGGTTTCACCTCCTCTGTCACCAATAGACCTTAAAGTTACCTAATGACTTTTGACTCCTACAACGTACTTTATCGAACCATAGGTATTAATACTTCTACTATATACTTGTTAATTTTGTGTGTATTGCACCTTAAATCTTAATCTTTCTTATAAAAGTTTTAAAACTTGGTTTCAGTTGTAATAACTTTAGAACTTACCTTTTGGTGTAATCAACTTTTAAGACCTCACGCCTCAAAGTGTATCCAGCTTTGCATCTTGTGCATTAAAAGATAAGCTTTAAACGTTAATTACATGCACTAGCAGTAGGTGTCAAGTTGGATACATTATGCAGTCGTTTTATGCATTTATAAAATGTTACAGTACTGTAAGATTTATAAATTCACTATTAGATTTGTATTATGGATCTTTATTCCTCTGAAGGTGATATGATTTGAGATATATGTTCTATTGACAGGTCAGATATGATAAATGTAATTTGGAGCTAAAAGTTGCTGCAGAACCGTGTGGGAAACGTTCGGCATCAAACTGTAAATAACTTCCATCATCCAAGGAAGCAACAATCTTCTCTTGAGACCTTTTTTTGTAATTTCCTAATTCTTCTAGATTTATTATGTAAGTATGTGCACAAAATAACTTTCCAGTCACATATCTTTCTACTCAAATTATAGAACAATCAATTTAGGTATAAAATGGGTTGATTTGGGTTAAAAAGCTGCAAATAAGTTCATTTGAGACTACAATGGGTCGATTTAGGTTGACGCTAAATAAAAAATGTGTCAAAAGAGTGCATCTGTACAATATTTGTCAACTTAAAATGGGCGAGCAACCCCATGAAGACACCTCGTATGGTCATCACTTCCAACATCGTCGATATGACCACCATTGGCACCTTCACCTCCATCTCCATTGCTACCGTCAATGCTTTCTCTGACACCGTCGTTGGCACAATGTCGCACTCATGCCCTCTTCTGTTGTCGTCATCGTTGCCGCCACATTCGCGAATGCTGCTAGCACATGTTAAAACTAGCTGTCATAAAGTTACATATAACTATAATTAGAAAATCCAGTTTGATATTTCTTTTTTAAAACAATCCTAGATTAATCCAAGGCCCTTCTCGCTCAAACTTGCTTTTAATGACACCCACCCTGGCACCCTCCTCATTTTATCAGCCTTACATGTGGATATAATATTCCTCTTCTCTATTTGGTATGTTTTTGTTAAATAAGTTACAAAATATAAAGTTTTTTGTTATCATTTACATCAATTAAAGATGTTTCTAATATGTTTTAAAACAGTTATTTATATTAACAATAATAGGGTTTATTTGTGTTTGACTGAAGCGGCCAAGTTAGATTTTAGTTTATTTCCTACATATCGATGTAGTACCCATCTATTGTAATTTACATTATTATGTTAAATATCAATTTATGTCTGTTATTGCATGGTATGAGAGCTAAGGCTCTTACGACACAAACCATAGTCGTCGTCACTTTCGCCTTCACTTGATACAAAGCCTTGAAAGAGCTGCGAGTCGCCACTACCTCCATGTCTATGTTCATGTACTTGTTTTAGATCCTCGCTCCTGCTCCTATTTCAGATTCCTGCTCCTACTGTGGAATTTTAAGTCTAGTTCACCTATTAGGCATTTAACATTATTGGCACATTGTAAACTACAGTTTACAACAAGGGCAACTATAGTTAACAGGACAAATGATGTATGCAACCTAGGACCCTTAATCATATCATGCAACTCATGACCTAAGTTGGGTCTCCATCATCGGACGTTACAAAACTTAATAAGATTTTTGTACCAACAGCATTGCATATAAATTGATAAGAGCTACAACGTATGTATAATTGCTTGCAAATGTGAGATGTTTAGGAGGCAAATAATAAAATGAAGAAGCAGATGGCATAAATCGGTAATTCACAATTCTGTTACATGGTGGTGTTATATATCATTTATATACACCTCAATTCTTATGTTTGTGTCTGTACCATATAGCATAATACTAGACACTGTTATCACACCAGGAGTGGCTCTTACCCCCTAAAACTTTGACATGAAAGAGAAATACAGAGAAAAAACAAAGGACGTCTAACTAATGGTCATATACAGCTTGCAAGTTTTGTAAGAGGGAAGAAGAGAGATGGTGAATTCAATTCGTGAAGGGTTTTTGAATTCTGTTAATTTTATCAGAAAAATCCACCATGACGGATTTTGATCTCTGGTGCACCGCAAATGCTCTTATGCGATACAACTTTACAACATACATAGGACAAAACTGGAGCATACAACATGAGACCAAAGTTTTAAGCCAAAACCCTATTAAAAATGGTCTACCTAGATTTGTAACATACATTATGCTAGGAGAATTCACAGTTCGGTTTAAAACCATGATAACACCCAAACCAATAACCGCTTTGGTTTCGTGGTCAGTTTTTTCTTTAGGTTTCAATTGGTCGGTTTTAAAATTTCCAAGCCGTAAAGAAACGGTTTGGTTTACGGTTTATACCCAAAACCAAGCGTATAAATGTGCTAGTTTGTTTAGATGTTTAATACTGTCCTTCAAGAATATAAGAAACCAAAATCAGTATATCCCCTTCGGCTATAAGTATTGTATCTCGCCTTTAAGTACTGTAACAACAAAGATGTTCAAGACATTGTAAAAAGTCTTGATATGCCAACCTTCAAACATTAGATTTTCTTGATGGTAGACAGGTAAGGATGTCAGGAATAAGAACATACATGACCACCAGCAAAACAAACACAGAATAAAGAATCTGAGGTTTCTAGAATTTGTTTAAGCAAACAAGACATGAGGGTGGTTACAAACCAACATACTAAGATTCTGATGTCTCAAATAACTTCTCAACATCAGCAACAGTGTTTTCAGCTTCAATGACCTCGGGTCCTTCCTTTTGCTTTGCTTCTTCCAGCTCAGCCTGAAATACACTTGATCGTAAGCCAATCACATATTTTGTCCCAGAATATTAGGCCGGGTCGTGAATTTTTTATAAACAGATGGCAAATTTAGCCCACTTAATTACAAATGGCTCGGTGAGTTGGCTCATTTTTCTTTTAAAATTGATGATTATGTGCCTTTGTATACCCGTCGCAAATAACAAGTTAACAACAATCTCAACCATACAAGATGGAAATAAGAGAGTACCAAACTAACAATACACATGAAAATAATGGATGAGAATGATTAGAGTCAAGCCAACAAGGGAGCTACCTTGAGCTCAAAACTCGGCTCGAATGTTTATACATGCCAACTAGGTGATCCGTTAGCACCATTTTACCTAGAAAGTTGCGACTTATGAGCAAGTAGCAAGCCACAGGTTTTTACACAACCCTTTTGAGATTGCTTTCTGATTATTTGTTAGTTGTGATTGAAATAAGTTATCTTTAATAAGCAGTTTGAATTGATTATTACATACTGCTTATTTCAAAAAGCAGATAAGCAGTTTTGATAAAGAATCCCTTACTTTAAATCACCAATCCCTTTAGACATTGCATCCAGAATCATTTTATTGCGTAGAATTTGTCCAAATAGATACCTTCCTCTTTTGAATATTAAACTTAACTCATTTAATGATACGAATGGAGTGCTCAGTTTTTCTGATAAATGAAAAGCATTCATGCAGGATCCAAACTACATTAATCTCTTCACAGTCAATAAATATCATTTGATAAGTGATACTTTAGTTAAAAAGATTCAGCCTAACATGCGTCAAAAGAACAAAGATGATGTTTTTATCCTATATTTTTCTGAGACATTTCTCTATAGTAGATTATGAGTTTTGCGCAAATGTTTATCATCTCCTACGTACCATGATCAGGTATAACAATATACTGAGAGTAAAAACCATCTTAAACTTTTAGTAGTTAAATACGATACTGCAAAAAAAAAAAAATAGAATACCAATATCCCTTTCAGGTCAGCTAGTGAGGACTCCAAGCGTTTGCGACAATCAGGAATCATCATCCTTGATTCAGCCAACACATTTTCCTGTTCAAATAAATCATGAAAAAAAAACCAAAATCTTTAATCAAATAAGCCTCTCAATTCACAACCACACCCGTATTTTTACATCTCTTCGGCTAATCATCTTTCTTACAAGCTCATCAAATGAACAAACATTGATCAAACAGACAGCAGCAAGAAGTCAAGAACACATCTTTTTTACTCAAATGACACTTTTACACATCAAAACACCAAATACTGAACTAAATCATCTTTTAAACACACGTTTTGAGTCTATTTGGAAAACAGTTATTAACAAGTGAGATGTACATGATGTTTACCTGTTGCTTAAGATCATAAGGATCAGCACCCTTCTCCTTCATGTCAGCTGTCTTGGCTGCTTCCCTCTCAACCTCTTTCTCGTAAGAATGCAGCTCCTTGACAATACGTTTGCACGACGCTGTTTTGATTTTCAGATTTCTAATAGTTGCCATATTTCCTTATTACAGCAACTATTGCCTATATCAAAAACAAATGTAAGAAAACAAAATAAGTTCACTTTGAAGAATTGCTTCAAATTTTAGGCCTTTAACCCTTGCACTGTGCAGATTAAGATCTATTTAACCTATTTAACTATAAGTTCATGAAGAATCCTTCTAACTAATAGACATCATTCACTAAATCGTATGAAAGTAGGAGTTATTATAACAAACAAGCGATCGTTGGAAACTGGAGTATCATTCATTTGGGAATAAGCTAGCAAAGATGGAGATTAGATCTAGCGACTTAATTACTACATTTGGATATCAATAGCATATATTACAAAACCTAAATTAAGGAAATAGGCAGCATAATCGTTAAATTAATCTTGTAATGGGTGAAGAAATGATGAAAAACGTGAGGATGTATACCTGCAATTGTGAATCGAGTGACGATGGAGTGTGAATAATCGATTTGCTCTCGCTTTACCCTCTCCCACGGTTCATTTCGAATTCATTGGATTTAGGCTTCGGGCGAGCAGAATATGGGTCGGACTCTTGGAATCTGGGTCGTCGGTGCCCCACACGCCTATGCCCATCGCCGAATCATTGAACTTTTTTTTGTTTTCTATTTTCAAAAAATAATAGGAGCATTCACACTGAATTTTTATATATATTTGTAAATTTGAAAATGTGTTCTTTGTATTATATGAGATGATCGTAAGTAAAGTAGAAAAAAAATAAAATTGTTCATTTGTATATTTGATAAGACATTGTTCATCCTATAAATTTTTAATCTGTTTTTAAAAGTGGTTGTGTGCGGAAAAAAGGAAAAAGTAATGTGATAAAAAAATATTATTTAACTGAAAATAAGAAAGAAAAAATAGTAACTTTTAATATAATTATAAGGATGAAAATGAGAAATGAGATGCGAATACTCTAGGTAGTTTATTATGTATACAAATATAAATATATGTTAACAAAATAAGAACTATTTTGCCTTTAAAACATTAGCAAAGTTATTGTTAATCATAAGCATAAAAGTTATGATTAAAAAATTTGGTTTTTATAATGCTAAAATTATATTAGAAAAATTTGGAGTTGGTCGTATGAGAATTATCAGGTAAGTGAGTTTAAGTGCGCATAATAATGTAATATAACATGAAATTAAATATGACAGTTATAATAAGTGTAATATATAAAAGTTACGTTAGCCTTTTAACCTAACAACATTAATAATTTATAAAATTACATAAGAATAAGGTTATGTATTTTATTATATTTCAAGCTAGATCAGTGGCAACAAACATTGCAAGTATGGACAACCAAAGAGAATGAACGAGAGAGGTGATTGGAGATTGAGACGTAGAGGGGGGGGGGGGGGGGGGGGGGAGAGGAATGGATGGAGAGAGAGACTAGTTCGTGTTGAAGAGATGAGAGAGATGTTAGTGAAAATGGAGAAATATGATTGACAATTTCCTTTATTCAAGTGGTTTTAAATTATAAAATCAGATTTTATTATTTTTTTTTTGTTGAAGAACAATTTTTGAGTATAATTATAGATAGTAAACACAAACATGCACTACTTAACCGTAATATATATGTAAGTAACAAGATTTTGTGGCCAAGCCATACCCAAGGTATCCTTTCATCCAAACCTGATTACAAGTTCAAGTTCCTAAAAGGACAAAAAAACAACACACTTATGACTTGTATAGACACAAGAAAGCTATACAATATGCAAGTTCCAATAATGCCACAATGTTAATCAATATCATACTTAACTTTCACTCCACTTATAACACAATACAAGATTCAACATCAAAGTGCTCATCCAAACATAACATTATGAGTTAACAGCATGATTATTTCATGCTCACGCAGGCAATGCAAAACTCGATTGCCACCAACTAGGAGGATCCATCACAGCACACATGTCATTCTTCTCAAATTCAGCAAGCTGCATCAAGAACATTGATTATAATTCGTTCTTTACATTAAAAAAATCCACATTTGCTGAGCAAAAGAAAGTAAAAAAAAGACGAAGGTGTGTACCTTCTCGTTACAATGAGGGCAGTAGTGATACTTGTGCCAAAGGCAATCCATTGAAGGACAAAGAAAGCATACTCCAAGCATGAACGGAATCATGCAACCAACAAAAGCAGCAATACTTGGTTTTGATCTATTAACCAATGTAAGAAAAAGCATTCAATTGATTAATTGGGGCTAATTCAACCATAAAGGATCAATCAGAAATTCTGCATCAATGAAGTATGCTTCAAAACTTTTGGTTCTCAAGATTCACATGATTACACCCATTGAACAATAAAAGAAGAAATCTTTTATCAAGTTTAAACTGTAAAGATGATCAAGATGTTAAAAAACAGTACAACAGTGGTTCTTGGAAAAAGAAATAGTCATGTTTTCCCAAGAAATTTGTTATAAACAGATTAAGTCCAACTTTTCACTCCACAAGCAAAAGGACATGAAAAATAACATCAAATCTAAAGTAAAATAGGAATACATGCTACGCGTATAAGAGTTCCAAGAAATTGTTATACTTCACACAAAAACATCACGAGCCAAAATTCATAATGTTAAAATACAAAGAACATACAGTTTTTGCGCCAAAATTTAATCAAGCAATGGCAGTGACTTATCCAAGAAATTCTCAAACTTTAAGTAATCCATGAATCTATAAAATTGAAAGCCGATTTGTGGCTAGAGTATACAACTAAATTTAACACTTAATTAAATGGTTAACAATCATAGACCTTCACAGGCCATTTCTTTAAGAAAATAAGAAGCTTGAGTAAGAACACTCAGTCCCATTACATTCTAATAACTAGTAATAGTACGAATTACAGAATTCTCGTAGCTAAGCATGAGTCTTTACCATCCTTATACAACTCATCACATGTTTCATCTTCTAACTATCAATTACAGTCACATCACCATCAAACTAACATCCAATTTCAAGTTTTCCACGTTAAATTCAGCACTCAAATAAACTAAACCACTTAACCACATGTATCCCTTAACAGATCAATGCTCACACAAACCCTCAACCCAATTACGTATAAGAAAAGCCACCAATCGGAAAACCTAATTGGCTAATTCTCCCCAATTACAGATCCATTACACCGATCCACCAATGACTCAACAAGAACACAATCAATAACATCAAATTTCATGAAATTAACGCCATTTTACCTATGCCACAACAACTATAAGCTCTAGGGTTTGTTCTCCGTAGAAACGTAACGAATCGAATCATCGATTGAATACCTGACGGTGGTAACACCGGAGCTCCCACAGAAGGCGCAGTTAATCGGAGCAGGAGTATCTCTATAAATCGTCTGCTGAAGAGGAACACCTTTGGGATCACCGACGACGGCGTTAGGAGGGATCTTGCCGGACTGATAGGGATTATTACCGACGTAATATTGTTGTTGTGGTGGTGGCGGTTGATTGTTGGGGTTGTAGGGGATCCCCATCACCGGTTCTTCGTTCTTCTTCTTCTCCATCGTTAATTGCACCGATTAAAGTGTAGATTATTATTGAAATTGATTAGAGATTGTATCAATAATAAGGGAGATTGTAACAATAATACTGGAGATTGTGGGTCTACGAGATGAAATGTCAGCAGAGAAGATGATGGTGGATGACGGTGGTTACAAGTCTGCAATAAGCCAATAACTTCTGGTTCGTTTTCGAAGAAGTTTGTATGTAAATACGACCGAGTTTTTGGCCGTGACGAAGGGTGTAATTTTGGTGAGTTGGGGTCAGAACGCATAAAGTGGAGTTAAAAACACGGGGCTAAAGTTAGCCACTTGATGTTGATGATCAAATTTGTCAAAATGATATTTGGCTTCTTTGTTTCTTGAGAAAAAAAAATTTGCAGATGGTTCATGACTCATGAGATATGTTTCGTATTTGGTTCTGATTTCTTTGCTCGTATACTCATAGTAACATATACATAAGAAAGATTTTTGTTAAATTTTATTAAGATAACTATTGTACCCTTATAACTACTTCTTAAGCTTTTGTTTTTTAGTGTCTAGAAGACCATCAATGGACCATTTTTTCTGATCATCATAATCTCTCTTTCTCCCTGGTCTGACATCGCCCCATGCCTGAGGCCACAACCGTCCTATTGGTTAGTCGATACCACTTTTAGTGGGTGCCCTCAAACTCATTACTTTTTACGTCCTCTAAAGCAAGCGAGTATACAAGTTCAATTTGGCGAGAACATGTGGCATAAAACCATAAGAACAATCAAAGAAACCATACAAATCGTTCACATTGGCAAAATTTTAGTGACGATACAGAGAAACATAATCAAGATCTTCATTTGTCATTTGAACAATCCTGATCACTCTTACACCTCCCTTCACCTACACTTTTGGCCACATATGTTTGACTTTTCAAGGCACAATATAGATTACGGGGCTGTTTGTTTCAGCATCTTAATGATTTAGATATCTAAATGGTTCAGCACTTATCCATTCAAAAGTTGTCAAACAAACCCTAAGAATACCATCATCCTTTTGATGTTATATATTTTTTACACTTGCTTGATGTTTCTTAATTAAAGATCTTCAAATTAAAGGTATAATGTTGACAACATCTCTAAATCTACTAGACTACCCTTTTATTTGTATTTCTCTCATAGACTTCACATCCATACATCATTCATTTATATATTGAGAATTTTCTCTTGTTGTTTCCGTTTTAATTATTATTACCTCGTCACATTTATTAATGATTTTAGCAAGTGCACATTAATTCATCCTTTATCTCATCATTTTTAAGATATTCTAATATATATTAAAGCCTTATGTCGATGGCTACAGTGCCACCGGCAAGGTTATTTTAGGTACTTTATGATTAGCCACGCGTCCTCTTATCTGTCCATGCATCCTCTCTTCCTCCTGATTTCAATCCGGGTTATTCCATCTTCTTCCTTCTCATCGTTGGCGTTATCTGAGTTCGGTTTTGCGACCAACAGCCCCCAAACTCAACAAATGAAATACTTGGGGATTGGCTTGCGATGTTCATCAATCAGGTTGGTATCATCATGTATTCTGTGTCCCTGTTCTTTTAAACTTGCAATGTTCATCAATCATCATCATCATCTCAATTTTTTGATCGTTTTGAGCTACGATAAAAGGTATTTGGGGTATTATCAGGTTAAATCAACTCCAAAAACACCTACGGTCCTTCGATTTAAACCATTGTAGTTTGCGCAAGGTTGGAAGCAAATATCATATGCGGTTAAGGGTATTTATGGAGGCTGTTTTGACAGTCATGATGATGCTTCTAGTTAATGAGTACAAGAACCGGAGAAGTCACAATCTTTAATCTTTCAAGCCTTGGTAAGCATAATTAATCCCCAATTCATGTTTTTTTAACATAAATTAGGGTTTGATCATCTGGAGAAATTACAAGCCATCTAACTAGGTTGCACACTCCATTTGGTTGTTAACAGGTCTTACTTGTTTTCTATTGCATTACAGATTACTGTACATTCATAGTGACAAATTACGGATTGGCTTCTTAAGTGTTTATGGTTGAATAATCATTGAGAAAGGAAGTGTTGTTTGATACTTCCAACTTAAACATCTAGTTTGTTAAATAAATCATGTTTAAGGAATTACAAATAAAAGAATCTTATATAACAGAAATATATTTTCAAATATTGGGTTAGGGATCTTACAGTGATGACCCATTTATTATTTTTATACTTCTTAACATACATTGTCAATTGAAAACAACACATTTCTAGGTACCTTCTCAATGATGGCGTTTTATGGATTATGTAAGTTGCTTACATATTAGATGGTGTGCATGTTGTAAATGGTTAATGTGTGTCCATGAACTAATTAGAAGATCTAGGACATTAAATTTTTTTATGGATTAGGTTAGCTATGCTACCTTAAGATCAATTCTTGAGCCCCATGGGCAAGATCAAAGGGTGAATATAGGTGCTCGATCAATTTAAAAATATTGGATATTCTAAACCAGAAATGTTTTATTGCAAAATTGTGCACCAAGAGAGAAGAAAGTTTAGAGAGAGTGACAGGGTCGAAGGCGGTGGTGGTGGCGTTGAAAATAAACCAAAATGATGCTGCCAATCCAGTGGGAGTTCATGCATTGTTTCTTAGGTGTATTACCCAGGAAAAGTGATTTGAAGGATGTTTTTTACTACATGCATGTCAAGTTTTAGTTTTCAACTTCATACTGTTGTTTAATTGTGAAAAAGTTTAATGGTATCTTAGCAAAATGATACAAACTACTATAGGTTTCCAACTTTCAATTAATATGATGTTTCGTACAAATTAAATAGCATAGTTAAACTAAACATACGAATTTTATCAACTAACATACGAATTTTATCATATACACATATTGAGATTCTTTTTCTTTCTTCATTATTTCACATTGTTTTTTAATCATATTATATTGATACCAGGAATCAAAGGTAATGATCCCCAGCTATGAAACTTGCTTGAGCAACAACTTATTTAAATCCTATTCATTGTCTATTCTTAAGTGTGGGTGGTAAGACTCCATTTTATGGCTTCAATTTGGGAGGTAATACTCCATTTTATGACTTCAATTGGTCTTTTAACTTTAACAGATGTAATATTGAACTTCATGTATATCAAGCGTATAATATTTTGCCTATGAGAACTTTCTCAAACTAAGTTTTTTTTTTCCACTAATGCATATAGAATTGAACAACAATTTGTTATTGTAACAAGCAAAAACTAATTGTGTCTTTTCCAGGTTTTAAAGTATTATTCAGATGCAAACTCTTTGGTGGAAAGACTTTTAATTTGTAAGAATGATTTCATGGGTTTATGCAGTAATGCATGGGATTGCGTCTTATATGGTTCTGGGAATCGGAAAACAGAGGCAGACATCCAAATATTGTTGCGAGTAAGTGAAGTATGGAAGCTTATTATCTTGAGAAAGCAAACGAAAACCTAACACTTTTAATTTCTACGATGACTTACATGAACACCCATTTATTAGAGTAAGGTTTGCAGGGGAAGCAAAGAATGATTTGAGTTATCGGTTCGGGTTTGGGCCGTATGGTTTGTTTACATATATATTTTTATAACTTTCTAATATTTTGTAGCGTTAAAATGGAAGTAGGTGGAACTTTAGGAGGCTGAGAAGAAAACTCGTAAGGGTCCAAAAGGAGTGTTTGGTTCACAAAGGTTTGATTCCAACTGGTATTTAGTATTTTACATCATATGAAACTCGTGATTTTATGTTTAACTTTTAGAAGACGTGAAATGGGTTAAAGACATCTCACAAACATTTCAATAGGCTCAATTTTAGCATTGCAATCATTCAATTCATTCTTATCTTGATGAAAAGTACATTCATTGGTTGTTTTGGGGGACATAATGAAAGACAATATTATCATATTTCATGTATATGTCCAACCAAACTATTTGTTTGTATAATCGTTGGTTGATATATGACGTCAATATATTCTTATTTTAACTGCTATGGTATTTCGACACTCAAAACATGTTAATGATTTATTGCTCTTTTATGCTAATATGGTTTTCACTGCATTGCGAAAAGACTCCCACGGCAACGCGCGGGTGTTTAATCCTAGTTGTTTTCTTAATCCAATTTAAACTTCTTGTTTGAAATTTATTCTTGCAACATCAAACACCTACATTGTGTTGATGCTCCTAAGCTTATTCACCCTCTTATGGGTCAGTTTTTCTTTGAATCACACGTTTTACATCATATTTATTGTACATTTTCATCCTGAAAAACAGGTTGGTAGGTGGAAAAACCACCTTTATCTAAGATTGCCCAAGCTATATTCTTTCATGCACACTTAACCTAAAATCCATGATATGATGCTTACGGTTATTGTTGTCTTTCTTTAACATCATTCACCTTTTCCCGAAATCTAATCATTCTTCTCCTTATAAGGTTTGTTTTTGCCACCGACTCTTCTACGCACTTTCACGATTCCTTTGCTATCCATCCCTAGCAGATATTTGGTAAAATAAACTTCCACGGAAATCCATTCATTGTGTATTTTTTGGATATGCCCCTAGTTATGAAGGTTATCTTTAATATGATCCCAACCCGCTTTGTAACTACACCTCTTAACATGTCACGTTTCATTAGACTGCCTTCTTGATTCCATCATCAACCCATGTCCCAAATTCTGAAACCTTTTTCTTCATCCTCTTGTCCCTTTTATATGATCATCACATGTTCTTGTTAATACACTTGGCAGCCTATATACTTGTCTAACTTGGCTTTTTGCCATCGGATCCTATCAAACAAATGGTATTGACCATATGCAGTTTTGTATATAACACAACCTTTTATCTGTGTTAACTATGCTCGACCGCATCATGTATGTTTGCTACAGAAGATCATTTATAGCCTCAAGTAAGCACCAAGAACTTGGTTTTTAAAAGTACATACAACCATTATTACTCTTGGATTCTTTGTGTTTGCATTTGGTACTGCAAAACTTATTTATTATCGAGACTCTCTTATTTGTTATGTACTTGTACATGTTGATGGCATCACCAACAATGATTGTCATTTGTAACTGATTTGATTGGACGATTACAGTCTTATTTTAAGCTTCAATACCTAGGGAAATATAACTATTTTTATAGCTACATGCCAAGTGCTCTTTTGATACCATATAGGGAGAAAATGTTAAGACAAATCTGTTTTTGTGTCATGTCTTTACTTTTCATATTGTAAAAAAAGTGTATAGAGATTAATATAACAATATGAAAAGACACATGCTACATATACAATAATAAAACATGATAAATAGAAAAGATAAAAAATGATAAGACTAAACCCTTCAATATCTCGAATATGCTTGATCTATTCTACAATATGCTATGAGCTAGGTTTAATACTTTAATGTACGACTTATTAGAATATCTACATATTATGAACATTCAGTTTATGTAATATGTGTATCAGTGCCCTTGTTTAACAACAAAATGGTAGCTTTGTATAATATTTTCATTTTGTTTAACTATCCTTCTAGATTTTGTCATATGTGGCCATGAGTTTATCCAACTAGTAGGGCCTCTTGAGTAGGTTTTCGAAATTTCTAGGCTGGATTAGGTAAGTTATGCTTATGAAAGATCAACCAAATCCAACTAACATTCAAACACTTTTACTTTAATTTCTCCTCATCTTTCCACGGGTTTCTAGAAGACAGGAACTTATATTCTAACACTTCTGTAGGCTATTAATATATAATATAATAATGCAATCATCCATTGTGTCCGTATTGCACTAAAATTAAGTAGCTCAAATGACATAAAAATGGCACGAATATACGAAGATAAGAGATTTGTGGGTTGGTTAGATTAACTTGTTTAATATATATCGTCTTTAGATTGACAAGTTTAAGTCGCTTGATAAACGGGTCCGTTGTGTTTGGGTTGCATTAAAACTAAATGGGTTCACCTGTTTAGTCAACTTGTTTACAGCTAATTTAACACATTACGATTTTATTACAACTACAACTCGTCATCATGTTTAAACTTTATAGGATTATAAGGATATTTGGACGGTTCATGTGGAATGTCACAACACCTATTGCCACCATCACCGACACTGTCTCTCAGATCTCGAAAAACATTTTACATCCATTTAACTGGAAAATTTAATATTTATACACATCAAGGGTTACCGATATTACAACTTGATAAGACTCACGGATATCACAATTTGACAAAAAGTTAGTGAGAAGTTTTAAAAAGTTTATAATAGTTTTCTATCTGGGTATGATTACTTATCTAACACGTTATTGATGAAAATACCGTATCATCTAAGTATATATTTTATTGAAACCTATGTGTGCAAAATCAAAGACCCGAATAATAATATTCCTAAAACACCTCCTCCGCCATCTCTCTAGAAATTCCAGCACTGAACCTTAATCTAAAAGATAACTCCACAACGCGTTCAACTTTCATCAACCGACTAATCACAACCATTTATAAACTCACCGCTTCATTCAATCAAACACACAAATCACAATCATCAACATTCACAATCATAATCAATCAACCAATCATGACATCTACATCTCCAGAATCATCATCATCACAGCCCAAATCACCACCACCATCATCATCGGAAGATACAGAGAAATGGGGAACCCATGTGATGGGTCAGCCGGCGATCCCCACCAAGCACCCCGATAATCAAAAGGCAGCCCTATGGAAGGCCGCCGACCATCAACAGATCCACCACCAGCAATCGCCGTACTTGGTCTACTCCCCCGTCGATAAGCCCACCACCAATCCACTAGAACCCGTCATCCACCTCTTCAATTCATGGACAAATAAAGCTGATTCCATCGCCCGCAACATCTGGCACAATCGTGAGTTTTATCCCCTTTATTATTCGATAAACTGAGATCAAATTTGAATTTTGCTAATTGGATGATTGATGGTGTTATAGTGAAAACGGGGTCGTCGGTGACGGAAGCGGCGTGGGGTAAGGTGAATTTGACGGCGAAGGCGATTACAGAAGGGGGATTTGTGTCGATGTTTAAGCAGATTTTTACTCCTTGTGATCCGAACGAAAGGTTGAAGAAGACGTTTGCTTGTTATCTTTCAACCTCCACCGGCCCCGTCGCTGGCACCATCTATCTCACGACGGCTCGTGTTGCGTTCTGCAGCGATCGGCCGTTGTGTTTCACCGCACCTTCTGGTCAAGAAACATGGACCTACTACAAGGTAAGCTAAAACAACTTTTGCAACGCTAATTTACGTAGCGAATAACAGTTAATAGTGTCGGTTGTTTTGTGTTTAGCGCGTAGTAGATAATTTAAGAAATGTTATGATTGTAAATATCAATAAGCGCTAATTAGATAGTTGGCTGGTCAGATGGTTGGACGGTATAGTGTCGAATACTGACTGGAGATTAATAGGATTAGGATTTTATACGTTAATTTTAAAACTTAATGGGTATATGTAAGCGATATTTTTAAAATTATATTATATAATTTTTTAGTATTGGATAATTTTGATCGTTTTCTTTGAATTTTCGTCGATTTTGACTGATTTTCATATATTTTTAGCCGATTTTGACTTTTGACATGAGCAATTATCCGAAATCAAAAATCTAATCGGTTGTGGGTGACCAATTATCGATTAATCAGTGCTAGAGAAACGTTCTTTCAAAAAATATTTTACATTCAATATATAAATATACCACCTAAAAAGCTAAATTACATAAATTTGTTATCTGATCATTATTTGATCGCAAGACATCAAATAACGATGAATGACCTGTTCACGACATAGCCCTCTATAACGACCATCATCGCTATTGATGGATGATTAATTCGTCTGCGGATTATACGATTGAGATGTTAAATCGTTTTGATTGAATCAGGTGGTGATACCGTTGGAGAATATCGGGACGGTGAATCCGGTGACGATGAGGGAGAATCCGTCAGAGAGGTATATTCAGATTGTTACGGTTGATGGTCATGACTTCTGGTTCATGGGGTTTGTGAATTACGAGAAAGCTTCGATGCATCTTATGAACAGCTTGTCGGAATTCAATGCTAAAGTGGCCGCAGCTGCTTTAAATTAAATTATGGAATATATTCATGCCTGTGTATGTATATATCATACTAGTTGTCTACTTGGAAATTTTGTTATTTGCAATTTTAGTTCGTTTGAATGTTGCTTGTTTTGTAATGTAGTTGTGTATTTATTTTCAATTACATTTTTATTTAACTTTTATTGTTGTTATCATCACTCTTATGAATATTTTTTTTTATTTTTATTTTCTTTTTAAAAATTTAGTTGTTGATAAAGATTTTATTTTATTTTATATTTTAGTAATTCATTGATGAAAACTACTTATGTGATTATTATTAGGCTATTAGGACTAATTTTATTATTCGTAGAAAAATTGATATTCAAATTGAATTTTATATATGATAGCATAGTTATACTTATTACTTACTACACTAATTATTTTCTTATTTATACTATCTTAAATTAACATTTTATATTTACATGTACCTTTTATTTTAAAATTAAATATTATTTAAATTAAATATTATGTTATTTTAATATTTATTTATTTATATCTATATTATTATATAAAGCATTTAAGGAGAATATAATTATAATTTTGCTGAAAGTTTAAGACAGCTAAAATAATTTTTTAAGCACAAGGTACAAGTGTTTTATATAATAGTTCCTAAACTTTCGCCGTTAAATAAACTTTTTCATAATATAATATGTATTAATTAGATTAAGCTTATTAAATAATAGTAGTTTAAGATTTATTTCATAAAACACTTGTACTATATGTTTAAAAATTGGTTTTGGGTGTCTTTAAGTTTAAATAAAATTATTTTTGCGTGCGTCTCAAATGCTTTATATAGTGTGTGTGTGTGTGTATATACTAATTTTAATGGTAATAATTGTATTTTTGTTCCTCACGAAACTTCAACAAGTAGGGGTGTGCACGGTGAGGTTAAGACTATATTTTAAACCAAAACCGCAAGTGCGGTTAGTACCATTTTTAAAACTGAACCGCAACTGATACTTCGATTAACCGCTGGTTATGGTTAATTTTGGTTAATTAACCAGTATAATTAACATATGCTTTTAAACCAAAATTTTAACTAATAAATTATTGTTAGACTAAGTTTGAACCAAGTTTATAAAAGCTTGCACGATACGACTCATTTTTAAGGCCCCCCAAAATCGAAGCCAAAGTCGGGTGTGCATTAGCGCATACAACGATGTGCGCGCATCTTGCATTGTTTCTGCTTGTTTAGGGGGTTTCTTCTATACACAACGAAATCTCACTATATAAAATTATTTTTATAAATATGAATTAAAAAGGTTAACATATGAAATTCTAGTAAAATCATGAGTAATATTTTAAATTTATTATACATTAATGGTATTCGGTTTGGTACCGTTAATTAAGTTAATTTATGCATCAAAACCGAAACCGAACCACAATGTACGGTTAATCGGTTATGCCTTAACCAAACCGTTGGTTAATTATTCGGTTCGGTTAATTCTGTTATGATTCAGTTAAAGTCTGTTATTTACACACCCCTATCAACTAGCACAACATAAAAGAGAGGATGCTTGATTATGAATTTATGTCAAATGTATAAATAGCTTTTGTTCTTTCTTTAGTACGGGTGATTGGGGATTGTATCTTCCCAATAGCATCTTGTTAGTTTTTTTATATGAATCATTTTACTGTTAGAAAAGAAAAAGCAATTTATGGCTTGAACGACGTGTTCAGAGTAAGTATTACTTTACCAACATCAAACCGTATCAATATATTATAAAATAAATCAAAACACGACATGTGTCTCAACATTAAAAAATAGTTAACACATATTAAACACAAAATATATATATATATATATATATATATATATATATATATATATATATATATATTAAAATATGCAATTTTAGGCACCTTCGAAGTGATTGAACTCTCGCTGTCTAACTCTATATATGTGTGTATGCATAACTAAAAAAGATGATTTTAATATTTATTATACACACGTACATCATGGAAACTACTTGTTCGGTGCGTTTAGTTTTTGTTTTCCTGGAGATTCAAGATTACTCCAAATGACGAATATGCCAACTTATTATTTAAACTACTTAGAAACCCATAGTTTACACGTATTGAATTAAAATATTGAATTAATAGTTAGTAATTAATATTTAAAAAATTATAAAATAACATTTTAAATAAGATATAATGCGAATTTCGTATAATCACTATATTAAATAATAAAGTAATAACAATATTTTTTTAAACTTTCCTTTTAAAAACTTTTGTTTAAAAAAATGCTTTTTAAACATTTCAATTTGTTTTTTAAACGTCATTTTCAATATAAAAAGTTCTTTGTATTAAAAAATCATATTTTTGTTTTAAAAATTCCATTTCCGATAAAATTTATTTTATTATTTGGAAGGAATATTAAACATATTTTTAGCATTTAATATGATCATTAAATAGTTAATTTTTCTATGATAATAACAAGTGACAAAAAAGATGTGAGAAGATTATATGTGGTAAGTAGGGTGTGAGAAGATAACATTTGACCAAATTTTATTTTGCTTTATTAATAAATAAAAGGTTCTTCAATAAACGCAAAAATATTATTTTCTCTTACAACTTGATTATACAATTTTATTATGAGGGGTGAATCGTTGATGACATATATGACATTTTATTACCATTACGTAATCACGGATTAGTCATGACAATGAATAAGTGATGATGAAAAGTATGTGGGGCTAAATATTAATGAAAAAGTAAAAACGATTTACACGAGTAATAAATAAAAGCTTTTAATAGTTGGATGATAATAAAGTTTGTATAGATTATAAATAGTATAGAAAACGAGGAATAATTTCGTGATTAATGGAAGAAATTTAACATGCTAAACTCTATTTCAATATTAGGTGTGAGACTGATGTCGTTTAATATATGATAGAAGTCATATTTAACATATAAAATTAGTTTGTTTATATGAAAATGAATTTTATAACATCGATTACCGTATACATATAACAGTAAATACTGTTTTGTGAGAAGAAGAGCTAAAAATTTTCAAATAAGTCTTTTTAGTTAATGTAATATTGATGTATTTTTTTTCTTCTGGCGTGAAACATTTACTTTTATAGTCTTTATGAGTTAATGTTTTTTTTTATGGTTTCCAACTTAGCAAGATGACTACAAGAGTGGATTTTTTTAATACTTGTTAAACAAAAATCATTTATTTTTTGAAGCATGAAAGAGTCGCATAACACATCTAATGAATGTGTCATTTCGCTCTCTAATGTGTTGTTCGTCTGCATCCACGAAAGACGTGGCATCAATGTGAAAGAGAGAGGGAGGAACATCAAGAGAGATGGAGGAACACCATTCATGTGAAAGAGGAGAGAAAAATAAGAGTAAGAGGATTGTGTTATTGAAATATATATCCTTTTATACATTTTATCCAAACAACTCTAACTCTAACACGGTATTGTTTATGAAACACTTATTGGGATGCTATAACAACAAATACTATAAGCATCATGTAAATATATTATCTACCAGTTTTAGTAAATCAATGTATTATACAGGTTGAATAAATAAAGTTTTTTTATTAATTATAAAATTATATTCTAAGATAAGATATGATTAAAATCTTTCTTATTATAAACGTTTTAAAAAAATTTTCTAATTTTTTTTTATTATAATTCCCAATTTTAATTATTTTTTATAAAATTTTACTTTTTAAAAATATTTTATTATTTTATAATAATTCAATGTTTTAAAAAATTTCTTATTTTATAAAAATTGTTTCTTTAGATATAACATTAATAAAAAAATTCTTTCTTAATTTATTAAAAACTATTTTAATCTAAAAAAATTAAATAACATTATTAGTAATTAGTGTGATTATTTAATAAAAGAGAGAGACGAGATAAAATTAATGAGAAGAAATATGATACTGACACGTGTTCGTTTATAGTTATCCTTTTATTATTATTAGATTATAAAAGTTTAAACACATATAACTTCTTTCTCTTTTAATATATATTTAAAATTAAAATACACGTACCAAACTAGTGCTCAACTCTTTCTTCGGCTTTTCCTTTTCATTAAAAAAAAAAAAGAAAAAACAAATAAACAAAAGCGTGTTTGAAATAGTTGACGAAAGACGCAAAACAAACACTCACGGGATTCACGGCCTCATCCCACATTTCTCTCGTGCACAATTACTCTTCTTAACAACACCATTATTGTTATTCCATTTATTATCATACCGCCAAACACACCAATTCTCCTCTCAAACGCCAATTTGTCTTCTCAATTTCAATTTCTCTCTCAAATCTCCATCAAATCAAACAAATACTCCATTAAACCTCTGAATCAATCATGTCAGAATCATCATCAGCTGTTGAAATAGACTTCTTTCGTCTCAATGAACAATCGTCTCCGTCTCCGAAGAAGCTTTCTGCTCGTAGAAGTAAGTTTAACTACTCAGATCTTAATCAATCGATTCGATTTCTTCTTTTGATTGCATTGTTTCTTCATCTGAACATCTATGAATCCGCAGATATACAGGATGTGATATCGAAGATCAATCCGGAGCTTCTGAAACCGGCGATCGCTTCAGCATTTGCGAACAACGGTTTCGTTGCGAACAAGTCGTTTACGTCTCCTCTGCAACTTCAAACTCTACCGGTGTATAATCGCAGCTCTGGAGATGCTAATATCACTACAACTGCTGCTTCTATGACTATCTTCTACAACGGAACCGTTTCGGTTTACGACGTTTCTCCGATTCAGGCGGATAGTATTATGAAACTTGCTGAGAGTGTGAATTCGGCTTCTAAAACGGTTGTTGAACCGCCGGTGGCTATCACGCCGGAAAACGATCAAACTCCGGCGACCGGCGAAGTCCTCAGCAAAGGTACGCAATACAATATGTTCAGATTAAGCTTTAAATTAGTTGATTTAGTTCTACATGAAGTTAACGTTTATCTGGCTCGTTTTGCTCAGATCTGCCATTGTCAAGGAAGAAATCGTTGAAGAGGTTTCTGGAAAAACGTAAGGAGAGGTACTGAGTTCATTCATCTTTTTCGATTACAATTTTTCAGATCCACTGGTTAACACAAGTTATAATTCTACGCTACTACGAAGCTGTTAATAGATGACGTGCAAAAGATGTCGCGCGAAGTTAGGGCTTCTAAATCATTATGATTACGATTTTTGTTAGATCATAAAATATGATTACAGTTAGAATATAAGTTGATGATAGTAATAAAAAAATGTTGTTATGTAGAAAGTGGTTATTGTTATAAATTTGAAGTAAACTAAAGCGAAGATAAATAAATGTAGTCTTGTGTTGGCGGTCAAATAAAAAGAAAAAACGTTGCATTAGATTTTTCGTAATGGTCACGAAAGGACTCATCACACCCCGGGATATTTTCCCGTGATGGTAGGTGTACGTTCGTTCTACTATATCTACTAAAGAAGACCTTATTATACAAATAAACGAGTTTTAAAACAATTTATTTATATTTTTGACAGGCAAGTGAGCATATCTCCGTACGCATATTCAAAAGGAAACGCAGGAAACGCGTCTGTGCATTAAACAAAGCTTCTCGAGAAGGCGAAAGGGAAGATATATAATGCATATAAACGTGACTTTTGATTTTAATAATATATTTTTTCAACTTTCGGTTTTTCTTTTATGAAAAAGAAGTGGATGGTATTGGCGCAGGCGTGGAGTTAGGCCTGTTTTAGAAGTTATTATTATTATTCATATTTTGTAGTTGGACTTTTTGGTGGTCAACATAGTTACCTATGACCAAGTTGTATTCCTTTCTTGACTAGTTCAATTACTTAACATGACAATTCATATTTAAGACAACTTTGTTTTATAATGTATGTTTATTTCTGTAGTATTTTAATATAGGTTAAGAAGACGTGGTTTTTCTGTAGTTTTCTTTAGGAAAGATAAAAGTCTTAATGGGGATAATTTGGTGTCTTGATGGTAAATACTAGACAACCATACTCACGGGTTGTGAATATAAGCTCGTATGCAGATTTGACTATTTTTCTGTTAATAAAAATTGTTGTTAAAAATGATAAAATTTAATACCATAAAACAATGATACATAACTTTATATAATATGCTGTCCTAAAGGAACAATTGCATATGCTGTCCGTAGTGTCTTATAATGTTTTTGACGCCAACCATAAAATTCTTGATACCTGGTTTGTATGTGTCTGTTATCCTTCAATTCATATAAAGTTTTGGAAATCATGATACGATATATAAATCATTATCTACTCTGTTAAGAACAAATTCTTGTAGATAAATTAAGAATATTTGGTAGCTTCAATTGCCTCGATGTTTGTTGTAGAGTAAATTACACGGACAGTCCCTGGGGTTTGCATATATTACAACTTTAGTCCCTACTTTCAATAAATTACAGATGAGGGCCTGAACTATACATGATATGCACACCTGCAGTACCCGACGTTAACTGAGGTTAAGTTTCTCTGTTAAGTCAATGTAAAATTACCAATATACCCTTAAATTTAAAAATAATAATTTATAAACAAAACTAACTTACCTCCACCCAACACACCTCACCCTCTCCCTCCCTCCCTCCATCTTCTTCTTCTATCTTCTTCTTCATCTTCATCTTCATCTTCATCACCATTACCATCACCATCACCACCACCTCTCCACCACCATGGAAGAAATGAAGCATCATTAATGGTCTAAGTCATTTTATCTCTCTCTCTCTCTCCCCCCTTTCTCTCTTTCTCTCTCTCTTTATCTCTCTCTCTCTCTCTTTCTTCTAAGACTCTCTCTCTCTCTCTCTCTCTCTTTGTCTGATTGGTGGTGGTGGGTTGAGGGTGTTACGGCGATGGTGGTGCTGGTTGAGGGTGCTCTAGTACGGTGGTGGTGGGTTGGTGACGGTGACGGTGGTGGTGAGTTGAGGGTGATGCGAGGACGGTGATGGTGGGCTAAGATGGTGGTGGGTTATGGAGGGGGGTTGAGGGTTTATGGTAGAAGGTGCAGGCGGTGCGATGGTGGTGGGTTGAGGGTAGAGGCAGCGGAGGCGGTGGTGGGTTGAGGGTAGAGGCGGCGGCGGTGGCGGGTTGAGGGTAGAGGCGGCGGCGGCGGCGACGGTGGGTTGAGGGTGGAGTGGTAGTGGTGGGTGATGAATGTGAGGAAGAAGATAAAAAAAAGAGTATTTTTGTTTTTTTAAAAACACTAACAGAGAAACTTAATCTTTGTTAGTGTCAGGGACCATTAGCGTGCACTCTTGACATAGTTCAGGCCCGCATCTGTAATTTATTGAAAGTGGGGACTAAGTTGTAATACGTGCATACCACAGGGACCATCCGTGTAATTTACTCTTTGTTGTATTAATATTCTGTCTAGGTGATAATATTCTCTTTTGAAAACAGATGATCAAATTCAGTGTTTACAGGTCTAACAATTTTTTTGTGTCAACATCTGAAATCTTTGCAAATGGATTCTTTTGGTGTCGTTACTTGAATTATATCTCATTGGTTTTATTTGTTTTCTCACAGTTTTTTAACTGAATTTTTTTTTATTTGTATCGTAATTGTAAAAACTGAAATTCTAACTTGATTTCGAATTGAATTTTCAAATGAGGTTACCACTTGAACTAAATTTTGAATTCAGATTTCAAATCAAAATTGATTTTGTGATATTGCAACTGTATATTTGAATTCAAATTATACGTGTACATTTTTGTTTCAATACACATATGTTTTTCTTATTTATTGTATATACTATTGCATAATATTAACTTAAAATCATTTTTTTAAATCAAAATTTAAATAATCTGATTTAAATAATCCAAATTACCTCAAACAGCGAGACTTGGACCAATTGATTGGTTAATATTAATGTAATATCGGTAATTAACGTTTTGGGTTTTTGTTGGAAACCTTACTCATGAAAGAAACGTTTGATATTAAGAAAATGGAAATTCTATATCGGTATATTTTAAAATTAAAGTTCAAAGAGCGTATACTTAACATAGAAAAGTTGGAGTACGTAATATTTGTTGTATCAAAATAGTATGTCTACGATGGACCAACATATGTTTTTGATGGTTAAGATGAAAACAATGGCATCTACGAGTAAAGACGGTCCGAGAGGAGAAAACGCATCACTTTTTATCCTTCAAATATTTTTTAGCCTAAATGAATTTTGATCCATAAAGAACGAGGTTGGAGATACCGACTGTTGCTCATGTGATTGCTCAAGTTATTTTCATATGTTCTTCATCACTCATCACTATTAACAATGCCCTTAATCCCTAGAGGTCACCGTTATTCTCCGTCTCAATCAAGAATTAAGAACGTCACTTTCCATCTACAATCTCTCCTAAACAACCAAGAATCAAGAACTTCATGCTCCTAATCCCTAGCGGGTTCATAGATAACATTTGAAGCACTATATAAAAAAGTTGAAATTGTCAAAAGAATACACGTAGGAATTTTGATAAAAATAATGATGTTGCAACGGCAAATAACGAAACTGTTAAAAATATTTACTTCGATAAAATAAACACTTGACATCAACAAATTTGGATCTTATATAACATCAATAAACACATCACAACAATGTATGACGTGACATCACAGGCGGCTAAGTTTCAAAATGTAGATAATATAAGAACGTCGTCTCGGTATATTCAAAACTTTCATAAAACGATATATAAAAACTACATGCGACTGGATGTTATGTACATTAGATATATTTTAGTACAGAATCTCTTAAAAGAAAGGGTTACATTGGCAATAAGCAACTTTTTGAAAACTTTAGCCATCCACTCACTTTTGGATGGACCTATGCAAAACAACCACCAATATTTAAGTATGCATTGGTGGTCTTTTGTATTATTACCCTAAAAGTAATGTTGTATAATATATATTTTAACATAAAGGTGTACATTTTATGTTTTGTATACTTAAATGGTACAATTTATATATAATAATTGTGTCATACCAATTATGCTGATAAAGTGTATGTAGTATGATATATATATATATATGTGATATATTTACCTGTATGCCTCATGTGCATTTCCATTTGTAGCTTGTACCATGTGCAAGTCCTGGCAGACCATCGGTTTGCCTTTCTACTCTATTAAATAAATTTGTAGGGTATTTCCAAAATACATATCAGAAAATTACATTTTAGTTCATACTAGTTTTCTCACCCGCGCTATGCGGCGGGGTTTTATCATTTTTATCTCGCGTTACGCGTGTGACTTTGATCATTATTGTTTTAGTTTGTCGAAACCATATAAGCGAATACCAAAACTTGTTCCGATAATACCAATATCGGGAACTATATCTTTCGCTCATAATTGGTTCGATTTGTCACTTTACGATAACGGCAACTGCACTATCTATAGCCTACAATATAAAAAAAATACTCGATTTTAAATAAAGCGGATGAAAAGTTCGATTCACCACTATACGACAATGGTAACCGCACTCGTCATAAATTACAATATCAAAGAAGTTAATCGATTTTAAACAAAACGAACAAAAATAAAAGTTAAGAAAACTTAAACCATTAAAATTTTGTGACTAACAAACATCTATGTCAAATTTTTTACAGTTTCTATTCGTTCGTTGCATATTTAAACTAAAATTAAAATTAAATATAAAGTATAATATAAAGTATAATTATCCTATATATTTAAAATCACAAGTTAAAGAAGCAGTAAACTTAGGTGTTTTTGTGGGTTGGCCACATAACTTTCTTCACTTTGTCATTTTACACCCCTCCTTATGTGTTTAAAGAGGAAAAACAGGAGAACCTCCCTGTAATTATCTCATCCGTTTCAGAAGATTGATTGCTCTCCCTTATCATCGCCTTCAGCCACCGCCACCGCCCCCGACTACACCGCCTATACCGTCACCGCTTGCATCGTGATGGCTTTCACCGGAATTTCACTTTGCCCCCTCCGATGTGTGTTATAAGGAGAGAATTATGTTTCAAGTGGGTTTTCTTGGTTTAGGTCGAGGTGTCTGTGACGATCGCGGTTTCATCCTGTCATCTCTATTGCTATTCGTCGCGGTGGCGGTGGCGGTGGTTGTGTGCTCTGTTGCCGCTCCACCTCCCCTTTTGGTCGAGGTGGAGAAGGCGACGGCTTGTCGGTCATCATCGTGGTGACAATGGTTGGGGGTCCTTTGTGTTTTGCGTTGGGATGTTACCTCTATTGGTGTCGGTGGTGATTCTGATGTGTGTATGTTTGTTGCCGTTGGTAGGTGAGAGAGGCGATTTGGGGGTCGGGTTTGATGTTGCCCACCGCCATCACTGGTTCCGAAGACTACCACTGTTACATGCATCGACATCGACATCGGCATCGCTACCGGGTTTCTTGGAACCCTAAGTGGTGATGCTCTGGTTGTGGCTAATCGGCGTCGCCGCTAGGTTCCTCGAGAACCCTAGGTGGAGATGGTCTGATGGATGTTTATTGGAGATGCTGATGTGGCTGCTGTGTACTGGATTTGTTACCGTGTTTTTGTGATGCTTGCTTTGTCCCTCAACGACCAGGTTGATTTATACTCATGTTGTGCATTTATACTCTTTGTTTTCAGGGTTCTTTATGTGATGTTGGTTGTTGTTGTATAGTTTTTGGGTTTGTAATCTGGTTGTTGATGTGGTCAATGATGATGAACTATTCATCTGAGATGTTCTGTCGGGTCTATGATGGTGAGTGTTGGTAGCTCGTCTGAGACATAATGTCATTTTGCATGTTTGTCGATTGCCATGACGCGAGCTGTTGTGTCATTGGGGATGTGTTTCGGTTTCATTTGTCGGTGATGATGAATGGCTGTGTGTTTGTGGAACTTGGCTTGACCTTATGTGCGTAAAGGTTGTGATAATATTATAAGGGGTTACGTTGTTTGGCGCGACACCATCTTCGGTTTGCAGCCACGACGATACACCTATTTTTAACCTTTGAACAACAACATTTGATGTAATGATGTGTATCTGTATCAGTTGTTATGCGAGGCATGTAACAGACCTCCGGTCGATGATGATGAATGGCTGAACGCTGATCTGAGACCAATATCCATTCGACGCGCAACGCACAGGCGTAGCGTCACGCAACGCGCGAACCCGATACAACCTAGTTAAATATAAGTATAATATGTCATTGAAAAAACTAAAATTAAATGTTTAAAATTAAAAGTTGCTGAAAATAAAAAACAAAAAATTCTGTGATCAAATTCCTAAAGTACAAATCTTACTGTAGCAATGGTAGTTGGTTTTTAATATATAGTATAACTAGTGAAATAATATTTTTAGGATCTTAATATTCTGACACTCATCTCTATAACTCGGCACCCATTAATACGTTGCGTTTAAGGCCATACGATGCGTATAGAGTTGACGTCACTTAAACGAGAAAAATGCAGAGGGTGTGAAATGTCTATGTGTCCCATATAGGTCTATACGATCTCCTATACGCCCTATATAAGCCTTTACGGTGTTTATTGCAAAATTTGACACTAAAAATGATGGGTGTCAAAGGCATTATACGTCCTGTATAGGACTATACGACCCCTATACGCCCCGTATAGGCATATGTGTGACGTATAAAAGTTTGGGGGTGTTGATTTATATTGGGAAGGTGTCCCAATAACGGCTCCTTGTTTTCATTCTCATTCAAGTGCTACATGCAACCATTGTAATACTGGCAAGATACATAAAGTTTGATATATATGTTGTTTGTACACAAAATTTTATGCGATGATGACATTAAATTTAGTGATGTGATGTACATGTGAGTTGTGACATACGTGTGATCTTAGTGTTTTACTTTGTTTAAGAGCCACAAAATATAAATCAATATGTGTGTATGTGTGAGTATATCAGGAAAGACCATAAGAAAATGTTGAGGCAATGAAACGTCAAGTTTTGAGATGAGTAAAACTAGCAACGAGCCTTAGTTGTTGTCATTTGTTTGTTTGGAAAATAATTTGCCACGCAGTACTATAATGTGAAAGTTTGAAGTAAGATGTCATTTTGAAGAGGATCTTGGTTGGATAATGCTCGAACGCATCAACGACAATGGTGTAAGGAGGTTGATTTCTAAGTATAAGCATGGTTAAAAAAGTTGTCAAGCAAGGGATGACAAGCCTACGCTGTGGATAGACTCTACCAATGCCTAGACGGTGGTAAAAAAATTTTTTTATCACATATTGCACAAATTAAATGGAATCATCATCATTATCTTGTTCATAAACCAACCCAATTATGAAATACTTTGCCTGATCAATTGTTTTTAATCTATGTCATGTGAATGGATTGATACAATGGCTTTTCATCGATCATTCATATTTGTTTTCCAATTTTGCGATCAATTTGTGTACAAAGAAAATCGGTGGATTCACCCTTGTTTTGATCAATTAATCATCAATATGAACCAAACGCTTCGTTGAACACTTTAATTTAACAATACATGATAAAATCCCAAGTCATCTAAATTTGTAGGATGGACAAACTATAATAAGATTGTTGGATGACAAGGACTACATTATAATATTTTTAAATGAAAATGTTTTATAATCATTTTTATTGATTGTTTCAATATTCTATCATCATATGTATTGTGATGAATTAAATTTTAACATTTTATTGGTTGAAACAAAATACCCGTTACTTGATATTTGACTTTATGTCATATTAAAAAAGGTAGTAACACCCGTGAAAGGACAATATAGAATGATTTGTACAAGTAGTGTGTATTAGTCTTTCTACATTCAAAAAGAATTTTTCGTGTGACAATACTTTGACATGAGAGTAAATGCATATGTGAGAATTGGATGGATGACTTATAAAGTGCATTAAGGAATAATAACACATCCTTTTCTTATTATGAGGATGTGTCTTTATACCCATAAACGCTTTTTATTCTAGCATACATAAAAATTTGGGTGTAACAAACATTCGTTTTTGGCGTGCTACTAACCTAAGTACCCTAGTCATCAATAATGCATGACACACATTGGCTTGTAGTTTATCAAGTGTCCATGGCACAATATGTTAGTATTGAGGTAACACATGCCTGCAACATTATGCGTGTGTCATTTTGTTGTGACAATATGCTTTAAAGCTTTAGTTCTAGACACGTATACGACTTTGACATATGTCCTGATGCATAAGCTATATAAAAAAAATACTGTCAAACAACCCTGATTACTATGTAAAATACATATTTTAAAATACTGAGTCGGGTTGTTTTCCAAGCATACACCCTTTTAATATTAAAAACATATGAATACACACAACACTTAAGATAAAAACAAGATATGCTGCTTTCAATTAGCTTTCATCTCATCCAACAAGTGTTTAAGTCCATAAACAAGTATTTACTTTTACCATCAAACCCAAAGGAACACACTTTAAACTTCAAAGGGTTTGCAAGTCAAAAGACACAAAGACAAGGGACCATTAATGAAACTCTCACCAAAACATGATGTTCCACGATACCACATAGAGCCCCTCACAGATTCAACCCCAATACGAATCGCTGACGTGTACGGCCCAGATCACACTTGCGTTTACAGCTTAGATCTGATAGGACGACTGACTCCACCCCCCGCTTTTCGTTTCTTTTAATTTCTCCTCTTTCATACTCCCTCTGCTCATCGATCCACTATCCCCTTCGATCTTCTTTATTATTATTATTATTACTATATTTTATTTGATTTGATTTGAAAGTCACATTGATCCGAAATACATCAAATCATCATACGGATTTCAACATTCAAATCTCGTAATCCCCCGATTAATTCTACAATCGCAACGCATTTAGGGCTAGAAAAGGTTCTCAAACCCTAGCATTCAAATTTCTCACGTATTCTCCGTATCTTCCAAACCCTACACCTTCCGTTATTCATTCCTCGTTCTACACACGTGTTTCCGATCGAATCTATCGGTAATTAAAGGATAATAATTAATGGGAAAAGATTTAATGGTATCTGTAGATGTTGATGTAGAGGAAGGTGAGATTTCCGATTCGGCTTCCGTTGAGGAGATCAGTGCAGAGGCGTTTTCCGGTAAGTCTCCGGCGAATCGGGCGGAGGTTGGTGGTGGTGTTAAGAATGCGTTGGTTGAAGATTCGAAGCAGCAGCAGCAGTCGCAACAGCTGTGGACGATGCAGGATCTGGTGAAGTACCAGAAGAAGTATCAGATGTCTAGGAATTATGCGCCTGGGTTGTATAACTTTGCCTGGGCACAGGCTGTTCAAAACAAACCACTTGATGATTATTTAACGAGTATGAATGCGAGTGCTGCGATCGATAAACAATCAAAGGGGTTGAGTGATGATGGTGGTGATAATATCGGGGTGAAGGTGGAAGATGGTGTGGACAGTGATAAGATTGTTGTGGATATTAGTGGTGATGATGCTGATAGTGAGAAGGAGGAAGGGGAACTGGAGGAAGGTGAAATCGATTTGGATGTTAATGCGGGTAAGCAAGGAGAAGAGGGGAATGTTGAGAAGTGGATTAATGTGATTCGGATTGGGTTGGAGGGTATAACTGTGAATGATGCAAATAAGTAAGTGTTGAGAATAGTTATAAATAAGTAACTAAATAACTAATTTGATTGTTGAGATTGTTGAATGTCTGGTGGAAGTTTAATTGATTGATTTAAGTTGATGTTTTGCTTGTAGATCATTTAGTGGAGTCTGTTCTAGACTTGAGGATATGCTGGACAGTTTGTCGACATTGCTTTCTGAAAATTCTGTCTCGAACAAAGATGATTTGGTTAAGCTGGCATTTTCTGCTATTCAACAAGTGAATTCAGTAAGATAGCATTAAAGAGTTGTTTCATTAGTTAGATTAATAAGTAATAATCCTCCCAAACTGCATTTTGTTCAAAATATGTTGTAGGCCGTATTGTTGTTCCAAATTATAAACAAGTGGCTCAGAAGTTTTTGATTGCAGGTATTTTGTTCTATGGATCAAAATCAAAAGGAACAGAGTAGGCATATAATATCAAGGTGTTTTATCTCTTTTCGTTAAGAACTTAAGATTTCAAAAGTTTTGGTCTTTTATTGCTGTATGACTTGGTTATCATTCCCTCTGTTGTGATCTTTTTACAGGATGCTGACTAATGTGAAAAGCCATATGTCTGTTATCTTCTCTTCTGCACAATTTAAAGAGGTGCGGTTTAATGCATGATCACTTGACTTTGAGTATCTTGTAGTGATATAACAGTATTTTTATTCTTGGTTTAACAGGTAGAAAACATGTTTCTGTCATGCAACTCGAATGATGTTAGTTCAAGCATCGAGGACAATGGTAAAGAAGGAGATATACTGAATCATGTTAATCAGAAAGTGGCTTCTTTAAGTGATGAACCAATCTTAGATGCAATGTCAACAGGAACTTCAGATCAAAACCCTGAAGAATCTGAAACATTGAAAGTACAAACATCCACTTCCAAGAACAGAATACTGCTTCCACTTCTTGATCTTCACAAGGATCATGATGTTGATAGTCTTCCATCACCAACACGTGAAACCACAAATCCTTTACCTTTGGGCAAAGCACTATTTGGTGGTGATGCAGAAATAAGACCAGAATGGCCCACACCTACCCCACGTGCAGTACTACATCGTTATGAAACGGATGCTCTAAAGGCTGTGTCTACTTATCAACAGAAATTTAGTCGAAGTTCATTTTTGTCAAATGATCTTCCAAGCCCAACCCCTTCTGAAGAAAGCGGTGAAGCTGGTGGTGATTGTGGTGGAGAAGTTTCTAGTTTCTCAAATTTTTCGAATTCAAATGTTGTAGCTTCAACTACTTTAGAAAAGAGAAACATTTTTAGCGTTCCAGAAAGATCCAATGTGCAACTAGTTGCAAGTGCTAGGAATGCTGCTCCTGTGTATTCCACATCTAGTTCTGTGACCAGGGTTGCAAATAAAACGAGGGACCCTAGGCTTCGATTAGTCAATTCTGAAAGCTCATTGGATACAAACAAAGGGACTGGACCATTCTCTGGTAAACAAACTACAATTGAACCACTTGATTCAAGGAAACAGAAGACATTTGATGAGCCTGTTTCGGTAGATGGCCCTGCACCAAAAAGGCTTAAAAACGATTTTTCAGATTCTGTTAATCCTAGGAATATTGTCGGTGTCTCACAAACTAGAGGTTTTGATAATGCTGTAACATCTGCTTTGCCTACTACCAGTGGTGGGAGTGTGCACATCCCTGTTACAGGTGTCAATCCCACCTCGGCATCGTTGCAATCTATTTTGAAAGATATTGCAGTGAATCCTACACAGTGGATGAATTTAATCAGTATGGAACAACAGAGGTCAGCTGATCCTGCAAGTTATGTGACACAATCTCTGAGCCAAAGTTCTCTTATGGGCTCCACGCCAATGACTACAGTTGCCTCTCAACCTTTGGTGGTTGGGAAAAGATCAATAGCTGATATGCAAGTATCTCAGACGTCTTCAATGGTTAGCATTGTCTCATGCTATATTTTTCATTAATTATCTTTAATTAGAATTCCTATAATTGTACTTTCTCATGCTATGGTCATTTTTCTGATAAAAATTCATTATGATTGTTCACATATGGTTCTTGGAAATCTTTTTGCTGTTTGTGTAGTATGCATTTATGTTCCTTGTTCTTATGTTCCCAGTTGTGTTTTTAATACCTAGCACATGTTTCTTATTCATGTTCAAATTTTTGATGTTTTGCAGGATGACATTGGGAAAATAAAAATGAAACCCCGTGATCCTCGTCGTGCTCTGCACAATAAGGCACTACAAAAACAAAAACAAGAACCAGTCACCAAGTTATCAACTGTTGAGGCTACCAAGGGAAATTTAAAGCAAGCAGATCCAAGAGTATCATCTCAACCTGTATTAACACCAGATATCACCCATCAGTTCACTAAGAATTTGAAAAATATTGCTGATATTGTGTCTACAACCGTTGGTGCATCTGTTCAGATGCCTTCATCACAACTACCACATGTCCATCCGAGTTTTGTAAATATGAAAGGGTTACCTTCACAGTCAGGCCGCCTTCAGAACGGGGCTGGGCCTGCATCTGAAGAAGTTGCTTCAGGTCTGGGCCCATCTCAACCACATAACACATGGGGAGACGTTGAGCAATTCTTTGGAAGGTTTGATGATCAGCAACGGGCTGCTATTCAGAGGGAAAGGTCAAAAAGAATGGAAGAACAGAAAAAGATGTTTGCTGACCGTAAATTATGCCTTGTGTTGGATCTTGATCACACCCTTCTCAATTCAGCTAAGGTAGTGATTCTCTTCTTATTTTCTCATATTATTTTATAAGAATTCTGTAAGTCTGAATTTATTCGGCATGTCAATCCTACCAGTTTTCTGAAATCGAACCAGTGCATGATGAGATGTTGAGAAAGAAAGAAGAACAAGACCGTGACAAGCCATATAGGCATCTCTTTAGATTTCCTCACATGGGTATGTGGACCAAACTTCGGCCTGGGATCTGGAACTTTTTAGAGAAGGTAAAGGTCTTATTTCAATAAAAATATTTGGTAACATGATTCATAACCTATTTATGTCTAAACCTTTAATTCAAAACTTGTTCTTTCCACTCAGGCTAGTAAGCTTTATGAGCTTCATCTTTACACAATGGGAAACAAACTTTATGCTACAGAAATGGCTAAAGTTCTTGATCCAAAAGGAGTTTTATTTAACGGGCGGGTTATCTCGAAGGGTGATGATGGTGATAGTGTTGATGGAGATCCCAAAAGCAAGGATTTGGAAGGGGTTTTGGGTATGGAATCAGCTGTTGTAATTATAGACGATTCTATAAGAGTCTGGCCTCATAACAAACATAACTTGATAGTTGTAGAAAGGTATAATGTGTCTATCACCTTGATTTAAAACATAATCTGCTAACTATATTCTTTTCTAATATATAGATATGTGTTGCAGATATATTTATTTCCCATGTAGTAGGCGGCAATTTGGTCTTCCGGGTCCTTCACTTCTTGAGATTGATCATGATGAGAGGCCAGAAGACGGGACTTTGGCATCTTCACTGGCGGTAAAAACCTCTAATCCAGTTTTCTTTAAATTTATCCTATTTTGTCTTGCTCTATAATCACATACTTGTTGATTGAAATTTAGGTTATCGAGAAAATACATCAACTTTTTTTCATGGAAAAATCTTTAGATGAAGCCGATGTTAGAAATATACTAGCATCAGAACAGAGAAAGATTTTAGGTGGGTGCCGAATAGTATTTAGCAGGGTGTTCCCTGTTGGTGAAGCTAGTCCCCACTTACATCCGTTATGGCAGACCGCAGAACAATTTGGTGCTGTTTGCACGACTCAAATCGACGAACATGTCACCCATGTGGTTGCTAATTCTCTTGGCACTGATAAGGTACTTTATTAATATACTTGTTTACGTAGTACTTGAAGGTGCAAGGCACACTCAAGGCGCAAAAGGGTGTGCCTTGGGCCTGGGAGCAAGGCGCTTAAAAAGTGAGATGCATGGTATTAAAATTCCATTTTTAGGGACTTTAGACATGTTTGGGCTAGTTTAGACTGTTTTAGGTTGATTTTAAGCTTGTTTAGGGCTAGTGTAATTGTTTGAGACTTGTTCAGAGGTTTCTTTACTGGAACTTAGCCTAAAATGCGTCTGAGCGCCTGAAAATGGGGCTTTTGAAGCTAGGTGACAATGCTGCACCTGAAGGCCTAGGCGCGCGCCTTGTGGGCTTTTGACAATAGAGCATTTTTAAATGATTTCATCACTCAAAATATTATAAATGGTCATGAGAAAAAGCTTGATATATCTACTTTTATGTCAGGTTAATTGGGCACTTGCTACTGGTAGACCTGTGGTGCATCCTGGCTGGTATGAACATCTTTTTCTTTCCTTATCTAAAAGAAGTCTTACAGTTTAAAATAAATCACATATGTTTAAACAAAACAGGGTGGAGGCATCAGCATTGCTTTACCGGAGAGCCAACGAACATGATTTTGCCGTCAAACCTTGAACATCTCCATTTCTATTACTGGAAATGATTTTGGTCCTTAAACTTGTAAAAAAGGTGACCACCCCTTAAAATATTAGGCGAAGAAACCCACTGCCAAAACCACCACCATCACAACCCCCAGCTGATCACAGTTACATGTTCTCACCCGCTCTCGTGCTGCTGACTAACATTCCATTCAACACACAAAACTATAATTTTTTCAAGTAAAAAAGATGGTCTGATTGGCTGATTTGAAAAGGTGGGGTGACTGAAAAAACTGAGGGGGAAAGGAATATGAATGAAGTTGGTGATGTGGTGAATGGTGATAGCTGCAAACTTGAAGATATACCCAACTGGAAGTGTTTGGGAAACCCTGCTATCAAATATATTTAAAGGTTACAACTAATAAAATTGAAATGCATAATGTCAAATTTAAGGAATACTAATGGTATAATAACAATAACAATTGTGGAAATGGTTTTGATTAAATATGAAGCAAAAAACAATCCATACCAAAAAACATTCCAAAGTCTTTTGTACAATTATTAAGAAGACCGGTTTTACTTACGTTAATTACTCATTAACTTACATTAATTACATTAATCCAGATGTTTTAATAAACTATATGGTCTTCTTATCAAACACCAAACTACCTTCTCTCTGCTAGTTGTCATAGATTTGTTGTCTGTCGTGTGGCGTCCTTGAATCCAGTCATTCTATATTGTGTATAGATCAAGTTCGTAAATAGTAGTTCAACTCCCGCAGTGTGGTGCCTTGGAGTGCAAGCACTTTATGGTGTGCTTCTTTCAATAAATGTTTAGGCACATCAAAAGAAATGCATGAGTGATGAGAACCCACACGTTTAATCACATTTTCAAGTTCAAACATATCACATATATTTTCTATTCAATCTCATCTAAAATGATTTCACTGAAACTTAAATTCTCTAAATTGATCTTCATTAAATTTGATAGTTATCTATCAATCTATTTATTTATTATACACATCTAAATTTTCTTGGGTAGCTATTTTTAAAGCACGTGGAATCTTTTTTAAACAATCAAACACAAATTCATTTAATTTTACTATTAATTTAATTCTTATCATAAGACTTAAACCTTTTAATCATGTGTGAGACTATTTACACTTTTAAAATCGATTGAACACATGCCACTACATGGAATCGACACTCTCATCGTCTCACACTCAATTGGATTAATTACATATGTGTATAGTGTATACACATTCCTAAAGCAGAGAAGCCCGTCAAAGTTTAACTAGAAACAAAGGGAGCCTTAAGCCCTTATGTAGTTATGTGTATTCTTTTGATATAGGATTATGGACCCAACAATTCTTTTCTTAAAAGTCAACTGGACATCCCTATCCCCTTGAATCACCAATATAGGAAAGAAAGGCTTTGGTTATTTGTATACTTATTTGGATTACTAGGACCTCTTTCTTCCTTTATCTCTCTTTATATATGTGTGTATATAGAGACAGAGAAGAGGGTGTCCCAATAACTAATGGGTGTACTTATAAGACGTTCCTATAAGAAAACTTCTGATACAAACCATGAATTAACTCTTGATACTCTATTCATCTTCTTGGAGACAAATGCAAGTTAAGGAGTACGATCTAGCGTTTATTGTAGAACTAGAGCAAAGCCTAGGTTGGGCCACCTATGTCATCTCCATTAGAGCTAAGCTTTGATTCTAATTTATGAGGAAAACACACGGTCCATGAAACACATAATAACAATAGGAAGCCAAACTTAAAGAACCAAGACAATAAAAACACATGAATATCATTAATTTAATCAAGCAAATTAGGCTACGAACATAACTGAACCAAAAATATTTTATGGAGATCAACATTGTAACATGCTTATTACTCAATTACAGTTACAATCAAATTAGAGATGAGACTTGTTCCTCATGTTTAAGAACTTAACTTCGAGTACAACTCCTACAATCTATACTGTTTGTGCCCATAGATCTAACATTATCTTTCAAACATCAGGTCTTCAGTGTCTACACATCAAAGTATGTAGACAAGCGGTTCCATCAGCTATGGTTCACCTCAAACTGGTTGATTGAGTGTCAAACACCACCTTAATTTAAATGCCTAGAGCTGGCGCGCCTGAGTTGATCTGGAGACATAAGCTACCCAATACATTGTCAACTCTTATAAGAACGTAGACATGGGGAGTGAATATGCTTTTTCTAACTTATGACCTTTGTTTTTAAAACCTTCACTCATAGATAAAATTATTATTTATTTAAGGTCTTGTTGGTTGCAAGAAAATGAACAAGTATAAAGTAGAATAAATATCAATTCACAAGCACAAAGAATTATATTAATTCGAGTAGATGTTAACTAATTCACATTACGTCTATTCATTGTGTTTCATTAAAAGTTTGTATTTACGTTGTCTCACTAATCTGGTACAGGTAACCGTAACAACTTCTTACTGATGAGATGGGGATCATCTATTCTCGTCTCACCAAACTAAATAAGTAAATAGTGACAACCACTTTATCTTCTAACTAATGTTAGTAGTGATCACCACTCTTCCTATAAATAAGATAGAGATCTTACAATTCTCTCTAACCGTTGCCATGGAGTTGAAGTTCAACGGCGCCCATGCGCTTACTTTGTTCTGGACCAAGTAAATCAACCTCATAATGATTGAACCATTGATATCATATGCGTGTTTAGTTTTTCTTATGCCAATAGTGTTTTTGTTGCCATTGTTAATGTGATTATAAGATCATGTATAGAAATGTGGTATATTGCGAGTGCACCATTTCCTAACATGAACAAATTGAGGATAAAAGACAATCATAGGAATATGAAGTTAGAATGCTTGTATTGAAAGTTAATAGTGAATGTGGGACAATTAAGCAGAAAACAGTACCCCATGACACTACTGCATGTATTTTGAGTTTTTAACTTTTAAGGTATTTACAACTTTCTTGTTAACCAATTCTCTAGCTATCTCCTATATACTTATAAGACTACGTAAAATTTGTAATTTTTCAAGAATTAACTTCTAGAAAAACTGTAAACTTTAATACATTTCATAATATTTTATATTTTTCATAAACTTCTTACAAACTTGTACTTGTAATAATAATAGAAACTTTTATAATATTTTTTTTAGTTATGTAATGTATTATAAATACTTAATGATTTGTGATAAGTCGATTGGATTCACTGAATTTCAATAATTAATTTCACGTAACTAGAAATCATGTTTAATGCCAACCAAATGTTCTACTACTATATATCGTACTAGGTTAGATACCCGTGTAATACACGGGTTGAAAATATAAAAACCATATAATTTATAAATGTATAAATATTTCGTATGATTAAATTACGTATTACATAAAACAATAAAAAATAAAAAGTTGCATTTTTAAATTATATATATTAGAATACTTATTTGGATAATATAACATACAATTGACCTGTGTGAAATAAAAAACCAATTGTTTTAAATTGACATTAACTCAAAATATATAAATATATCAATAAATATTTTTTTAAAACTTTTTTCAACTAAATCTTAATTGACTATAAAAGTATTTACAATTCAAAATAACATATGATTATAAAATTTAGTTGATAATATAAAACAATTAAATTAAAAACAAAATCAATTATTAATTTAGTTTCTTAAAATATAAAACTTAACTAAAATAATATATAATAGTTTAGGCGGGAAATTATGTTTGAGAAGTAACAGGAGAGCGCCATGTGACATATTAGTTACTCTTTTATTATATACTATAGATATGAGACAATGCTTCGATGTGATGGTTATCAAGGTTTTCAAGTCACAAATGAGGTTTAGTTGATGTTATATATAGTGTCTGTGTTACCCAATTTTGAATTATCATGAAACCCTTAAATATGCATGTTTTATGAATAGTTTGATCATTGATGGTTTGTTAAATATTAAATGGTAATTCCAAACATAGAAACACATGTAGCTATGAGAGGTCATTAACTTGTTAATAATTAGTGACTTGTACATTATTTTAGTTGTAACCCTTACTTCATAAGAAGATATGACAAGGATAAAAAATTAGAAGTTCGTGTCAACTTGAATGCACATGATAAAAAAGTATGTGTCAATACATCTATAAACACGTGCAACTATTACAAGTCATTAACTATTAAAACAATTAGTGAAATTCACTACACATTCTATTGATAACCTTTGCTTCCTAAGAAGATACGACAAGGATAAAGAAAGTGTGTTAGCTTTAATGTGTTTGATATAGAGTATGTGTCAATACATTCATGAACACATGTTAGCTAATAGCTATTACTTGTCATCAGCTATTGTATATATACACATTTGCAAAGGTCGGTGGGTTTTTTGTTTTTTATTCCATCAAAATTGTGGTTATATATACACATTTACAAATGTTACAACAAAATGGTTTTAGTTGAAGTGGTAAGTGATTTGTTTTTTGACTTTGTGGTCGTGGGTTCGACTCCCACCAACAACATTTGTTATTTTATTTTTCTTTTTCTATTTTACCTATGTATATATTAATATTAATTTCTTACTTTTATATTTTTGTATATGCGTCGTTATAAATTCGAGTGTGTTTACGCTTGTACGTAATCAGAAATGACTCAGGTCAAATATAAAATGTTTCCGTGACTATTTTAATTTACACTTTAAGACTGTCTACGTTTCAACATCCGTTTACGTTTTGATGTAAATTTTTTTCTTTAGGTCAAATATAAAATGTGTGTATGCTAATTTTTATGTACGCTTTGAGCAGATCTACGTTTCGACATAAGTTTTATTTGGAAATGTGTTTGGTCAAATATAATACGTTATCATTTACTCTACATATTGTTATAAATTTAGTTTGAAAACGAGTTGGAGCGGTTGTAAGTTTATGTTTCGACATAAATTTTGTTTGGAATAGGGTTGAGTCAAATATAATATGTTTTATTCAATGGTATAAAATCAATTTACTCTACGTATTGATGTAATTCTGATTTGAAACGAGTCGGATTGATTGTATTCTATATTTTATCACGTCGAGTATGATGTCGCGGCAACGCGCGACGGGTAAAAAGCCTAGTTATAATAATTAGTGAAATATAATTAAACAACAATTTACATACATAAACACATTTACCTATTAAATACCATAAAATATATTAAAATAATTAGTGAAATACACATTATAGTGGTAACCCTTACTCTATAAGAAGATATGAAAAAGATATAGTACGTGTCAACTTGAATACGCTTGATAAAAAGTATGTGTCGGTATATCTATAAGCAAATGTAGCTATTACATATTATCAATAGTTATAATATTTAGTGAAATATTAGATAATACTATTACATCTATAAACACGTGTAGCTATTACATGACATAAACTGTTAAAATAATTAGTGATATACACATTCTAGTGGTAACACTTACTTCATAAGAAGATAAGGCAAGGGTAAAGAATACGTGTCAACGTACTTGATAAAGGTACGTGGTAGTACATCTATAAACACGTGAAACTATTACTTCTCACTAACTATCAAAGTAAATTTACATAAATAAACACGTATAGCTATTAAATGACATAAACTGTTAAAAAAATTAGTGAATACATATTAAATTTGATAACCCTTACTTCATAAGATGCGATAAGGATAAATAGTACGTGTCTACTTGAATGCGCTTGATAAAAGAACGTGTCAATACATCTATAAACACGTGTACGTAGCTATTACATATATGGCATTACTGTACCATAATTATTAGTGAAATAAGGAATAATAAATTGATATCCGTAAACACGTGTAGCTATTGCATGTCATTAATTAATAGTTAAAATAATCAGTGAAATACATACACATTCTAATTAAATCCTTTACTCCATCAAAAAATACCATTAAGGATAATGAGTACGTGTCAACTCGAATGCATCTGGATAAAATGTACGTGTCAGTACATCTATAAACACGTGTAGCTATTAGTTGTCATTAACTATTGAAGTAATTTTACATATATAAACACGTGTAGCTATTACATTATCAAAATTATTAAAATAGTTAGTGAAGTACAAGTTCTAGTAGTAAGCCTTATCATGTAATAAGTTACGTCAAGATAAAGAGCACGTGTCAACTTGAATACGTTTGATAAAAATACGTGTCAGTACATCAATGAACACGTGTAACTATTACAGGTTTAAAATAATCATACATCGAAGTATCTAAATAGAAAATATGAATCCTTTATATTAATTATATGTTTATTTTTCTCTTATAAGATCTAACAACATGATATGTATAATTTATAATCTAAAAGCAAAGGATCTAGTCTACACTCTACTCATCATAAGTTCTTTTTTATTTTTGGAAATAAAAATTACATGGAACAAAGATTTCACCCATTTGTATTTAAACTAATTTATTATATATTTTAGGAAGGTGATAGGAAAGTGGTATTTGAGGACCTGGCTAGGCTGTAGCTAGGTATCACCACCATTCAAATACCACAGCTATTGATGTCAACATCTACTGTTTGCAACTGTGTATATATATGCATCTAGTGTTGCAACTGATAACGACTGAGATCTCGTCGGAATCCCACCGTCTCCGGTAGATCTAGGTTTAATTTTCATTCAAACTTCAGTTAATTTGTACCACAAGTTAATTAATAATAATCATTCGAATCGGACATGGATAGTGGGCGATTCGTGTGGGAGCAGAAGCAAGTAGCTCCGATTGAACGCGAAGCGAAGGAGGAAGAAGATGAAGATCGTGATTACGAAGGTCAAAGTAGTGGATATAGAGATCATGAGTATTTAAACGCTAATCTTCATCCTCATAATCAGATGATCGGAAGAACTCCGGCGGATGATATTTACGGTGGTTTTGTTAACCAGTACTCAGGTATACCTCCTCCGTCGATGATGATAGTACCTCAGTTACAAAATCAGCAACCGATTGCACCACCTGATCTTCGTCAACAAGGTATCATATATTCATATCCCTCTAACAGACGGTAATATATAAAAGAAAAATAAAAAAGGCTATTAATCGTTTTTCTATATTTTTTGTTTGGAGCTATACATAATATACACTTATCTAGATATAAGATGAAGCTAAATCGATGATTCCGCATAGTTTTTCTATCAAAAAATAATGATTTTTGGGATTAATTAGTGATTTTAGAGCTTAAAAACCCTAATTTTGTTTGTGATATAGTTATTTCCCTGTCAAAAGTCTTTGACACACATATACATACACTCATACCTATATATAGGCATATTTTTACATGTATTTATGTATTCGAATGTTTTTAGAAGGGATGTTTTTAGATTCAGAAATGAAATGCTAATTTTGTTTTGTATGTTTTTTGGTTTATTGGTATCGGTGATTGCTTAAAATTGTTAATATACTAATCTTGTTTGGTAAGTTTTGTCTGAATAATTAGTTAGTTTCATGTGAATGCAAGCATTTTTTTTCATGTAAATGCAAACATTTTGCATTTAATTTATGCTGCAAGCTGCTTGTAGCTAGGTTCAATGCACTGGTTGCCTAATTTGTGTTATTATACTTTCCGTGTACAACTCTCTCTCTATATATCTATATATATCTCTATGTATATTTGTTAAATATATATTTCTCTCTCATATATATGGCCGCATGTTTATCACAATTCACAAGACACCCGCGTCACAAAAATTTGTTGCGATCACTGTCACTAAGATTTATCATTATTCAAGAACAATGGATCACATGGCAAAATCTTATTTGTGATCTTTTTCTTTTCTTTCTTTGCTTTATAATCTTACTTTAGTCTAAATAAAAACAAAAATGATTCACTAGACGATATCCATATGATTGTAAATCAAAGCAAGATTTGCCAAAATTTAGCATTATGTTTCTTTTTTAACTAGTTAAATTAATTCTGAAAATGTATATATTATTGAAATTAAAATATATGATATGCATAATAAAGTTGATTAAAAATGACTAGTAAAAGATGCACATATTTTTAGCATATATCATATCTCCTAATATGTGTACCATTAATTGCTTTTATTTATATATGAATATGTGTGTGTATATAAGCATGTTTTGTAGCTATCTTAAAGCGAGAGGTGGGGTTGGTACCACATGGGGTTCTAGAATGGCAACATTTGGGTTTGAATGTCGATTAGTATACATCTCACCTACCCAATATTCTTAAATTTGGACTCCCTCATTACCTTATTTAGTCATATTCTATCTAATATGTGTTGACCCCTTTTGGCCCTTTTTGGTTATCTATCACTTAGATATATGCAAACTATTATGGTCCACAAACTTTAGAGAATTGTTAATTAACACACTTATAAATATATCTTCACAAATCCTTTTTAAGAATTATTTTTTTAAGATCAAAGTTAATACATATATATGTATATTTATATATCTAATCACTGATTAATCATATTTGGAATTCTAGTAATTATATATAGAATACTCAAATTTTGTCATTTTTGTAATCTTCTATAAACCACTAGTATTCATTTATAATGGCTTCTTTTTTATCTTACTTTTTGTCGTATAAAATATTTATATATTTATTTTTAGTAAAGGAATGCATGTTGATAACGTGCTGACCAATAACTAGATAATTTAAGGCCATTCTTTTTTTATGCATTTTAATTATTAGCATCAACTTTTGTCATAAAATGAAAACAATTAATATAGAATGTTGTTAATGTGAAAAGTGACTGGTTATCAATATATACTAATTAAGTGGAACTTGAGATTAGATTAAGTTAGCAGTTTACACACGTACACCAAAAAGACTAAAACAAGCAACTTCTGTCAATTTTCTATGACAATATGCATGCATTTATAGTTTTGTAACAAGTTAACATATATCAGTCTGAACTTAATATTACTAAATAAATTTAATATTAATATTTCTGTCAAGTATGTTTTAACTTGTTTTTTCATGATTTGAAGAAACAACGGTGAAACGACACTACAGAGGCGTAAGGCAACGACCATGGGGAAAATGGGCCGCGGAGATACGCGATCCCAACAAAGGCGCTCGTGTTTGGTTGGGTACATTCGAAACAGCCGAGAGTGCAGCCGTCGCATATGATCAGGCCGCACTAAAGTTCAAAGGCTCCAAGGCCAAACTCAACTTCCCAGAACGTGTTCAAGGCCACCCCGAGCTCCGCCATGCAACTGCCGCAGCCGCCACCACCACCACCATCCAACCACCAGCTGCCACCTCATCACAGCCTCCAAATCCACCGTCTCATCAAGCAATGGCCACCATTAATTATCCAGATCTTCTTCAGTACGCACAACTTCTTTCAAGCAATGAAGCCCAAATGCGTTACTTAACTTCAGCTCTATACCCTCAAAACATCAACACTAGCACTCATCAGCAACAGTATTCTGATTATGCTTCGAATTACCAATCGTCTTCACCGACGGTAGGATCATCTTCAATGTCCTATCAACCAAACTACGTCAATGATCCATCTTTTTCGTCGGATTTAGGGTCCGATCAACCAGTAAATTGGGAGGAGTGGAGTAATGCTTTTGATCCCAATAAGAACTCATGATGAATTTGCCAATTAAATGCAATGTTGTTCTGTATATGGATTGATCATGATGAGTTATAGAAATGTATGTTATTTGGCTGATCAATTAAAGAAATCTGAGATTTTGATTAATTTGAGCAATCTCTATTATGATCATGCAAATAAAGCGAAAGAAAAATAATTTCATTGTTTTCCTTTTGTCACTTGTTAGGCTCAGTATGATTAATCTCATTCATTTAAAGGTTGGTTGAATATTCTATTCGTAAATTTAAACACTAGTCCATCATGACACTTAAACCCTACTTGTTACCAGACGCGTTTTTTACCCTTCTTGACACGACTAGACTACAAATCATTCGTAATTAGATCAGACTAATGTGACATGTAAGGTTGGATTAGGTGTCATTTAGGAGTAAAAGAATGTTGTAAAAAATAGTTAAACATATTTATAAGTTCAACTAGTGGGTTGTACACGCTTCGTGATGGATCGATTTTGAATAAAACTAATATGAAAACGTATATAAAATAAACTCTTCGGAATGGTATGTTCGCAGTTAATGTGAAAATGAGCACTAAGGAACACGAAATCAAGATTAAAAGGAAAATAACAAAAATATATATTATATTTGACATAGCTTGATTTTTTTATAAAAATAAAACATAGATAAAATAAAAGAAAATAAAAAATTTTCTATTTAACCTGCCTTGGTTCTAAGTAAAATTTATATCGAACTTTAGATAAGAATAAACAAATCGTAACGATATATTCGATATTTTAAAAATAAATTATATTCAAAAACTAATAAAAGATGAGCAAAGTTTATATAAAATAGATCTTAAGAATTAAAATAAAATTAAAAAAATTAAACTACAAAATAAGTAAGGTATTCTCAACGTCTAAATCACATTAAAATTGCATTATGTTTTAAAAGTATATAACAAACTTATATATAAGAGATGAGAAAAGTATATATAAAATAAACTAGTTTAGTAAACTCGTGTATTATACGGATCGAATAAAAAATATTAATTACAATGAAAATTTATTAATTATAAATTGATACTCTAAGATATAATATGATTAAAATATTCCAAATTATAAACAGAATAAAAAAAAAATTTTAAAACAAACTTTTAAAAAATGTCATTTTAAAAAAGTTTCTTATTATAACTTCCAATTTTAATTATTTTTTGTTTATAAAAATTTTACTTTTTATAAACCCCATTTTTAAATCTTTTATATTTGTAAAATACTTTAATGTTTTAGAAAATTTTCTTAATTTATAAAAAATTATTTCTTTAGAAATAATATTAATAAAAGATCTTTTTTTAATTTTTTCAAAAAACAATTTGAATCTAAATAATTAAATAATATTATTAATATCAATGTGATTATTTAATAGAGTGAAAAACAAGAAAATTTGGATGAGAAATAATATAATCTTTTATAATTATTATTTTATTAGAGTACGGAGATCATAATAATATAATAAAATAACTCTAAAAAAAAAGATTAAACTTAAAAGTAAGTGAAGTATTCTTAACGTCTAAATCACAACCCTAGCTAGATTGAGTATGGGATATGAGATTTGAATAGTCATTTAAGATCCTGATAGTAGCAAAACTAATTTAAAAAACATGTTTCAAATATTAATATTTCTCTTTACTAATACATACATGTATAGTACATGAGATATAGTAATCTATGTTGTCATTTATCTATTTCCGATCAACATTCTATTTTCGGATACACACCTTACATATTGCTTTTATTATTAGTATTTAGTATGTTTCAATATCATGTCAGAGTCGTAAGTGGATTAATGATCATAAGTAGATTAAGTATGCTTAATTAAGCATACTTAATTAAGCTAGTTAAGGACTTGACCTACGTAATTGGATGATGGAAACTAACAAAATTTCATGATTCTCTATTCCATTTAATTAGGAAGGAATAAAGAGTGAGGATTAGGGGATTAGGAATATAACTATATAAGAATATTATATCTTAAGCATCCCCCACTCGATCATATATATCTATATATATTATTGATCGGGTGATAGTTGATAGTGATAGCTAAGTATGTGGTATGCAATTAGCGAACAATTCAAGTAGCTTTTATAACATCAAAAGATATATCCAACGGTCCATGCATGCGTGAGCGTGGGTTGTAGTCCCATCGATCCCATGTGCTTTATTAAAGTAGTCAGTCACCCTAGGGTTTCATCACTCTACCTCATATATGCATCACTTATTATTAATTATTGTCATCCGAGAAAAGGTAATCTATATATAATCATTTGCATCAAATCTCAAATGGTCCCATTTCTTTTAATTTCAAACCAAATACGTAGTAGAGATTTGTAATAGCAGTAATAATTAAGCGTATTACTGATCGGATGTTAAATGTACGTAATGAGTGAGAGAGAGACGAGTGAGTGATAAAAGAATGATATAACCGTTTTACGATTAGCTAGATTTGTGTTTAGTAGATATAAGTATTTGTTTTCTTTGAAATATGGAGTCCTAGTGTGTGTGTGTGTATTGGATAAGATTTATTATAATGATATTTAATATAACTAAAAGATCGATATGATTTCATTAGAATTATGATAACAACTTATATCGAGCAAGAAAAGAAAGCCAAGTGAGAAGCAAAGCAAGCAGGCCAGTGACATTTGCTAATCTCAAAAAATAATAATAAAAAAAGGTATTAAAGAAAAGAAATAATAATTATTATCGGGATCACTTTCGGCATATTAGATTCAAACATTGCGGCTACACCTTTTGCCTTTCTTTCACACTTGTTTCAAGTCTCATCACTCAGTTTTGGCATGTTACTTCACTCAGTTTTGTTATGTTACTAATTCATTGGTGTCTGTGCTTGAATTGACTTGTGACGTAGGATCTTCTCAAATATATAACAAATTTAAAAGGGGTAGCCTCTAATGAATTATAAAAAATTAGATTATACAAACACTCATTTATGTTATTAAAACAACCTATTATCTCGATCTCTTTTTATGTATCTATATGTATGTATAGAAAGAAATAGAGAAGATAAAATAAATTGAATGTATCAATAACATACCCCATTATAAAAACTCTCACCTCTTATGTAAATATTTTTTATCTAAGCACACATTGCTTATTCTACACTTACTTTACACTTATGATTATATATGTGTTTTATGATTATATATGTGTTTTATCGTATTTAAACTCATAACCTTTTAATTGAAGAGACATCATTATATCATCAGCATTTCTTTTTAGGACACCTATTACATAAATTAGCAAATCAAGCTATCACTCACTAGAGATCACTGTTGCAAAGCTTCTTTGGTGCTGCCAGGTCAGTCGACTGTAAGGTTACGAGTACTCGGCCTAGGCGAGGAGTACTCGAGGAGTACTCTGATTTGATAAATTATAAAAGAAATTATTTTTTGTGAATTTATAGATATATCAAATATCATAAGCTTACTAATATATAGAATAATAGGTGAATATTAATATAAATAAAAAGAACACATGTTTACGTGCTAAAACATTTTAAAAAGTAATATCTATTCTTTAATATTATATATGTAGTAATCATTTAATTCTTATCTTTCAAGGTATTTGCATGAATAACAACAAAAATCTTAAAAAAATAGGTAAAAAATAACGAAAAGTCGGTAAAAAAAAGTGAAAATCCAAGTTGGTCCGAGTCAGGCCGAGTTATACTGAGTGTGACTTATTCCAAATAACGTTGACTTAGTTGATGAAAATCGCCTCGGCACTTTGCCGAGTACCGAGTACTCGATCGCCTAGGCCGAGTTTTACAACACTGTTAGAAATGATGCAATAATGTTAATGCGGCGTTACACATATCAAGCAAAGTATTACGATTTTCAAAACTATATCCAATAAATATGCCAGAAATGTTAACATGCGCTGTAAAAGAAGATGTGCTTGTAAGGGTGCAAACGAGCCGAGCCGCTCGTGAACTACTCGAGATCGGATCGATAAAAAGCTCGAAACGAGCCGAGATTTATCGAGCCCGAGCCGAGCTCGAGCTTGGAAAAAAGTTCATTTAATTATCGAGCCCGAGCCTAAGCTTCACGTATCAAGCTCGAGCCGGCTCCCAAGCCTAATTATTTATATATTTTTATTTAATTTATTTAATATATTATATAAATAATATCTATTATATATAATTTATGATAAAAATAATTAAATAATATGAATAATGTTCTATATAAATTATATAATTATAAATATATATATCAAATTAAATATAAAAATATTAAAAATAATATTTAAATAAATAAACGAGCCGAGCCCGAGCTTGAAAAAGTATTGTCGAGCCGAGCTCTCTTAAGTCTTCACGAGCCGAGCTCGAGCCCATACGAGCTCGGGCTCGGCTCAGCTCAGCTCGTTTGCACCCCTACGTGTTTGTATTGCCTCATTCGGAACTTCTCTCGTGCTTGAAGGTCAAGCAATTTAGTCACACATAGAGGGTTCAGTGGACGCTAAACTGTTCTACAAATGCAAGAGATTATTTGTTATAAAATCGACTGTAACTTTGTTTACAAATGCAAGAGATTATTCTTTCTACATTTGTGATTTTTTACTGAGTTTTACGGCTGACGCGTGTTCATTTGGGCAAGGAACTATGGGGCATAACATGTGCTAAAAGATCCAAAGATCGATTGTTTTAAGTAAAGAAGCGTTTTCTGTTTCCTGAAATTACAAAGCTCTGGTATGGGTAAGTTTTATTGGAACTAATTCTATTGGGATCCATTCATTCCACTGCTACAAAAAATATTTATATATGACACAAATTGTAATTAAATCAAGTTAAAATGGACTCCACCCAATCAGATGTATATTCATAAGCAACAAATGTTACAGCGCCAGCTGGTGCAGCCTTCACGATGGACGGCACTATCCCCTTGTAAAGTCCAGCCCAGCCCTCCTTTTGTGTGATCCGCCTAAGTGCATCATACATGTTTCTATAAGCATGGGTCTCAACCCGCGCTCCATATCTCGGATGTCTTTGCAATCCTTCAATCTGTAATGAGAAACCAGTAAATGGCAGTACATGTTCCAAAATGGGTCAGAACAGTCGTGTGTTGAAAACAGGTCAAATGGATTCTCAAACATGTTAACTTAGCCTTGTATGGTCCATAAGTATATGAAATATTCAAAGGAAGTTTTTGATTAAGGGTAATAATATGGACAATATACTGTGAAGTTGGGCATGTTGCCAGGATGAAAATGAATTAAACAGTTGGACTAGAAGGCTAGCAAACCCATTGGAACCACCTATGATGCATATGATTCTAGTATGTTTTCTGATTTTAACTCATTAGACCTTTAGAAACGTAAAGGGTATTTTGATTTGAGTTTTAAAAATCATTAGATGCATGGAATAATCAGGAATCAGATGATGAGCTGTAACAAAACAGCTTGTGTGGGATGGGGTTCGGATATACTTCATTAAGTGTTTAGCCAACCTGTGATTGTTTTAAGGATTTACATGCAAAATGACTCCTAGATAAACAGAATCAGTTTTGTTGAAACTACTTTAATGCTGATTATTTAAACCAAAACAATCAGATAATCAGAAGCAAATTCACTATACCCACAAAAATGGAATGCAATAACTGGATACCCCATTAAACAACCCAATTTGACAAAAATTGTCCCCTCTAACCATAATTATTTCAAATGCAAAATCATAAAGTGTTGCTATCAAAATTCAAAACTGTAAAAGTTTTACCTGAAATCGCTTCTTCACAACATCAAGGGGATGACAAACAGCCTTAGCGCATGATCCAGCAGCAAGCCCACAAACAAAAAGTTGAAAACTTGACAAAGATTCTTCGTTTAAGATTGAATCCGTTGACCATCGTGCATTCCATGCCTAAAACAATATATCAACATGCCTCAGATATCAAAAAACTGACCCTTTCTAAATGAGGGCTTAAAAAAATACATTTGCTTGTGCATTGTACTATCAATTACTGCTTCAGTCCTTAAAGGAAACCATATAAATATGGGCATTCATAAATGGACATCTCTTTTCCCAATATGCACATGAGATCAGCAAGAACAAGGTGATAACTGAAAGGAATTACTAATTTGAATTTATCTTATATCCGGAAATTCTAGAGACCCTTCAACGGAACCAAAATAAGAAGAAACATTCTTGTTTTCCTAGCCCCACAAACATATAAAGGTAGTAAAATAATGTATTACCATGGTCCAACGTTTAAAGGTATCATATGTTCCAAACTGCAAGCCAGCATAAGGAATAATCTCGACTAGAGTAGGTGATAATCCAGCATACAACCCACGAAAGCCACGGGTTTTCATAATGTCAACAAATGCAGACCTCATGTTTGGATATATCTACAAAATAAAAGATCTCGGTCTTGAGGAAAAGATTCAAAAACAAGGTTCATGATATGATTTGAGATTTATGGCAAGAACCCCTAGAAAAATATTTGAGCACGTGAAAAACTTCTAAAGATGAAAGCTGTCAATATCAACAAATATAAAATGTTTAGGTTTTGACTTTGAACAACTGTAAATCAAACAATGCTGCATCAAAAAATGCTCAAGAAATACTCCAATTGTTCCAAAATAATTGTCCACAAGCACAAAGCACAGAATTTAAGACGCCGATGCAGTGTTTAGTTAGCAAAAATGTCAAAACTATCCCTTACCGCTTTAAGATACCAATTGACTTGAGAACATGCAAGTTTTAATCATAAAAGTAATTAACAGTTAAATGAAAATTTAATAAAATCCTCCATTCTAGAACTGCACAATTGTTTTAGGACAAATTATCATACAAGGTTCAACGTCAAGAACAGCAGAAATTCAAAACATAATATAACTTTACCTTGATAAAAAATTACAGAAAGTATGCTCTTTTATCAATCACTAAACAGATATTATTATATCAATTTGCTAGGTGACATGTAACATGAAAAAGTGTACCATAAGCTTGTTTAATGATCAAAGCAATACGACTAATAGCATAAATATATCATTTAGATATCAGTACAGATAGCATATGATTATTCATCCATTGCATCAGGGGTTTGTCTTGTACGCACCTTGAGCATGATCATTAAAAAAAAATGAAACAGATCATATGGAGCTTCCGAATTTGGGTACTAAAGTTATTCTTCTGCATTTAGTAAATGTAATAGCACTTTTTATGTTACTATGAGTACCTTTGGCTCCCCTTGTGAAGCTAAAATGGTTCGTAGTAGATCAAATGGGTAGGACCCAACTGTAGCAGCACACCCGGCTAGGGCTCCACTCATGAAGGACAAGTAAGGACTTAAATGAATATGATCCTCTGCATGACAAACAGATCCATCTTTTGGAGGTTAGAAAAGGTCAATAAAAATATATATTATATGTTTAAGAAGTTTTATGTCCCGTTCCATGCCAACTCCATCAAATACAATTTAATCAAACTAAATTTAGTACCTCATGAACATCCATTACCATCCACCATGAGTCAAAAGGCAAAAGAAAATGATATTACTAGCCCTTCAATTATGGTTAGTCAAAAATTTTGTGCACAACATTTTAACAATGTAATAACTTATGCCTCGTGGAAAATTAATTGAGACAACACCCACATTATGCAGACTAGAACTGTGAAATCAGAAAGACTGTAGTTACCATATCTGACAATATGTTAGTAATTGGCATGTCTTTAAGCCCAATAACTTTGCAAAACACAAAGATTTCATCACTTATAAAATCATGTGTCAAACCTATACTTTGTTAATCTAAGAGCCCTACCTTATAAAAGAACAAATTCCTATAAGCAAATCTAATAAATACATCAACAGATGCACAAGTGACATGTCCAAAACACAAATCAGTTAAACAAAAAAAAAAGTAAGACTTAAAAGTATAATCTATTAAATATGCTTTTTAGGTAAATAAAAAATGAACACTACATTAAAGATCCAAATTCATATAAACCTGATTTGGAGGACCCAGAAGCAAATGTCTTCACTTTATGCAACACCGCAAACTGTATAGCAGTGTATGGCATGACCATGAGAAGTGCCGGGACATTACCACGCCAAAATCCCTGGAAAAGAAAACCATGTCAAATATGATGTGGCCTGCATCTAGATAGGGTCTCTGAAAGTATAAATAAACTCAGGTCATTATTGGCAGACACAGCGCATATGAACAAATGGAAGTTATTATGGGTTGTAACACACATCATAATATACAAAATATCCAACAAATAATAAAGATTTAGTTGAATAATATGAAATCCTTAATATACGTTAGCATAACAAAGGTACAAGAGTGAAAGATACTTTATCTTATAACTAGACATTCAAAACTAAAGGACATAAAACTGAACTGTATGACTATGTACATGATGAAATATTCAACTATAAGAAATCATTCAATCTCTGGTATAACTAGATGTTGACTAGTGTAATCAGTAATTTGAGAGACGAATTTAATAAAACTGAAACCTTGAACGGTCGCGAAAGATATTTCAAATATTTTTATTTTCTGGATCTCCCCACCAGGTAATTCATGTCCTATATGCAGTCTTGGAAATCCAAAAGAAAAACAGCAGACCCTAAACTAATGTACATACCCACACCCCCCCACCCAACCCCCACAATTTTTCCTCCACACAACCATTTAGCAACAGTCATATAAAAGATTACTTGGTAAGAGTAAGACATGAAGGAATTTGGACTACTTTCACTATAAATTAAAGCATTGAAGTTAAAATAAAAGAGCATTCAAACTTCAGAGTACTAGTACAAAAACCCGTACCAAAACACCTTCTTCTCTAAAGATGTCTTTGGATGCTTGAATCATTCCAGTATATTTTGAGGTGCCATATAGATTTTTTGTAAGCAATGCAAACGAAGTAGTCGGTTCCAGTTGAACCTGCAGATATAACCATAACTTTTATGTTTTTGGTTTAACTAGATGTCATATATCAGCCAAAAATCAAAAAAGGGCATTTTCATAAGGGGGAAGATCAACCATCAAAATAGCTTAAAGCTAAACCATTTGCTGTTGAAACACGATCAGGATATCTGATAAAGTGCCAAGCAAAAATCGGTTACCTAAAGTAAACTAATAATCATTTTCTATTATTACATTAGATGAAGGATTTTCCAAAGTCTTTGTAATTTACACATCCAATACTAGTGATAGTGCATCCGTAATTCAGAACTTAATGTAATGAAATGAAGGACGCTTGCTTGATTACAATTGTCACCAAAAGGATTCTACGTTTAACATTATGCTAGTCGCTACTTAAGTTCATAGTAAACCAAAACACTGCCTCAACGGATAAAGTGTGTTACTATAAGGTAGCTTCAATTTCAATCTCAGTTTAATCCATCTATCTTCTACAGATGCTATTACCCCTAAATGATGAAGGAATATATTGCCAATCACAAATAATAGGCTGTAATCATGGAATTAATCCAACTGTTTTATTGCTTTTCACAGAAAGTGGAAACTTCTGTACAATCTGTGGATTTTGCTAGAAGATTCATGCTCCTACTACAAGAATAATATGATCATCCATACTTTATTATTCCTTATTCCACTAACAATGGTAACACTTGTTTCACAAATTAATAACTCAAACGGCTTTACAGGTAGGCCAAAGAACTTCTGCAAATAAAATTAAAAAAAAATAAAAAATTGACCTGAAACCGGATTTTAATAACATCTAGTGGCGAAGTCACCGTCCGTGATATCGCTCCTGACAATGAACCAGCAGTCGCATTAATAAACGCCCTTTTAAGCTGCCCCGGCTCTTCCATCTCCCCAAATACCACCACACCTTAAGCTAAACCCTAAACACATAAAAATTAAAATTTGCATAAATTGAATCATCCATATAATCATATTAATAACAAACCACCGACTCAGTCAAAAGTAATTAGGGCAATCGTATAACGCATTAAAGGTTAAATCAATCCAATTGAAGAGTTGAACAGCTTCATTAGTACGCAATGTTCAGAGCGAAATTGAAAGCAGATAATCAAATCGAAATTGAAAATTCTTATTGTTACAACGATTGAAGCTTCAATACACGATATACAGATGGTGAAAAGGTTGATGTTAAGATGAAGTGAAAAATACCTGAGAAAGAAGGAGACGAAGAGCAGGGCGGCGGCCATTGGTGGTCGGAGAGTTGGTCGGAATCGGAGGTTGCCGCCGGAGATGTGAACGGCGGCAATTGGGAGATTTTTTTAGAGAAAAAGAGGTCCGATTGCCTGCCTTCACGTCGATGCCTGAATATGTCTCTATATAAAATATATATTGGATTCACGGATCCACTAATTATAAAATAAGTATCATAATTTAAAATTGGAAATATATATATAAATATTTTTTGCTTCAAATTGTTCATATTGGTATGAAAAAAGATTCAGGATACAATAGTATTGTAAAATTGTTCGTTAAACTACAAGTTATTTTAAATATAACTTGTTGTAACAAGTTGGATGGATATATTATTGTAATCGCATAATATGTTCATGTATCACACTTATAGTTATAGTTAGCTTAGATATCACACTTATAGTTAGTTTAGATATGTTATTTTAATAACTATAGAAACGGTTGTATAGGCATAGTGTATTAATGTTTTGTAGAAATACATACTACACGAATGATAAAGAAAATAATAACCATTTTTCTAACATTGTTTTCTATATAAACATAATGATAAATTATATAAAAGTAATATGAATTTTAAGAAAATGATGAAATAGATTTAAGTAGAAGAGTCAACAATGATGTTCTTTCATTCGTTGACAACTCTATGTTATTTATAGTTTTTCATCGTGTTTATCTTAAACATTAAAAATAGTAATATCTATATTTTATATAATTATTGATATTATTATTATTATTATTATTATTATTATTATTATTATTATTATTATTATTATTATTATTATTATTTTGCAAAAAATGTTAATGGCTAGTGGACTTTATTGAAGATTTGATGCTCCTATAATTGGAAAGGATTTGACGTCTCGTGCGAATCATACGCAAATTTGCATTCATTTTAAGAATTCAAGATGGTTAACATGATTTAATTAAAAGAAATGCTTCACTAGATATTTTCATCTAAAAGTTTGAAAATGCTAAAGTTATACCTTTATGTCCATATCAAATTGAGGGCACCATTTGGAAAGGTACAAATCATAAAGATAATTCTAACTTTGTTATACAAAGACTATAGTTTTACTAATTTGAATGAAATATTCGAGATAAAAAGATTTCCAAGTTAGGTTCTAATACGAACTAAAGGATGTATAAGTTGTTTAGTTCTAAACAAAACATCAACGAATAACCAATTTAACTAACAACCAAAAACCAGTTTAACTACCTTGTAAACTAGTCCATATGATATTTATTTGGTTTTACTCAATTAAAAACAAACTTGAAGAAATTCTTTATTTTACTATAATTTTATCATTTAAAAACTTGAGTGCGATAAAAAACTTGACGTTGAAGGTAACAAAACCAAACATACATAGTTAAAGGTTTTTTTTTTTCACACACAGTTTAGAAGAAATAACAAATTATTTCTAGCAAAAATCTTATAGCTTTGTTTACCAAATTGCTTCTTACACAGTTTAAGTAATTTGTTTCATTAAGATGTGTCAACTCAAAAAACTTAGCTAATAATGATGTGGCAAAGATGCACCTTTTTCCCCTAGCAATACTTTTTAAACTTATATAACAATTCTAAAGGATTTTTCCTTGTCTTGGGTGGAATCGTAAAATTTCCAAAGGTTATATAAAAGTTTAGTCAAAAGTAATGATTCAAGCATGCCTTCAATTAGTTAAGATCTTTTTTTATCAAATTGGATTTTAATAATCTAAATTATTACATATTGGCCGATAATAATCCATGCTATCAATTTGGTCGTTAACACTTCCAACTTTCACTTTTATTACCAACAACAGTATCAGTGACATAATTTTCATTTTCTTACGTTTGATTTGGACTCGATTCGGTTCACAACAATAATTATGAACGAAATGAAGAAATATACAAGTTAAATTGAGACTAAAATGGATACAAATCGAGCGTAAAATTTTGAAAATTATGCCATTTGGAGTATTGTTATTAATAAAAGTAAAAGTTGGGAGTGTTACTGGCCAAATTAATAGTTTGGATTATTATCAGCCAATAGGTAATAGTTTGGATTATTAAAATCTAATTTGTTTTTTTTTTATAAAACATCAAGTACTATTAGGTTTGAACTTGTGTTTACTCTATAGTCTCTAACCACTTGTCTACAACCCAATTGGCCAATTAGTGAAGACCTGTCGGAATACTAGAGCTCCTTAGAGTTGATGCACATTTACTATTCAAAGTCCTTACACAAATTTCTTTCTTATCATTTTATGTGCAATGAAATAGAAACTGATCATTTGATTTAACTTCTAACTTTTGACTTTGACTCTAGTTGTTATAGAATTTGGTCAGACTACTAAGCACAATGGTTTTTTGGAATCTCCCGTGAGATATTCACAATGAAACAGTTTGTCTAAATAACACTATTTTTTTGTTACTGTTGCAAGTAATTTCATATATATCATTGTTTACTATGTGTTTCCTGTTAGATGTATGTAGAGGTGTACAAATCGGTTTTTTAACCCAAACCGGTTCGGGTTCAAAACCGAACTGGGTTTTTTCTGGTGGGGTCAAACCGGTTTTTCTTCAAACCGGTTCGGGTTACAAACCGGTTTGGCTCACAGAATACTCGAACCTGTCAAACCGATTCGGACCGGTTTGAAACCGGTTTTATTTACCCAAACCAGTTTTTCTTACCGGTTTAACCGGTTTTTAAATTTTAAACCGGTTTATAAACCGGTTCAGAGTCCGGGGCTACCAAACCGGTATAGAAACCGGCTGCTCGGGTTGGTTCGGGACCGGTTTGGGCCAAACCGGTTTTTCTTTGAAACCGGTTCCGGTTTTTTTGGTTGAACCGGTTCCCGAACCAGTTTTTTTGTCCAAGTCTAGATGTATATTGATACTCATTAAGTGTTGAATGTTTGCCTGTGCTCAATGTTTATATTAAAGTACGTGATTTTGCTTGTTATGACTTTACCATATGGTGATTGTATATTTTATTGTTTATATGTTTTCTTTGCTTGCTTTAAAAACATAAGTCTATGTAGAAGAAGTATTTCTATTCATTGTGGTATTCATAAAACTTACCCACATCCAGCCCTTCCCAAACCTCATCAATAGTTTTACTATTGGTGAGCTTTACTAGACTTGCTTATGGTTACAGTTATGTTGCATGTAATAACATATAGATCTAGATTAGTGATAGCAGCAACATTATTTGTTCTTAACTAATTATCTACATTCTTATCTGATAATTTTTCATCCGCTGGTTTTATGACTCAAAAAGTCAATATACTATACACAGTTGAAGCAGCTTGAGCTGCTTTTGTAATGATTTTGGTGATATCAAAGAAAACATAACACAAAATAGTTGATAATATTAATCAACATATAGTCATGAAACATGCCTGTTACCAAATTAGCAAGGCAATGTATATGACCCCAAACACATCATAAGGTCATTATCCTGCTAATATATGGCATTGATTTCCAAAATTGCCACCATCAATCTCTAGCCATCAAAAACATAAAAAATAAAAATAAATTAATTAAAATTAAAAATCAAATGCCCATTGTGAACCTAGCCCCACCAGCACCTAACCCCCAGCTAAGCCTTCTTGCTTCTGGTCTTCTTACCTCCCTTTCCCGTTTCATCAGCCTTCAAATCTTCACTTTTGCTCAATTCTGAATTTACTGTTTTACCCGTGATGTCATCAGTATCATTAACATCACCAGTTGTGATATCAACCTCTTGTTGTAGCTTCTTATTAGGGGCATTGTCGGTAACACTATCAGCTTTTCGTTTCTTGTTAGCTTTAGGTGAAGGTTTTGCAATGGTTTCATTTTCATCAATTTCCTTGGTATCTTCATTACCCTCAAAATTCACAATTTTTACCTCTTTGTCTTCCTTTTCAACATCATCTGTATTCAACATCTCTTCTGAAACTGTATTTTCCTCCATTTCTTTGGTCTGCCTCTGAAGTGATTCTATCACACTCATCAATTCTCTATTCACCTGTCAAGATAATAAACAGTAAAGTTAACATTAAACCTTATAATACACAAACAAAAAGCAGGAGAAAAATAAATTAGAATATCAAATTTTACTTGTGGATTCTGAAGATACTCAGAAATGTCATTAGAGCATGATGGGCATTTCATTATGTTCTTTTGCGCCCTTAACGCGCGTCTACCTTCACAATTTCTTTCCTTTATAAAGGTTTGACCAGCAAAAGTATCCTGCAAACATGACTTGCAGAAATTGTGTGCACATGGAGTCGTAAGGGGGAGGTTCATCACTTTGTGACATATAAGACAACAAAACTCTGCAGCACAAAAACTTCATTTGATTAACATTTTGACTGTATGAGTTTATATAATAGGAATTTCTATACATAATTATTGTAAGAGACAGAAATAAAAACCTCAAGTTGCTAAAATAACTTACCTTTAAGAAGTCGTTCACTCACAGACATTATATGTGTCTTACGGCGAATCGTCTTTTTAATCGTGCCATCCCCAACATCTCCTGTGTTCACTCGTTTTCTGCTATCAGGTGGAGGAATTTTCCACAACCAACAACCTTTCTCCTCCTGTATATGAGAATTAAGTGTTATGATTCATAAAACATAATGGCCCATTTCTAGAAAGCATATATAACAAGATGTTAAATCTTAAAAGTAGAAAGTTGCATAATCTAACATCAAAATCCCAAGATGGAGGACTCTTCCTCTCTGTTACATCAGTTGCGTCTTTCAGCTCTTTAATGGTTGGCAACGGTCTTGGACGATCACCATTTTCATCACTGCAAAAATTGTAATCTAATGTAAGCATTAAAATCCACTATACAAATTGCATATGCTAGAAATTTTCACAATCATGAAGACAATAGTGAACCTTGTCCACGGAGCAGGATCATTATCACAACGAACAAAAAGATAACGGCATACCTTAAAACCCTGTTAGATAATAAAAATGTGATCAAGTGTTATTGGGAAAAGTTGCATCAAGTATGCTATTAAAATTACTATCTACTATCAACAAATTGTTTGATATCCTACTTGAATTCCTGGTTTTCTCCAGCACTTCTCAATCCTATATATCCCATCATAGCGGACTCCGGTTTCAGGTGCATAGGCAGAACGTTTTTCTTTGTGGGACCTGTCCATTTAGTTAGAGATTTATATCAGTGAATCTTCCATATGCCACAAAAGAAAGTAAATGAATAAATATCAAGACTGATGACATTTTACTATTTTAGAGACCACAAAAATAGTTGTCATTCATGTTTTCTAGTAACTAAATTGCAACAAAACTATGTATGATCCCTTGACTAAAATTATATGATTGCATAATCTGTCATGTGAAGTATTTGTAAAAGCATATATTTGAAAAGTTGGAATTTGATAATTAATATACTAAATAAGTATGAAAAACTGATGACATTTTAGAAATCATAAAACTAGTTGTAATTCATGTTCAGTAGTTACTAATTCACAAAGAAGTTATGAGATCCCATGCTTTTTTTTTCTTGCACCTCTCGCCTAGGCCCCGAGCGAAGCCTAAGCACCTTTAGTTTGCCACATGCCTTTGATAACTATGGAGACCATTATGCATAAATGTCACAAAAATATACCTAACAACACGAACCGGGTAACCCTTTTTGCAACTAACTCTTAAAGCTTCATTAGACTTGTCAAACTTCTGATCAAATGACTGTGTCTTGTTTGTTCTTTTGTTTCCACTCAAGTCTCTTCCACCACTATCAATAAAAAAAAAAGTTAAAACTTCCAAAAATTTAAGTACAGCTTATGATTATGACCCTTAACATTCCATAAGCACCATCCAAGTTTAACAGTTTATAAAATACTGACACCTCATGCAAATAAAATGGACAAAACAAAATCAAAAGTTTTTATTTTCAATCAAAGAATGTGTATTGCATACCTCCCAGTGTAGAGAAACCATTCTCCATGATCCTCATCATCCTCATATCCACCAGATAATGCCACAGACTGTGCACCATAATCGGACTGCCCACATATCCCTGCAACATGAGGAAGATGAGCCCCCCATTGTCTACATTCCAAACGGTCCTCCCAAGTTTCACCTACCAACACTCCCATTCCTCTTTCAGGATCATTCTCTGCAAGGATGGGCCCAAAATGATCAGGTGGGACCGTCACAAATATCTTTCCACTGCACGCATTAGCCTTCCCAGTTTTCTTGGCTCGCTCGGTGGTGTATGCTTTGTCTGGTTTGTTTTGGTTTAGAACAGAATAGTAAGGTTTAGGTGGCCCAGAAGCAGCATTTGATCTAGTCATTTTTGCCATTCTGATTGCAATTACAAGTGATGAATTAATTCTAGGCTGGCTTGCCATTTTAGAAGGAATTGAAGTTCGGCATATGGCACAGGTACGTTTCCCTTGACCAACCCATTTCTCAAAGCACTTCAGACAAAAATTGTGACCACATGGTGTCTGAAACATAAACAAAAGGATTAACTTAAGTTACTAACTAAACTGAAGATGCAATAAATCTTCCAAAATTGTAGTGTGAACTAATCAGCACATATTAAGAAGTGAAAAACATATTTTCTTGCGTCTTTTTTTATAATACCATGAATGAACTGCTGATTATCTTCATTTTAATAAATGAAACAACCAGCAGGAAAATAACAGCTTCAAGCTGCTAATTTCACTCACAACAATCAGATAAACAGTTTGAATAAGACATCCCAAACACTCTCAGAACACAATAGGCAGGTAATCATAAGTAGCTTGTTTCTATTAAATCACTATCAAAAAACAAAATAACCAATCTCAAATGCTCCAAAAGATTGTAACAAGTAGATATAACACAGCCCTTAAGCATGTTGAGATAACAAATTAACAATTTATAATCAACTGTTCATAACCATCAGAACTATAGACAGAGGTAGGTAAACAGCCCCTGAGTGACCAGATACTTGCTATAGTATAATTCTTATAAAAGCAAAAGCACACAAAATACACAATTTTAGTGTTTGTCTTCTTTTCAGTTAAAGGATCATCAGAAACAATAAGTTCATAGATATATTCTACAGAAGTTAACATAAATGCAGTTTGATTTTCACTAGTTCTAAGATAAACAATACCGTGACAGGCCTTTCTGGAAGTTGCATGCAAAAGGAGCAGTTAAAGCTTCCACTGAGAAGCTTAAGAACATCATTACCACCACCGCCGCCGCCACCGGCGACCTCCTTCTTCTCATCCATCAACTTATCGCCATCATCAGATCCACCACTCAACAGTTTCTGTCGTCTCTTCGCCTTCTCCTGGTCCGAAAGCGAAGCATCAGCCTCAATTGCTCGAATCGCCGCTACAAGCGCAGCAGACGGTTCAGATCCCGACGCGACGGCAACCGGTGGCGCGTGAGACGACACGAGACTAGAACAATCAGGACACTCCCATTGAGCAGCATCCGCTAGGGTTTGGGGACGAACAGAGAGACAATCAAGGTGCCATGGAGTCACACAGGTCTTGCAAGTGATCTTCTCTACTTCCGGTGGGTTGATTTTGCAGATCATGCAGCGGCCATCGCCGTCGCATGGAAGGTCGCTATCGTGCGCCATTAGAGAAACAAGGAAGCGGAGATTGAGGGGTTTCAGAGAGCAATTTCAGGGAGTGATGGTAACAGTATGTGTGTGCTTGATGACGATGATGATGATGATGGTGATGGTGAAGATGGAGGATATATTATAATAATCGACAGCAACTTTTGGTGCGATCAACAGTGGATTTGAAAAATTAAAACATATGATTTGGGGGAATTGAAAATGTTGAAAAGGGTTTGGATTTGAATTTTCCCTCTTCTTCTTTGAAATTCCCAAAATGGGAAATGTTTTAAGGGTTTTTCTAGTGTACGGCTGTACATATTTGATTCAAAAAAATAGTTTTATGAAAGGATATTTTGAAACGTCAGCTAAAACTTCTAAACTACACTCTATACCCTTTTTTTGAGATGTAATCCATGAACTTTAACAGATTATCAGTATGAGCTATTAAATACTTAGACAGTTAAAGCTAATTTAACATGGGTTAGTTAGGGAAGCGTTGTTTTTTTTTTTTTTGCCTTAATTGGCGTTAAAGCCCAATCGAAGGGTATTCGTATTTTATTTCTTAAAAAATTATGAGTGGGTAAAATATAAAATGTTTTATTCATCTGTAAAATTGAGGATTTATTGTTCGACTCTTATAATTTTTTTAATATTTTTAAAGTGGTTGTGAATCGATAAAAGATAAAAGGTAAATAATAAGGTATAAAAAATATAATTTAATTAAAAGAATAAATAAATAATAATAATTTTTAATATAATTATAAAAATGTAAATAAAATTTGAGATGTGAATGCTTTAATGGAGGTCAAGAAATTAATCTACACACAAATAATGATTTCATATTTTGTTTTCTTATTAAACTAATAGGATCAACCTTTTTTGGATGATGTGAATAATAGGACGAAAAAGAGTATAAAGTGTTGTAGTGAAAATTACACATAGCTAATTGATGTAAAAATATACCTCATATTGATAACAATTTTATAATATAGTTATATGGTTCAGTAGTTATATTTGTATTACTTTAAATTGGATTTAATATTTCAATCGAGTTAAGCTCACTTGAGTTGAGCAATTTCGTATTTCCGGGTTTGCTTTCTAGTCTTGTTTTCAACCTTCATGCCAAGCAAGCATTAACCTCTTAACATTTACAACTTTGAAGGGTTTGGTTAATATAATATTGTTCGTATGTTTTCTTTTAAATTTAATAATCTCTAACTTGCAATCCGTTTACATAATCATATGTTTTATAAATATTCAGTTATATCTTACGTAATTATACTTGATAGATGTAATGATTCGAAATTAACATAACACCAATGAAGATTAGCTTACAGACACATAAATTTTATTTAGAGATATATAAACAACATTTATAAAATTCTGAAAGGGCAAATTCTTTTTTTGTAAATGCTAATGAAATAAACCTCACAAACGTAACAATTTGTAACGAAAAACTTTAAAAAGTAATGTATTGATCTACTCAATTACTTGTTTTTTAAACAACAAATTATTTTTATTTTTAAATTACGTTAAACTAATTTACATTATACTTACGATTATACCTAAACACATATAATAAAAGGCAAATACTCTATCAAATAAAATAAACCACATAAACAGAAAGTTAACGTCGTTAGGGTTTTGACAAACGGCGGGTGATACAGATACCGAAGTGTTTACTTGGGAGTTATATTCGTCAAAATGATACTTGGGGATGTCAGCTGTCAATTCCCAACAATTGTGAGTATTTAAATCCATTAACCCTTAAAAAAAATAGCTTGTTCATGAACACTTAATGTACGAGATTTCTTGTACGTGTTTGTTCATTAAGGAAACGAATTTGTTCATTAACTGTTCACGAACATAAACGAACATAAACGAACATAAACGAAAACAAACGAATGCAAACAAATATTTATGAACATTATTGACAAACAAATTTATCTAAAACAAACAAATACAAATCAACGTATATTGATTTTTTAATTAAAATCACAAACATTATATAATATCCATAAAAAAATAAATAAGTATTTTACATAATTATCTCAAACTAACTTTTAAATGAACAAACACATCATCAGACATTCACGAACATAAATGAACAAACACAACCTTTATCATGTTTGTTCGTTTAACCAAATGAATGGAGTTTTCTTGTTCGTATTCGTTCAATTATTAAACAAACGAACATAAACGAGCTTACCACCGAACGATTCACGAACTTTTCTCTAACCATTTGGCTCGTTTAGAGCCCATATGGTCATACGCCCACCACTTCACCTTAGTTGCCCTCCCTCCCTCCTTATAAAGCCCCCTTCCTCCTCCAAACAAGCTTGTCCATCATTACCTAGAACAGCAATGTCATACCCAAACACCACTTAAAAGATTTCTAGGATGAAGATGAATACACATCACATAGAAATCAGATGCATTTAAACTGCAAGACTTGCTCAAATACATAAACTCATATATCTTTCATATTTGTTGCCATAACTATATCATAAGATCATCCAACTCTGTTTTTTAGAAAGAAAAATCATCCAACTCTGTTTAAAGAAAAAGATCATCCAACTAAAATACGCCCATACTTCTTGAAACTCCCCTTATAACCAAACACGCGCGCGCGCACATAAAAAAAGTTAATTCATGCAAAATCAGCATAATTGTCATCATGCTTATCTTTCTTGCTTCTTAATTCTTGCACTTGTAGGTCACAAGCATTTCCATCATCAAATTTTTCCGCTTTGAAACCTGCAGTAACTTCTGTTCCCGATTCATCAACCTCCACATTCTTGTTATTTACTTCGGTCTCAGGATTCTCATCTTTAACATCATCATTTTTCGGATCTGAATTCGATATCGCCTCTCCTGAAACTGCATTTTCCTCCATGTTTTTGGCCTGCCTCTGAAGTGACTCTATCATACTCATTATTTCTCTATTCACCTGTTATGTAATTAATAAAGGGTGATGTTTATCACAAACATCCTGGTACACAAAAGAATACAATAGATAATGTCTAGTTTTAGCATTTGTATTGTGGCAAGGGCTGATACTAATAGTAATTATATCAACCCATTTATAAGCGGGTCAATTTGGGTTAGAATTAAATAAAGAAATGGCTAGCTAAAATGGAAACGTGTCAGACCGATGTGGAAAATTGCTCAAGCCTCAAAAGTGGATTCAAAATACATAAAATCTTCTGAGTTCTGAATAGTTTTGTTCAATAAATTAGATTCTTTTTCTAATAATATAGCTTTTTTGTAATCACATCTAACAATTCAAAAATTCGAAAGCAAAAAAGACCAAAAAAAAAAAGTGATTATGCGTCCCAGGTGAGACCCAACCCGACTCGACCCTAATTAAATATTGTTAATTTCTCTTGTAGATAGAGAAACATATTATATTATCCTATTTACCTGTGGATTCTGAAGGTATTCAGAAATGTCCTGAGAGCACGAGGGACATTTCATGATGTTTTTCTTGGCCCGTAAAGTACGTCTACCTTCACACGTTCTATCCTTCATAAAGGTTTGGCCTGCGAAGGCATCCAGCAAACAGGACTTGCAAAAATTGTGTGCACAGGGAGCAGTAGTAAGCGGCTGAGTCATCACTTTGTGGCAGATGAGGCAGCAAAACTCTGCATTAAGGTATGGGTTATTAAAAACTAACATTTTAACTAGCACCAACCATATCCGGAAATGATGCACAAAAATGTAAATTTTAATGCATGGTTAATACTGACATATAGAAACTCTAACTAATACCAAAATAATGTAAAAGATTAGGCGAACATTGTTTGGGTTAACCCGACCCACGACCTTTAATTGATTACCTTTAATATCAATTAATATAAATTAATTGCTTCAATGGATCTTATATAAAAAACGTGGTGATACAAAAAATATTGATGATCACAGACCTTTTAGGAGCCGTTCACTCACAGACATTTGTGTTTTACGACGGACTTTTCTTGTACTATTGCCAGCCTCAACATCTTCATTATTTGCATGTTTTCTACTTTCTGGTGGAGGTACCTTCCACAACCAACAAGCTTTTTGCTCCTACACACAAAAATAAATTAAGTGAAACTTACAGCATATCAACCAATTGCTAGCATTGACATTATTACATAGCACAAAAAAAGTACATGTAATCCTACAGTAACCAATTGCATTATCTCACATCATAATCCCAAGACGGAGTGTCCTTTCTCTCTGTTACATCCGTTGCGCTTTTCAGCTCCTCGATGGAAGGCAAAGGCCTTGGACGATCGCCAATTTCATCGCTACAATATTTTCATCAAAAGTAAAAAATTCAAATCCCAAATCCATCTAAAAATTAATGCTAGAAATATGATAATCATAGCAATTACAAACCTTGTCCATGGAGCAGGATCATTATCACAACGAACAAAAAGATACCGGCATACTTTGTATCCCTGTTAAAAATCAAAATGTCAGCCAACGTTCTATAGAAAAATGATATAATGCATGCTGTTAAAATTATCATATAATATCAGCCAATAGTGCAATATCCTACTTGAGTTCCAGGTTTCCTCCAGCACTTTTCAATCCTGTAAATCCCATCATACCGTACTCCTTTCTCAGGTGCGTAAGCAGACTGTTTTTCTTTGTGTGACCTGTTTATATAAAAGAAGAAAGGTTCATGTTACAACAACAAATAAACCTTTCATTGAGCCAGAAGATACATGTTTACCTGAAAGGTAACAGGTTTAATCTGGACTAATAAATGACTTTCTAAAAAGGTTATAGGTTTAATTTGGATGAATAACCAGTTTTCTTTGAAGATTGATTAATATTAAACAATAAACATTAGTGTATAAGCTAATATTCCCACTGGTAATCGCACCAGATTCTGCTGACGTGTGCATCATATAAATCATAGATTGTGAACATGGGTCCAATCCATAAGGTAAATACTGTATATTCTAAGTAAAAACAATTGGCGTACAAAAAATTAAAATACAAACATTTGAAGGTCATAAATCAAATACTTTTGGCTATGTGAATAACAAAGGATTACAAGAACGTATACCGACATTTAGAGACCATAAATAAATTAGCTTGAACCATTTGAAGAACAAAGGTTTACAATCACATACACAATAGGGTGCCGACAAATAGTGTTATTTGGCAGTTTGACGCATAGACTCGTGATAGGTCTGCATGTAAACATGTGTTAGAACTTAGAACCATACCTAACAACACGTACTGGGTAGCCTTTTCTGCAACTAACCCGTAAAGCTTCATTATGTTTCTCAAACTTCTGGTCAAAAGAGTGTGTCTTGTTTGTCCTTTTATTTCCGCTCAAGTCTCTCCCACCACTGTCAATAACAAATAAAGAAGGGTTTGTATAAGGAAACATTTGTTCTGGTGCAATAGATTTGTGCACAATAGTCTAAGCTTCAAAGAAATTTCAGATCTTATATAACAAAAGTAGCTCTGTTTATTAAAGTAAGCATTTTCAAATGTAACATCACGCAATAGATGGCAACAATTCTTTAACAAATAGCACATCTTGCATCAGAGCCCCATTGTACCAAAAACAAAACACATCAACCAGCAAAAAAGGAAACGTAATCTGGTATAATTTTATCAAATAGCAATATCAAATACCTTCCGGTGTAGAGGAACCACTCTCCATGATCCTCATCGTCTTCGTATCCACCGGATAATGCCACAGATTGTGCACCATAATCAGACTGTCCAGATATCCCAGCAACATGAGGAAGATGAACCCCCCATTGTCTGCATTCCATACGATCCTCCCATGTTTCTCCAACAAGAACTCCTGTTCCTCTCTCTGGATCATTCTCCGCAGGAATTGGGCCAAAATGATCAGGTGCAACCGTAACAAATATCTTTCCACTGCATGCATTAGCCTTCCCAGAATACTTAGCCCGCTCAGTGGTATATGCTTTATCTGGTCTGTTTTGGTTCTGAACAGAGTAATAGGGTTTAGATGGTCCTGAAGCCGTATTTGATTTCATCATCTTTGCCATTCTAATGGCAGTTACAAGTGACGAGTTGATTCGAGGCTGACTTGCCATTTTACTAGGAATTGTAGTTCGACATATGGCACAAGTACGCTTTCCTTGACCAAGCCATTTCTCAAAACACTTCAGGCAAAAGTTGTGACCACATGGTGTCTGCAACATAAACATATCAAAGAGCATTAGATCTTTAATCTCTAACCTCTTTAAACTATCAATCTCACAAAATCCACAGTTTAAAGTTCCTAAACTATTAATTTGAATGCAAATTAAGGCTGTTATATGATGCATAAATCAGTGCTTCATTGCTTCCAAGAAGAACCAGTACAACAACAAGCTTTGTTACAACCTGAACTATAAGAATAAATACAATAAGTGGTCAGAATATTCCAACAAAACAATACAAAAAAGTACCCAAGTCAGACCAAATACTTGATATATTCTATTATTAGTGACGTTCATTGTCACATATTATACTTTTAACCATTTTCAGCAAAAGAAAACACACAATCAGTGACAGTGAATAGATGACTATTTCATTACATGAAAACACTACAAATGGATATAAATCACGATTAACGAACGACGTTGTGTTTATACTTTATAGATCCTAATTAGATTATTCGAAGATCATCGTATACTGATTTAGGGTTTAGATGTATAGAAATGCATACGATTCAAATGTCGATATGTTAATTTCGATCGGTTACAGAAAACGATACCGTAACAGGTCTCTCCGGTAGCTGCATACAAAACGAGCAGTTAAAGCTGCCGCCGAGAAGCTTCAGGACCTCGTTATCTCCGCCGTCGCCGATCTCTTCTCCGGCATCAATTGCGTCATCACCGTCGTTAGATTCCTTTCCGCTCAACAATTGCTGACGTCTTCTCGCCTTCTCCTGATCGGAGAGTGAGGCATCGGACTCGATGGCGCGAATCGCCGCAACCAGCGATGGTTCAGATCCCGATGCCACTGTGGACGGTGGCGCGTGAGAGCAAATGAGGTTTGAACAATCAGGACACTCCCATTGTGCAGCATCGGCTAGGGTTTCGGGACGAACAGATAAACAATCAAGGTGCCAGGGTGTTACACAAGTCTTGCAGGTGAGCGTCTCTTCCACCGGCGGGATGAATTTGCAGATCATGCAGCAGCCGTCACCGTCGCAGGGGAGGTGGCTATCGTGCGCCATTGAAAACGACGGGTGAAGGATAGAGGAGTGAGAGAGATTGAGTGAATTCAGCAGTAGTAGTAGGTGTTTATGATGATGATGATGATGATGATGTTGATGACGATGATGACGATGGTGGAGAATTATATTACAAAAATCGTAATCTTCAACCGGTGGGTGTTGAATTTGTAATTTGAGAAATGATAAATAAAAAATGATGGAAATTGAAGGTGGATTTGAATTTTCCCTCTTCTTATTTGTGATTCCAAAAATGGCAAATGCTTGATGATCTTATTACAGTATCAGTATCATCTTCAAACTCTGTTTTTAGCTCTCAGCCTGTGAAATGTGAATGCTTCCATTGGTAAATGCTATCAGCTTATGGTGTTTGATTGGTATGGATAAAAATGAGAAGGGTACCGGATACTTTAATCTCGTATTGAATTGTAAAATTATATTTTATATCTGGTTTCATATCCGTTAGGTGTTCGATTATACGTTATCCATTAGTTACTTAAAAATTTTCCGTTATGATTCTCAAATATATCGTTTTACTCTTTTTTGTATTTTTTTTATTACCTAAGAAGCTAAAGTTAGAAAAACTAAAAGCTAAGCTGGTTGAAAAATTACCATATTATCTAAAGATAAATAAAACAGAGAAAATAAAGAAATGTTTATGGATATGGTTTGATTTACATATATGTATATGTCGAATGACCAGCTATAACCCTGATATCATATTCGTTTCACTACTCGATCCGAATGTTTTTGTTTTAGGTTTGTTTATTGGATTCGGATTCATTTGTGATACTAATTGGTTGTATGTTTAAATGCTATAATTAGAATCCATTGGTGGTTAGCTTAGATTTGCATTTCGTATACTATGTTGCGTGTTTAGTATGTATTTGATAATCTTTTAGTTAATTAGTTGAGTATCTTATTTACTTTAATTAATGTATGTGTATTACTATATAATGATAAACATTTCATAATGCATCAAACAAGGTGATGGCGCTTACGCATTGCGGTGGTAACGGTGACGTAGCAAAGGATGTTAATATAATCGTATGAAGTTGTTGCGGATTTGTTAATTATCAGTACGTATATAAAATTGACACATCAGAACTCTAATGTGTTGCAACGACAAAATTCACAGTTTTTATAAGATGTTGTGGTAAAAAAGCAAAATATTAAAGCGACTATGAGGATTTGTACATTGTTATGTACAACTATGTTCAAACGAAATCTACACCAAAAAACGTATGTGGCGGGATATACGAAGCTATACAAACACCAAAACCTAAAAATTTCAAGTGAATTACATGAAATGTCCTTTTGGTATGTCAATTTTTTTTTTGGATTGAGACATCAAGTATGAGAAATTAAATGTTTGATGCCGCAGGAATACTAGCGGGTAACAAAAGATGGCCCCTAACTTGAAAGGATGTTAATTTTTTTCAATTACATTTAACGAGTAAAATTTTTTAAAGAATATCATCATAATTAAACCTTACCTCCACCCCAAGTCAATTTGATGATGTCATATCACGTTTAAATATAACACTCTCTTTTTTATTGTTTGGGTGTGGATGTTGTGACACCCCAAACTTAAAAATTAATACCTCAAAATTTTATACAGGTCGTATAGCCCCGTACGCGTCCTATAAGGGGTCGTGTAGCCCTATACAGAGCGTATAACCCCTCTGACAGTTCACCGAATCTTTCCTCGTAGTCAGTGTCGAAATTTGTTGTACGCGTCGTATGGCCCTATATGTGTCGTATAAAGGGTCGTATAGGGCTATATGGGATGTATAGCTCTCTAACAGCCCCCTGAATTTTTTCCTTGTTTTCAGGGTCTTCCACCCCTATACACCGCGTATGGTGACATACAAGACGTATAGGGGGGTGTCGAATTATAACGTGAGGTGTCTCTATATTAGGACCCTATTGTTTTACGACGATGTCACATTCCCTATTTAGCTACTTTGCATATTCTCACCTTCTCTCACAGTATTTATGTACTTTCTATCTACCATTATGTATTGTTTTTATTTTCACCTACCATTTCAAAGCTATTTTCTATGTTTTCATATATTTAAGAGAAAATTGCATAAATGGTCCTTGCGCTTCAATCAAATTACATGTTTGGTCCTTAAACTTTAAAACTTGTAAAAATAGTTTAAACTTTTGTGTAATTATTGTATGTTTGGTCCCTAACATTAAATTCATTTATTTTTAATGCATTTTATAAAATTTAAACTAACTTTTATATTTAATTTTAGGGACCAAAAGTACAACACACACATGAAAGTTTATACTAAGTTTGCACTTTTGTAAATTTGAGGATCAAATTTGCAATTTTTACATAAAAGTTTAGATTAACTATGCAGTTTTAAATTACAGAGACCAATCATGCAATATGGTCAAATCACAACGGCCATTTATGCAATTTTCTCTATATTTAACATCCCATACCCTTCTGGTCCTTTTTTTGGTTTCTCTCGTCCAATTTACTCGTAGCTTTTTCCTAAATAAACCATAGTATACAGTTTTTTGTTATGTCCACTCTAATGGGTGGTGACAATGTTAATGGCGAAACGGTTGTAGATGATGATGTTGTTGGAAAAAATTGGGATGTTACAACAATGAACCTAAGTTTAAAATCATCTATCACGTCACGTGAGTAATAAATGTGACCTTTTGTAACATTCTCTTTCAATAATCATGAATAAATTTTAAGGTGGAGTTTGGATTGCATATCTTTGGCATATGCTTATATTTAAGCACCTTCAAAGGTGCTTATAAAATGTTTTTAATTAAAAATCAAGAGGACCGTAAGCAAGGCTATTTCATTGTAGCCTTGTGTTACTTATGGCGTTGAAAGAGTATAATCAACCTAAAAAGGAATACCTATGCGTGCTCCCTTCTCCACGAGTTTAAACGGAAGATGCCTACCAACCAAACAATGGTTGTGAATCAACATCTCTATAAGTAAAAAAGTTGTTGGCCGACATGTCAACTAAAATTGCAAGGTGAATGTATAAATACACACTATATGTATGGCAAATTATTGCTAGCCTTCAACAAATAACCAGAGTCATATGTATTATAAAAAATCACCCAATACACACTCATTCAAATCATATCCCGATGAAATTAAAAGCTCCTTTTGATTTAGGTTTCCAATCACACGAACTTTTCTATGTGTGCTAATTCCTACCTATCACGCGTTTAATTTTCACCGCTATTCAAGAATTTTGTTATCATATAATTATTTAGTTATGATACATATAGCTAACAAATCAATATTAGTTGAAAGGATAGGCTCACATGATCAAATACAATTTGGGAATCAGTAAAAGCATAAACCCTTTTGGTATTTTGTCGAATTGCCTCGAATAAACCATCCATTAAAACTGGATAATTTGTCATCTCTTCATGATCAACAACTTTCAATTTTTTGTCTCAAAAACCAAGTCGTAACCTTAACAATAGAGAAATTATTACTTGAAATCTTAAAATTAGCAACAAATATCCACCCATATTCCAAACCCGAATGTGGGTTTTGAGTTGACTAAACCAATAGAATCACTAAAACTACAATTGCTTGATGCATGGTTTTGACTGATGGAAGTAGCTTGATGAAAAACGAAACGGTCAAACACCTTCATGTTCCTCATTCAATGTCGTTCTTGCCTGTCTCCACTTCCATCAGGGCAGTTGCAGTAACAGTAAAAGTAGGAGAATAAGAAGGTGATAGAGAAGAAGATATATGGCATCAAAGTGAGTTATACGCTACACATACCGGTATGGTGACATTGTATGTCACCAACAAGTTGTTTTACTAATCGGCAAAAAGATTGTAACATGTATAAAATCCAAATGTTGGTTTTTTATGGTACGTAAAACATTTTTTATTCATTGTCCTGTTACGGTATATATAATAAGAATACGTATATCTTTTATTGAGCATAAACGACTTAAAAAACTTGGATCCGCTAGTTTGGTGCATCTGCTTCCATACAATATCCCGAGGTTCTAAATCCTACCGTGTTGCGTTTTCCATTTTTTTTATTTGAAACTTTTATTTAATTCATCGTTCCAATCCATATATATTGTTGATTTGTTGGTGTGTTCGTGATCTAAATTTGCACGTAGTAATAATATGAATTAAACGGAGAGGTGCGTTCGTTTAGAGGTAATCGTCGACCTGATAGCTTCAGTGAGGACTGAGGTCATAGCCAAATCCACAACCAACTACCAATAGGAAACGAAATAACCGAGTATCAACAACATGATTCCAATCTATAAAACAAGTCATAGTGGTTTCAAAGTTTTAGTGGATTACCAAAAGCAAAAATTCAATTCTAAAATATAAAGTCATAGGGATTTATCGATTTAGTTGTTGAAATTCTTTTCAATTATTACTTTTGATGTTACAACGTAACGAGATATTACGTGCTTCCGCCACAACGTGCATGGTGTAACACAAAAACCGATTCTTCACGTCATAGGATTTACGGAGAAAACGATCTACTGCAATATGCGAATTTAATCCCAAAACAATTTAATATTGTCTTCTTGCTCTATTGTGTAAACACCAATTATCGTTTTCAAGACGCGGCGAGAAGACATCCGCTCCAACACGCGAGCTACAATTCTAGTTTTATATTAAATCTAATCGTGCAACTCGTAATTTTGTACTAGAACTATTCCTATTTTCGTATTAAAATGAATAGGGGTGCAAACCAGCCGAGTTGAACCTGTATAGGCTTGAGCTCGGTTTGTTGGCTCCACCAATCAAGTATTTTTTAATATCAAGCTCGGCCGTTTATTATTTAGTTATTACTATTTTCATATTTAATTTTTTATATATTTACTAGCATATATTTTAATATAAAAAAGTTATACATATTATATACTTGTTTTTCATAATTCTATATATAGTAAAAATCATTTATAATAATATTTATAATAAATAAAATAAACACATATAAGTAAAAAGCTCGTTTAAGCTCGCGAGCCGGATCGAGCTCAATATATGAAGCTCAAGATCGGGCTCGTTAATTAAATGAATTTTTTTAGGCTCAGGCTCGACTCGGCTTGATAAAGCTAGATCTTGAGTAGCTCGGGAACAACTCAGCTACAACTTGACTCGGTTACACCCTTTAAATAACAATTTTCATTATATTCAAGATGGTGTTATTTTTACTAAATTTTATTTCATTGGACATAAAATTTGTTCGAGAAAAATAAAAGCCATCTATATCGTTCGCCCGTTTATTGGAAAAACAAAACAACACAAGTTTACCCCTTCGATCTTCCTTCATTTCACCCTCATACGCATTTCCCCCTTTCGCAGAAACCCTAAATCGGAATCACAGAGAAACTCTGAGATCGACAACATGTTGCGAGTCGCCGGGAGGAGATGCTCTTCTCTATCTTCATGGTGGTCGTCTACTCCCGCTTCATCCGCCATCGTCTCTCGCAATCCAATCAACGCCACCGGCGTTGATTCCACCTCCGATGGTCGCAGATCCGTTTCCAACCCTAATCCATCATACCTCAATTCCATGATGCTTCATCATATCAGAGGTCAGTCGGTTTAACCTTATTTTATTTGTAACAATTGGATTTTGATTTATGTGTCAATTTGTCTGTACGAATTCGATTGGGTAATGATTTTGTGTAGATGCACATAGGGATCTTAGATGTTGTTGACATTCACCTGGTTTATTCACGGATATAGGGTGTGTGGTGTGTTTATTCGGTAATTAATTTCAGTTAATTTAGTCGTAAATGCTTTAAATTTGTCCGGGTTCGAAGCTATAAACCGATTGCTTATTGGGATTTTTCTGCGGTTAATGATTGAAACTTTGAGAGTGCTGGTGAATCCAATCTGGATTTTTTTTTGTATGGGGTTGTTTTATTGTTTTTCGTCATGCATTTCTGATGCTTTTGGGCATTTTGACATTGGGTTTTGATTGTAGACATTTGGTTATATGTGTTTGTTTCCCTGTTACTGCTAGAGTTTTGAGTGCCTTTGAAGATGTAATGTTTTGTTTTTCTTTGTTTTTAAAGTCATTAGGGTCTTTGGATTCTGCAAGGTCTGCTTGTGGTATGAATCTCATCATACCGAGACAATTACATTGATTCAATTGCAGGACTATTATAATACTCTACTATGTTTGCACTTTGCACTAGATATACATATTTTCTTCACGTCTGATAATGGTAATATACTATCAGTGTTGCATAACACATCATAAAAGATTGCATATACATTGTGCAAACACAACCCCCTGTTTTAAGAAGCGCTAAGCTCTTTGAGGCGATAGGGTCCCTATCCCTATTATTGTTAGTACAGCTACACAAGTAGCTCATGCATATAGGACACTCTTAGGTCGCACTTGGTTTGCAAAATTAATAGAATCATTTCTCAATATGTTTGGTTCACATAGTTTTGTTGGATTTGTAATTTAAATTCTATTCTTAGCATGTTTGATTGATATATTTATTGGAATTGGAATTAATTCTTTCAATATCTATTAAGTAAAGGATTTAAAAATCTAAGTTGTGAAGGAATTCAATGGAATATCCGATTCCAATTCCCACCCACCTCGCCGCCACTGTAGGTGGTGGCGAGGGTAATAGATTTTAATTTCTTAATGATTTGTTTTGTCACCCAAAATGCATTATTAATTAAAAGTCATTTGATAGATTAAAATTCATTTGATAGATTATAATTCTTTTGAACTCCAAATCCATTTGACTAATATAAACTCCAAATCCAATTCATTCATATTCCAATTTCTTTGACAAATTCCAATTCCTTCAAAATTTCTACCAACCAAATGCTTGGTTATATCCAAAAACTCTAAGTGACATGGGATTTTGCTATTAAATAGATAGCCCACTTACTAGATGGCCCATTTATATAGATAGCCCATTAAAAAGGAAAAGAATGTATCAATTGACAAGGGTCAGATGTTGCACAAAGTTTTGCCTCAATGTGAAGTGCAAAAGAGTGTCACATCATGTTATTAATGTACAGGTATCTCCTGTGCTCACCTGATTTGACCCGACGGCCGCCTTGGTGCACGTTGCTCCTAAAGCATGCTTTTTACAACAGAACCCTTGGGGCAATGTCTTAGGATTGAGAACAGCTAATTTGTGCAAAAATGTTTATGTTATGTGATGGGGAAATACTATTTTTTTTTTTTGTGTCTTCTACAGTTCCACATTTCCACTATTGTAAGCTTTAGTGCGATCTTGCTTTATCTTTTGAATGTATAAACAAAGTGAAATAAATTAAATCGTGTGAAATAATGCTATTACTGTATTATTTTCACTTCATAGTTTTCATACGACTAATTAGCATATGTTTGTCTTGATAAAGAAGTTTATTTCCACTCTTTTGAAGAGGTACCAATAACATATCTTCTCACAAACTGCAAACACACGTTCATATTTGTTTGAAGTCAAAACAACTTTGGAGCTAGATTTTGAGCAATCTAAATGCTCTAGAGTGTAAACTTGTGCTGGCATGATATGTCGTTTGGTTGATTATCCCATTTCTTGATATAATCGTCTGTCAATGATATATTCTGTAAATAATACACATGTTCCATGATGATACCCTATGGCACGGCTGATTGTGATTGCCTGTTCTTTTCTTACAAAGCAAACACCATTAAAATATATTTGCACTACAAAATTCGAGACATTTTCTTCATCAGCTAAACTTTTTATGTTATCTGTAATTCTGACCGGTGTGAATTGTTTTTAATATTCTGGAATTTAGCCATTTTGCAGGTCTATGACTATGTTTTGTTGTCATTCTTGTTCTTAATATGGTTTTTATATGAAGTGCAGTATTATTGTATCTGGTAGACTAGCTGATAACTACATTAATGATGATTATGTTGTAAATGTTACATTGATATTGTAAACATGTATATCATCTTGTTTCTGTTGAAATAGAGCAAACATCTTAGTGATTGAGTTTAAAATTTTCCATTATGGGCTTTTACTTCCATATTATGGTTCAGTATAGGCTTTGACCTTTTCTTTCAGGTCTTTCTACCGGTTCAGTTACTCCAACAAATGACCTGGGTTTTCAAACCCCTCCTACTGTAGCTGCCATTCAGAACCCAACATCCAAAATCACTTATGATGAGTACAACCATGAACGCTATCCACCTGGTGACCCCAGCAAGCGAGCTTTTGCGTACTTTGTGTTGACGGGTGGTCGGTTCGTGTATGCTTCATTAATTCGTCTCTTGGTACTCAAGTTTGTTCTAAGCATGTCTGCAAGTAAAGACGTCCTTGCCCTTGCCTCCCTTGAAGTTGACCTCTCAAGCATTGAGCCAGGGACCACAGTCACCGTCAAGTGGCGTGGGAAGCCAGTTTTCATCAGGCGTAGGACCGAGGATGACATTAATCTAGCTAACAGTGTTGATGTGAACTCCCTTAGGGACCCACAGGAGGATGCTGTTAGGGTTAAAGACCCGGAATGGCTCATCGTTATTGGGGTGTGCACTCATCTGGGTTGCATCCCGTTGCCAAATGCAGGCGACTTTGGTGGTTGGTTCTGCCCGTGCCATGGGTCCCACTATGATATCTCTGGAAGAATCCGCAAGGGTCCGGCCCCTTATAATCTGGAGGTGCCTACTTATAGCTTCTTGGGTGACAATAAGTTGCTGATAGGGTGAGAAGGTTATAAGCAAGCTCTACTATAAAGAGTGCTGCAAGAAAGCAGAGACTAATGGCTTAATCTTGTTATAATTTTCTTGTCATTTTATGCATCAGATTTTTTGTATGGGCTGCATCTGATTTCTGAATAAGGCAGCATCAGGTGGTTTTTTGTTGGGAATTATTTATATATGTTGTGATTTCTTTATTTTGACTATAGGTCTCATTTCTTTCGTATGTTAGTACCCTCACGTACACACACAACACAACTAATATATCTTATGGAGAAAGAGGTTCAATTATGAGGGACTTATTGCTGTTAGAATTTGACCATAGCTTATTTGGAGGCTTGGAGTTGTTGAAAAGCCGGTCTTGATGGACTGGCTGATACCATCCTTTCCTTTTCTAGACCGCTGAACTTACACTTTTTAAACCTAGGTCGTGTAAGTGAAATTAATTTTTTATTAACTTTTAACTTATTAATTTTTAAAAAGTCAATAAGTTAATAACTATGTTTGCGAAAAAATTAAAAAATTAATTTTAAAGGGTTAATAAGTTATTTTTTCAAAAGTAACTTGTTAAAATAAGTAATCCCAAACATGTGCCTACTTTTAAATATAAACTTGTCCATTATATAACTTAAAAATCTCAATCTCTTAAAGAGTGACGTCAACCCAACAAACCAGGGGGATTGGTGGGCTAATGGCATCTTGTCGTTTTTTTTTCCCGCTCATGTTCTTTCAAGAACTTATTAAGTGCAATGTGCTAATCTTTATACCAATAAATATTGTTTGTTCGTTTTGCTTATTCAGCCGATAGGGGAGGGTTGCTGAGAAAACCAATAGTTATGTGAAAAAAAAAAAAAAAAACCATAGCAACCAATAATATAATTCATAAATTTTTTGTTATTTTAATTGTTAAAATAGTATTTAAGTATTTGGTACATATATGTTGAACATACATACGAGAATGGGGAGTCTTACGTATACGTAACACTATGTCGAATGAAAAATGGTTACGTATACGTAATCTATATGTGACGTATATGTAAAACAATGCTACTGTTTTCATTTGATTCATACCCTTATTTATATATACTCAAACATATATATAGAGGGTAGTGATAAGAAATTTATAAATTATGTGATCAGTTTAATTGGTTTTCTCTAGTTTTCTCATAAAATTGTGGTTTTATTAGTATCCTTCCTAGCCTATAACTCTTTAAAAACTTATCTGATGAATAAGCCTGAAGGATGACGTGTAATAGAGACCGGATGCGGACTAGCTCACTCTACATCTTTAAAAGTGGGCTATCACAAAAGTCGCCATCTGTGAAATTTCTTTTGTTTAAGTGCCCTGTGCACCGGCTAAGCCTTTAGCATGTACAACCAACAAGTGTGAAATGAACAACTAGGATTTGCTGGAGCAGCATGACTAACAGACTTGTGGGCTGAAAAATCACGATTATTTTGATTAAATTTTGATCAGCTTTAATCATTTTTATAAAATTCCTTCAAAAAGAACCAACATGATTCAATAGAAAATATTCTTCAAAATAACACAACTGAAATTTGAATTTTTGTACTTGTTTGATATAAGCACGTTAGATATAAAGATGCTATCTCCTATAATAGTAAAATAATAAATAAATAAATAAATAAAAGCAAATTGGATTTTCGTTAAAGAAAACATATTAAATATTCAATCATATTATAAATGTAACTTTAATTCGTTGAAAATGAAATATCCACTCAATCACGTTATAAATTAAACTTCTCATTCGTAAATTTCCTAATAACAAAAACCACTAAGTTTTAATATTATTAGATTGTTGTTTAATGATCTATACACATCAACTTTTTTAAAATTAAAAAACCTAAATGAAACGCATTCAAAACTAACTACAATCCCATGATTATTTTCAAGTGTAATATGAACTAAAGGGTATTCGTGAAGAAAACGATTTATCAAATAGTAATTAGGTTTTGTAAATGTTTTATTTGAGTGAACTTAAATTAAAAAAAAAAAAAAAACTTTGTAAAAGAATTCACAACAATGGAATAAGAAGTGTAACTTGAATGGTTTTTATAGCTAGAAAATAAGAGTGCATCTGTTATAACAATATTAAAACTTTATTATTATTTTATGATGTTATCTTATTTGAAAAGTATGTATAGATGTGGTTATAAAATAAATCAAATTCAATGTAAACAAGTTACAAAATAAAAAATAAGGCTAAAAGTTACGTACATGGATAGTGTCATACATTTTGAAAGTAATATAGATGTAGGTAGATAGCGTTTATGGGGTATGGCCCGTCCCTTTGATTAAAAGTCGTCACTATCTCGATTTGGACCCTTTCCAACCCCCAAAAGGCTAATTCTTATTAATCACCTCGAAAATATGATTTTTAAGATAAAGAACAGAACCAACATATATTGTTTAATTATTTTTTGGTTAAAGGATCACTGACGTGCCATTAACCCATCCACTTATTTTTAATTTTCAAATACGAAACCCGATATCACTTTAAGAAGAAAACTCATATTGAATGAGAAAATATTCTGACTCAACTTAAAACTTTTATTTTCTTGTCACATATGAAATTTAAACTCAAAATCTTCCTATAAATTAATAAAGTCTTGGGTACTTTATTTTTACTATTTGAGTTAAAAATCATTCGTATATATACTATTTAAGTAAAGAGTCTTTTTTTTTTTTTTTTCATGAGTAAATCTTCGGTCAAGTTGGTACTCTATCACTTGGAGTGAATCATTGTTCAAAGACATTACACATGATCACTTATTGTCACAGAGTTTACCACAAATTATAATTAATAAACTTTAGAGTAATAATAAATTTACTCTAATGTGACTTAGAAGTAATGAGTTCGAGTAATTAAAAAAAACTTATGTAAAAATATAAAATAAAATTATACATATTGAGTTTATAAAAACCTTGTAACACTAGTATGTCATTAGTTTACCACAAATTAAATGATATCGTTAGACTATATAAGATGTAATATAGGTGATTAAGAGGAGTTGGTAAAAAAATATTGATCAAGAAATGATCCTATTAACCCGTGAATGCTTATGTGAGCCGCCAAGAACAGAGGCTTGAGATTAATTAAACTTACTGAGGTGATTCCAACCCTAAAAATCTGATTAATTTAATTAAAATCAACAAATCCCATTTGAGTTCTGACCCTAATTTCATCGTAGATGACGATGGGGTTGGTGAAATAGGAGCCCCCCTATATCTCTCACCTCTTTAGATCTCATTCAGATCAAAAAAACACACACAAAACCTCCACCAACTTCCATCATCAATGGCTTCAATCTCCAAGCTTTCTTCTCCGATCACCACTCTAAAGTCTTCGCCGTCGCTTCCACCACCACCCATCGCCGCTGTGTATGTGGGTTTTCCGTCAAAACTCAAACTTTCATCCTCAAGGTTGGCTCTTCGCACCACCGTCCCTCTAGCTGCCTCCTTGCTGTAAGCATTCTCGAAATTTTTATTTTAATATTATTCATCACCGATTGTCTGTTTTTGATCAATTTTGTCATTTTCAATATTTGCTTTTGGTGTTAAATCTTGATTTAAGGTATGTAATTGGTGTGATTAGAATCTTGATCATTAAACATTCAATCGATTTTTAGTTCAATTGGGTCTTTAGCTATGCCTTAAAAGATTCAACCTTTTTTGGGGTGTGATGTTTTTACATGTTCCTCTTGTGAGTTTTTGATAGTTTTTGCTTGCAATTTTTTGTTCTTGGGATGCATGTAATGTAATTATTAGTGTTTTGACTTGCTTTCTTTGTACTCATTTAACAAATTCATTGAATTTTTGGAAGATTGATACACTTCTTGCTGACTTGATTCTTGCTGACTTGATTCTTTTTGGAAGTGTCAAATGTAGCCAAAATGGTGGAAATGGAAGCCATGTTAAGAGAACAACTCTCCATGATCTTTATGAGAAACAAGGGCAGAGTCCTTGGTATGATAACCTCTGCCGACCGGTTACTGATCTTATTCCCTTGATTGAAAGTGGCGTGAGAGGTGTTACCAGCAACCCGGCGGTAATTGAGCCTTAATTTTGTACTAGTAAAGTAGTAATTATTTGTATGATCCAATATGTAAAATATGTTCTTTGCACATTCTGAATTTATGATGATTTTATTATTCTAATGAGATGTTCTTTATGTGATTACAGATTTTTCAAAAAGCAATATCAACTTCAAATGCTTACAATGATCAATTCAGGTATTGTTTACAGCTTCATTTATTATTCATGGTGCTTATTTATCTATTATCTTCAGGGTTTTTTGGATTTGTGTTTTGAAAATGTTTATAAGTTTATACTTAATAAGTTTTTAGTGTTTGGATAAATGAGTTCTGCTTCTGTTGATTTATTATACAGGGGTAAATAATCAGTTACCTTTTCTTTTAATTAGAGAGACTTCATGATTTTACAAGACATTTGTCATTTTTACAGTAGAATGTTTTTTAGTCATATTTTTCTCTGGTTTCTTAAATAATCAAGATTTAACAAATAGTCAAACACTGTACTACACTATTAACAAAACTTCAAATAAAAGAAGCAAGATCCAAACACCATCTCCAACTAGTATATTACATCCAATTATCCGATACAGGTTATTCAATATCACATAATCACTTTCAAATCACACACATCTAGAATCATCTAATAATCTTAAATCATGAAGATAACTATGGTATAGTATACTTAGGCAATATGTGAAACTGATCATTCTCAGAACATCATAAAATTACATTTTGGATCGAACATACTCTGTTATCTAACAATTAATGGTGTGATTACAGGGAACTTGTACAGGGAGGGAAAGACATTGAAAGTGCATATTGGGAGCTTGTAGTAAAAGATATCCAAGATGCTTGCAGACTATTTGAGCCAATTTATGATGAAACAGATGGTGGTGATGGTTATGTTTCTGTTGAGGTTTCACCCAGGCTTGCTGATGACACTCAAGGGACCGTTGATGCTGCAAAATGGTTGCACAAGGTGGTTGACCGTCCAAATGTTTACATCAAAATTCCTGCAACTGCTGAATGCGTTCCTTCAGTTAAAGATGTTATTTCTCTGGGAATAAGTGTTAATGTAACTGTAAGTTGATTCTTTACATCCTTGGTTTATAGTTTATTTCACTGAACTTGTTTGTCATATGTGTTCACACCTTCCTATGTCCCATAAACTTGTTTGTCATATGTGTGGATTCGATTACATATCTTTTTTACAGGCCATTTAAAGCTTTTAGTTCTAATTTCTTTATTCTTTTTTTGCTTTATGATTTGTCACAGCTCATATTTTCACTAGCAAGATACGAGGCAGTTATTGATGCTTATTTAGATGGATTGGAGGCTTCAGGTCTAGATGATCTATCTAGGGTTACAAGTGTTGCTTCTTTCTTTGTTAGTCGAGTAGACACACTTGTCGACAAAATGCTTGAGAAAATTGGAACCCCTGAGGCCCTCGATCTTCGTGGCAAGGTAAAAAGCTAATCACTGAAGTAAATAATTGAAAATTTTCCCTCAAAATAAGTTTTTCACCATATTGTTAATTTTACAGGCTGCAAATGCTCAAGCAGCTCTAGCTTTCCAACTTTACGAAAAGAAATTCTCGGGCCCACGATGGGAGGCCCTTGTGAAGAAAGGAGCTAAGAAGCAACGACTGCTATGGGCTTCAACCAGTGTCAAGAACCCAGCCTACCCTGACACCCTTTATGTGGCCCCACTTGTTGGGCCAGACACGGTGAGCAGTGTGAACTATTTTTTTCACTTATAAGATGGTCACCTAGTTCTAGAGGTGGCAATTTTGACCCTTTTATTCCGGTCATGGTTTATCTTTAGTTATGCCTGGGCAAAAAAGGTAGCTTAAAAGGAAACAGGTTGAAGGTCACACAAAGTGAATTTATAATGCATGAAACATCATAGTAAACTTTCTAAAAACTCCATGGACTTTTTTTAAAATTTGCATATAAGTCCTTTGACTTTGTTTTTGTATGAATAAATCTCTAACTTTTGAAACTCTAGGATTAAATCCTTCAGCTTTTTAAAAACAATGCAAAGTTTGTCATTTTTGCATGATGAGGTCCCAAAACTTTGTAAAAAGGCTCTTTCTTATGAGTTTTAAAAGTCCTAGGCTAAAATCATGGAATAATGAAAAGGACTTGTGTGTATTCAACGAAGCCATAAGGTTTTTTCAGCAATTGCTCAATCATTAATTCAAAAGCTTTAATTGTTACTTCAATTTTATAATAGCAGGTAACCTATTTATATATGAAAAGTTAAGTTTTGGACAAAAAGGTTTCGGGTCAACCTGGCATATACTAAAGTTACAAGTTACCCAACCCGCCCATCTCGCTTGCTGTCACCTCTACCTAGTGCTTACAAAATGTTCATGGGTTTGTGTTAATGTGTACTTTATTATAAGTGGTGATTTTGACCACTTACCTATAAATGGGTTTGGTTCAGGTCATGCTTTATCTATAATGGGTGAAACAAGAAAAATAGAAGTTCAGCTTAAAATAAAAAGGTCAAATGAGTGAAAGTCTCAAAAGTTTATGCATATTTTTCCTAATCATCTTATTCTAAAATTTGGATTTACAATTGAAATAGTATAATTTCTGCATTGCTGCCAAACTATTTTTCATAAGAACTTTAAGATAAGTGTTACAGGTTAATCCTGACCCGACATATGTTTGAATTACCTGTTTGACACTTTAGAACTACTTTGGCCTGTTACCTAACCTGCCCGACCCGTCGATCTTGCCATCTGTACGTAGCGGGCAGCAAATGTTAATGTGTTTGTTAACCTTCTTAATTAGGTGTCAACTATGCCCGATCAAGCTCTGCAAGCATTTATTGACCATGGTACTGTTGGAAGGACAATTGATTCAAATGTATCAGAGGCTGAAGGAATTTACAGTGCGTTGGAGAAATTGGGGATCGATTGGAGCTACGTGGGGTCCCAGCTGGAGCTTGAAGGAGTGGATTCATTCAAGAAAAGCTTTGACAGCCTGCTTGATAGTCTGCAAGAGAAGGCTAATTCTCTGAAATTGGTCAACCTGTAGACTGTAATATGCATTTACAGTATTTGATTTGCATCAACAGACTTGAAAAATAATAAAGAATGCTTGTGTAATGAATGAAAGATTGTGTAATGTGAGTTTGCAAGTGAAGAGTAGTGAATGAATTAATGATGATTGGATTTTGGGTTTTATATCTTATCTTTACGTGCATTGGTTGTGTGGTGGTCCTTGCTTGTGTTTCTATCCTTTTTTCATTTCATAGTATAAATTATATGAAGCTACAGTTTATCTTTATGAAATGAAAACAAATATTAGTTAATGTTTTTGGCTGTTTTTAGTTTTGTATTGAACTGAATTGCATGATTATTGTGATTTTTAATCATATTGGATACACAAATTTTTAACCAACCATTCATATCAAGAACCAAAGGCTTTTAGTCTAATAGTAACCGGTGTTTTTTTTATGAGGTTGAGGGTTTGAGTCCTGACAATGATGTATATTTAGGGATAGGATTAGATGAGTATGTGTGTTTGTCGTTCTTAAAAAGATTATCCATTTCAAGTGAAAGCTACGGCTGACAATTAAGACTCGGAACAAATTTTTCTTTTTTTCTTTGTGGTTGCTTAAAGATTCTGTCTTGATGAACTATATAGCCACAAATTACTGTTTCATGTTTAACCCTCTGCCTTTTTTGACCCCTTGAGAAAATGCATGATTAGAGAAGAGATGGTAAATCACTGTTAATGTTGATGTTTTCCGGTTATGCAAATCAGGCTATGAACATTATCTTTCCCTCTTAATGTTGATGTTTTCCTGCCTAGTAACACAGGTGAAAATCACTGTGTTATGCTAATAAATAGTGTTGGGGGTTGTAGCAGCAGCTACCCTTAAGAATTCTTTATTGTACCTAGGACATTGATATGTAATGTAATCTGGAGGTCACCAATACGAGTTGTAAATAGACTCTACGGAAATACATGATAAAGGATGCATACATTAAGTCTGTAATGGCCCAATACACACTGAAACCTACGCACGCGAGAGTCTTGTGCCGGGTTTGCCCTCTTAAATTCTGTAAATCTTTAAAGCTCGCGGAAAACTATAAAACCTAAATTGGGTGCAGCCTCTGATTTCACAGCAGCGTGTGCATGACCAAACTACATCATCCCCAATTCTACAACACACCCATGTTTCCACTTCTTTATGTGGTTGATAACTTGATTTCTTTATTCGAACTATTGGTTTAACTTTTATAATTTGTTGGTAAATGTTTTGTTCTAACCTGCTGTCATGATTGTTAATACAGATTAAATGGGTTCATTGCATTATGCTAAATCATCTGAAGTTATTGATGAAAGTGGTTGTCTTCTGTGGCAAGCGATGTCGTGTGGAAATGAGGAGATGGAGTTGCTCTGGCATCTAATTTTGCTGACAATAATCTATTTCTCCCTCTCATTTGGTGAATATTTTATTATCTACATTGTGATTTATTAACTTTTGGACGCGAATTTGTGTTTAGTTAGAAATGTGTCGTGTTGATAGTTATGCTACCTGCTATAGTCTTCAATTGACGTGGTATCAAATTCTATGGTTAAAAGACAAACATACATGACATTTTACGCTATCTTTATACTGCTTAATTGTAAACATTTTGCTGACAATAATCTGTTTCTCTCTCTCATTTGGTGAAAATTTTATTATCTACATTGTGGTTTATTAACTTTCGGACAGGAATTTGTGTTTAGTTAGAAATGTGTAGTGTTGATGGTTATGCTACCTGCTATAGTCTCATCAATTGAAGTGATATCAAATTCTATGGTTAAAAAATAAAAATACATGACATTTTACCCTATGTTTATATTGCTTAATTGTAAGCATTCGATCCCTTTGAAACACTATGACTCAAAGTCCTTCCAAAATGCATTGCCAAGATTGATCATACTCTAGTGTTTGGGTAATAATGAACCCGATTCTGATTATGTAGGTATTAGTGGTCATATAGGAGTAGCTATGAGCCTGTGACAAAACTGATTCTGGTTATTTAATTATTTTAAATGTCATTTTACATGTAAATTAATAAATAACCAGAATTTGCCAAATACTCAAACACTCTGATAGTTAGCATATTATCACACCTTCAAAAAACTGAAGCAAATCCTAACATCAACTCCTGCAGCCCTTCACATGATCACTTTCAAAATGCAATCTAAAGCGCGTATGCATTGTCATCATTAGTTATTTCTGAGTATGCACTACAAAGAATCTGTGAATGGCGTCTAAATCTACGTAATAATCGTAACTTTTGCATGGGGCTGAAAGTTTTTTGATTTATCATTTTACAGAAAATGAGTGCAGTTACAGCGCAGCCTTGAAAGGAAAAGACTATGGAAAAACAAAGATGAAGCATCCGGATTATGCTGAGACCAGCTCGCCTGCAATATAAGTTCTTTTTCCTGGGAGGATACCTTATAATTTCTTTTACTTTTCTATCTTTTTGCCATTTTTTTTTTGCTCTACTTGCCTGTTTTACTTCAAAAACTCAGAATATACAGGATCTGAGAGCAGCAGATGACATAATTAACAAACACATGTTTTCTACATAACAAACACTGTCTTAGACATAGTTTTCTACATAACAAACACTGTCTTAACATGTCTAACGCAGATAAATAAAACAAATCAATGAATAAAGCATCAACACAAGATGAATAATAGAAACTAAAATACGGGAAGAAAGTTCTGATGTAGCGAATGCATCATTCAGTTTATCTTGGAACATAGAATCATTAGCTAAACATTCCCATTAACAGAAAATTTAAGGTTCTGAACCTTCAAATTATGCAAAATACATAAATCAATCCAAAAACATTAACACTGACAACCTTAGCACACTAGAATTAGGTAAAGAGACAGAACAAGAGCCCCAAACCTGTTAACATTGTAATACTTTTCGCTTATAACGAACCATAACTTTCCCTTTGACACCAACCACCATCGCGTTCCAATCTGTCTCAGGAAAGGGGGAAATCAACTCCAGTTCAAAGTTCCTCAACAAATGGCTCCAGATTGCTTTAATCTGCAAATAAGCAAAGGGCTCTCCTAAACAACCATGTCTGCCACCACCAAAAGAAATGTATGAAAACGCCCCTGCAGCCTTATCTTCCTCTCTACCCGGCCCAAATCTATCAGGGTCATAAGTGTCAGGCTCCTTAAACACATGTGGCAGCCGGTTGGCGAATGCGGGTGATGTGGCGACTATGTGGCCCTTTGGTATGTCATAATCTTTCCCTTCTTTTGTAGTGACAGTGAAATCACTGTGAGAGCTTCGTAACAGCATGATCAATGGAGGGTGGAGTCTCAAAGCTTCTTTAATACATCTGTATAAAACATTCATATCTGACAAAATATCATGATCAACTTTGTCCCCGTGTTTCTTCACGAGGTTTTGTTGTTCATCAATGACAGCAGCCAAGTGTTTCTGGTTGCAGAGGAGGTATGCTCCGGTCCACACAGAGGTTATAGAACTCGTGTGCTGACCAGCAAATAAGGCAGCAATGAGAAGTCCAGTGACTTCAGACTCAGTCGTGGGGCGCCCGTTTTTGTATTTGGAATCAATAAAGCACTGCAACATGTCGTTTTCGGATTTGCCACTTTGTTTTCGGGAGTTTATGATGGTGGAAAAGATGTCAGCAAGTTTCTTGCGGGCTCTGTCACGACGGCGGTGGGCAGGGATTGGAAGATAGGGGAATATGACACTGATGGGCTGCATACCATTGTCAAGATCATGAAACAAAGCAGATACATCATCAAACAGCTTGTTACGAACTTCTTCACCTAATAAACATCTACTGGCTGTAAGAATGATTAGGTTTTCTAGCTCATGTTTTAGATCCACTTCACCACTGTCACCCCATTTGGAGAAATATTCCTGCAAATCCCAAATCACAAAATAATGAAACAAACGAGCTTCTTGTAATCTAATTATTTAAGTTGCTACTATTAATCTAACAATTCCTAACCGTCATACAGGCTGAACAGATCGTGAAAAAGGGTCATACGACCATATGGCCTTTGACATTATGATTCAGTATGATTCATAAGAACACCAACACATATGCTTGTATATAAACATTATGTCATGGACCCATATGACTTAAATGCCCGTATGATGTGCTAGTGCCTAGTGGTGTGTGGTTAGTATGTTAGTGGTGTACGGATAGTCTTAACACTATAATAAACAAACACACACATCAAAATCTTACTCGTTACATAATCTTTAACTAACAATAATTAAGATTCAAGATGCAAATTCAAATAACAGATCAAGAAATCGAATTACCTCAGCTTCAAACACCATCTGATCAACATACCCTTTAAGCTTATTAACTCTAAGAGCCTCAGTAAAGAACCTAAACTGCTCCTGTCGTACAGAATAATCAACATCGAACACAACGCCGGGGCCAAACGTCGGCACATTGAACTGATAAACCTCTTGTTGACTCAGATCCGATTCAGAAGCTTTAAAGAAATGGGCTGAAACCTCAGGTCCGATCAAGAAAGTGATGTTTTTGTTCAACAAATTGAGTGTAAAAACACTACCCAATTTAGGGTACTCTTGTTTGAGCATCACAATGGGTCCTTTCAAGAACCGGAGAAGACCGCCGATGAAGGGCCATGATTTGACCACCGGCGGTAGGCGTTTACGGGATCTGGGGATTAAGAAGGTGGCGATGATTTTAGCAGCGATTACGGTGGCGATTAGGAGGGTGACCACATTGATCAATTTGGGGTCTAGTTCCATTGGATCTGAGAGAAAGAATTGAAGATTAGAAGAGAATTGTTGAAGATGAAGATGACGATTGATATTAAAGATTGTGAATCTTGAAAAATGAAAGGGAAATAAAGAATCAACCTGGTGTGATGAAGGAGAGAGTGGCGGAGAGACAGTGATGCAGTTAGATTAGTGTGAGGTTAAAGGTGGTTAAATAGTGTTTTTTAGAGGATTTTTCTATGGGCTAATCTTGAAACATGTGGAACCTTGATCCAGATTCAGTCACTAATCACATGTTTTTGTACATGTTTGTTCAGTTAGTAAAGTGGTATATTTTTTAACTAAAAATGTTGTAAGTTTAAATTCTACGATTTACATGAGTGATAATGTTATAAATATACTAGGTGTAGAGTAAAAAATATGTATTTGCTGATAAAATAAAAAAACGTACTATTGTGTACCTGAAATAACGAATATGGTCGTTAAATGCACGCATCTTTAGTTTTACTTGTCACATTAGTAATATTCACCTAGCAAATACACACTTTATAGGTGTAGGGTAAAAAATGTGTATTCGTTGATCGAATAAAAAAACGTGCTATTGCGTACCTGAAATAACGAAATGGGTCGTTTGTACACATCTCTAGTTTTACTTGTCAAATTAGTAATATTTACTTTAAAAAAAAACACTCTTGATTTGATGTTATAAAGTGGTATGATGATAATTTAATAGATGTACGTTTAACTAACACCTAGCGAGAAAAATTATAGACAAGTGGTGATAGAGTTTGCAGCTTTGATCATTAAAGAATTGAAGAATATCATGTAGGATAAAATAGTTGATGGGAAATTGTAGTGGTTTAGTGTTTAACAATGGTGCAAAGTGTAAGTAAAGAGAATCGGATCTAAATATTAAAAAAAAATATCTAATAGAATCACATGAGCAAGCAAATGCCAAATGGGGTTGAGAGAGAAGGCCAAATATGTAGCTCCACGTTGTTTTCTTTTGGATTTTAGCTTCGATCTACGTGTGGTGGTAAAAATTTATGGAGTATGTAGATATGATTCATATGATCAATAATTCATCGCTCTTTTTAAGTATAAACTAAGGATTGTTTGGAAATACTTTTTAGAAATTTTAATATGTTGTTTCATTTTTGAGTGTTTAAATTGACTAATTTATGAGGATGATTAATATGGTAGGTCCGCATTTTATATTCTTTATAACTATCATAAATAACGTAGTCTTTTTTTTGATGGTTTTGGGTGCTAACATGCCACATTGAAGGTAGAATTATCTTTTCATATATAGTTCATAAATAAATACTTATCATTTATGACAAGTCTTAAATTTTAGTACCACCCTACATTCTTCTCAAGGTCTAGTACAAGATTTTTAAATACATTTATGAGAAATTTGTTTTAACATTCTAAACCATCTATATACTTTAGGAAATTTCATTTTTTTTTTTTTTTTTTCCGAAAACAGGTGCATGAAGTTAATCCCACAGACAATGATCCAAAATCCAATGATCTAAGTGGCTTGTGCTATATGACACATAAGTAGAAACATTGTAGTCTATTACTCTTATACTCTTATTTGCTTTTTACCATTATCATGCACGAGTTTGTTACGTAAAACTACACAACACACATAATTAGCGAATTGCTAGGTGAATACATGAAGAGATACGAAACCACATGATTATATGAATAGAATGCTTAAAAGTTGCGTCTTTTACCTTCAAACCACAACTATTTGACATAATTATGTACAATAATATGACATAGTCGTGTCTTCAATCATTCCACATGTTATACTCATTACTTTTCAAAAGCATTACCATCAATACAAATGATTTAGCTTTTACCTTTATTTACTTATCTACAAGCAAACTTTAATGCAATAGACAATATTCCACTAATGACGTTAGATATGCCATTTGCAACTTGATCATAATTTTCCTAATAAATAGCAAGTATTTCATTAACTAAGCTTTTTAAACTTATGATTACTCATCAAAATTAAAAATCATCATTAGTTTACCAAATATTTTGCCCAGTATTTGGTTATTTATACTATACACATACAGCATGCCGATGATCAACTATGATGAATTTCACCAAATTACAATAGAATTCAATTTAATTACTTACACTTTTATTATCAAACTCTTTTAAGAACACATTTTGAATTTTTGATACATTATTCCATTTTGTAAACTTCACATATTCATCTCTATAACACTGTCAGAGCTCTTAATTAGACTCCTATATCAAATCCTCATTTTTGCTAAATTCTTCTAGGTATATATAATATGCTCATATTAAAGGTTAAATATACTAGTAGTACGCTCACTTAAAAATAAAAAATTTTGAACACACTTTTTGATGGTTATTTATATGAACTCACTAAAAATATTCCGCATCTTATAGCGTTAAAAAAGAAAGCGGTTAAACCCTCACACTATGACACGACGACTCAGTAGTGATAGACTGCTTATCCCAGATGTGCATCACAAATTTAAAAAAAAAATAAAATAAAAATAAAAATAAAAATAAAAATAAAAAAAAAAAACACCAGGCATTATTCATTTTTGGTACAATTTTTCACCCAAACAGATTTAGGAGAACCCATCAAAGTGAATCATATTCTATTGATCATAACACAAAAAAAGAAAACATAGTGTTGAACATATAGATCATTAGATCAGATAAGCATGGTTTAATTACCTTTAAAGTACACTTAATTTGCATTATTGACAGTATGACCTTCTCCGACTAGGAACCTCTTTTACTTCATAACCTTACACCAGAAATAACTATGGGCTTTCGCAAAACTCCATCATCTGAGACGATTAAACAAGAAAGTACTATTAAACACAAATAAAACAATGACAGATTAACATAACGACTATAACTATATCGGTTGTACCTCCCCACACATTGGACAAGTGTCGCTTCTTTCCATCCATTCGTATATACAACCAAGGTGAAAATGATGAGAGCATTGTGTCACTATTTTAGGATTCTCAGAAGTATACTCTGCTTTTTTGTTTCTTAACTTTGTTAACACAGTGAATTTAAACAACGAATTTGACAATCGGTGTGAATGCATATTTATTAAAGAATTTACCATCAAGACATGTAGGACAAACATCTTCATTATCTGAAGATTGTTCATAGAGAAGACCTTCTGAGGCTTTGACTTTCAAAGACTTATCTAAAGACTCTAAACTACCATTTTTAGAGTCTTCATTTGTTGATTTTGTTTTTGCAAAATCCATAAATTCCATACCAGATTGTGAATCTTCTTGAAAATGGGTCATTGATTTCTCACGTCTAAGAACTAGGCCACGTTGCAAATGTGTGAATCGCTGGTCAGGGTCATAAGGCAAGGGTTGTGCAGCTGAATGATTTTCACCACTTAAAGAAGTTGGTAGTGAGAAACCAACACCTGATGATGAAGCTGTTCCTTGAATAGGTGATGATACGGGTAGTCCTTCAATCCTCTGAAACAATGCACCATACTGCATATTGTACCATACCACATTAAGAGCCATTAGTCATACAATATGGCTAATTTACATAAAAAGTAGCCAACTTTGCTCGAATTTCTATCTTAGGTAAAATAGTAATGTTAAACATAGACAAACTGCTTGAAAGAGAATCCAACTTATAATTTATTACAATTTTAGTAACCAACCTTATTTCAACAGATGTTACGTATGAATTGCTGATTTAGTGCCGGTTGATACCCTACCAACCGATACATCTAATGTCACATACGCAATGCTTAATTATGAGAAAAATAGTTAAAAACATAGCTAGACGTTTAAAAAAACGATTTTAGTTTAAATATTTTATTACAGTTAAACACGCTGCATCAGACGTCATGCAGCATATACGTATATTAAAATTACAAATAGCATGCCGCGCCATTAATTTTCAAAAAAAGAAGAAACGAATCATGTGTTGCCACAAATGGTAATAGAATGCAAGTTCTATGCTAAACTCTGTGGCTGCTAGTTGGTTTCTATCCTACACTTAATTTAACAATTGGTTGCTAAATTGAACAAAACCTGTAAGTTTCATTTCTATGTCTTACAGTTTCTACTCTAGTATTACTTCAATAATACAAACTCTCAACTTTTGGTAGTTTGGTTAATTCAAAAACTTCCATGGGTAGGTAGTAAACTGGAGGTAGACATGGAAATGATCGTTTTCAACAACATTGTCATCAACCAACCAGAAACAGAAAGCACTTTAAGTTTGTCACGATAAACTATGAAACAACTGAAAGTAATAACGTTATCGGAAATCAGCCCCATTGGAGAAAATAACTTTGATCAATGTAAAGCTTGTGAATTTAATCATGCTTACCCCAGAAAACAACTGGTGGAAGAAGAATCTTAAGCACAGGCAGTGTCTATATATGGTATTAGTTGGAAATTCTTCAAAGTCATCACCACATTGACAGCAGCAAATAGAATTCATCTCTTAATTAGAACACAACACTGATATCTAAACCCTTGTTGTTGTGCAATCAGAGAGCTTCAAACTGTAATTAAACAACAAATAAAACATACTTTAGTATGAACAATCAAAATAACAAATGCAAGATGTAGTCGAATTGATAAACAGAATACATTGGCAGCTAAAAAAATCTGATTTTGAACAATTCCAAAGGTGTAAGGAGTAAGATTGACTGAATTTAGGCAACTGTAAGCATCTTTAATACGCTAAATTTGACCGTATTATCGTAGGGCTTGTTTGATTCGATTTGAGTATAGGGTAATTGTGAATGATCAATGAATAAATTGGGAAATATCGAAGGGAAAGATGTATAGAAACGATTGAAAAGAGACCCAACAACTAACAAATGAAAATCAAGAAAATTTAGAAGAGGGTGTTAGGGTTTGAAATGAAAGTACCGGTGGATCATCGGAAAGAGTCACCGGCGACAGGGTTCTGAAGAATCTTGAAATATGAAGACGATGAAGAAAGAATGTTAAAAGAGATTGATATGTTAGTGAAGGGAGTTTGGAGAGAAGAAGAAGAGAGAAATGGGTGATGATCTCATAATAATAATAATAATAATAATAATAATAATATTATTATTATTATTATTATTATTATTATTATTATTATTATTATTATTATTATTCATAATCAACTAACTTTTACTGGTTTAGCTGGGAGACGCCGACGGGTTGTGTTGCGGAAAGACGCTTTTGTCCTTAGTATTTTCTTTTTACAAAAGTGAAAAAAGTGAAGTGGACACCACTCGAAACACGACACGGACGAAATCAGGTTATTAGTTTAAGTCTTACTTTAAGTAAAAGTGTCTAGGATTGAACCAAGGGTTTTTATAGGTATGAGTTTCTCCTGTGGTAGTTGGAGGTGCAATCCTGGGTGGTAAAAGTGTTAGGATTGAACCGAGGCTCTATGTGGTATGCACGGACTTTGAAGTACATAATAAGTACACCCGATTAAAATAATATGTATCATCCGAATTAGAGTTATACATTTGTCATTCAAATTTTTTTTTTTATGGTTTGGGTTGTTATGTCTAACCCGTTTAAAGACAAAATCGTGTTTGGATTGACATGCTTAACCCATCTAATCAAACAACTCGACTAGTCAACTTGTTTAACAAAACACGTCAGCCCATAACTCATTTATAACATGTTTCACTCCTTTTTACAACCCACCAACCCAATTTGCATATTTGCTATTTGCTTATTACCCGCAAACCCATCAACTCCATTGAAACAACAGGTTAAGAGAGTCGTGTTCGGTTTACCGGAATTTTAGTGCATGCGTCATAGGATTAATGTTTTTAGCGCGTATAAAATATGACTCACAATTTCACATACAGGATGACCAATAGCACCCCTCAACCTCCCGACCTGCAACTCGTCAACATGTAATACGACTCAAGAAATATTTCAAAAAAATATTATAAGGAATTAAAGATAAACTTTTTATAATAATATTTCAAGAAGACATTTAAAATAGATAATACGGGTCTGTTTAAATAAATAAAAGACCACGGAGGAAGGTTCTGGCAACCCAAATATTATATTATATATTAAAAAGCAACTTCACTGCTACAGTGAAGTTTGCTTTTTAATATTTTGGCCACACAAATTTACAAAATGTATATATAAGTTTGTGTTTTTATATATTGACCACATATTTTTACAAAATATATTTAAAACCCAATTTCTAATTTGGATTAACAACAAAGTTTTATATTTTTGCTTTTTGACACAAAATTTTTTTTTTTTTTTGTTTTTGGGTTGAAACATTAGTAACGGTATTCGATATTATCAGAACCGGTATCGGTATACGATTTTGTGGTTTTCGATAAGCCGACCCGACAACGAATTAAGTCACGGTAGCGTAAGACAAAGGAAAACAACCAAACTTCGTTACGCGTAACACAGGTGAAGTTTGTTTTTTGACCACAAACGTTTATTTTTTTATGTTTTTGAAGTCAAACATTAGTATCGGTATTCGGTATTTAATCGAACTGGTATCGGTATACGCTTTTGTGGTTTCCGATGAGCCAACCCGACAACGAAGAAAGTCACGTCGCGTAAGACAGAAAAAACAACCAAACTCCCGCTCGCTTAGCGCGGGTTAAAACACTAGTTATTCATCATCTTCCAATCGCTCCGTTTTACATAATACCATCGGAGATTAAGCTCACAGTTCGCCGGCGGTGTTTCTCCGGTAGCTTTCGCATCGGTGAAAGAGAGTCGACTGGTATCTTCTTACCCCCTGTCTTCATCCCGTTTTGATTTCTCTGATTAGGGTTTTTTTTCTACATGTCTGCTATTGTCAAATCAGTGCCGATATCTTTTTAATAAAAATAAATTAGGGCTTTTTTTTTTTCCAATATCATATATAGTGTTGGCAGAAATTATGTAAATTGAGGTTCTGATTGCTGTTATTTGACACTTTTATTGTCTTTCACATTGCAGAGGAATGTCGGAGTACGAGAATGTTGTTGTGGGAAAGCTGAAATTAAAGGGTAAGGCTCTTGATGTGAAAGCTGGTGGGAGTAAGAAGAAGAAGAAGAAGAATAAGAGCAAGAGTTTATCTGATCAAGCTATTCAAACTATCGAGAATGAAATTTCTGAAGGTATTGTGATGATTTCCTGCCTGCAAGAATCAAAATATTATGCTTATATCTTAATTGTTGATTGAAGACTGTTTAGATCCGTTCATGTTTTGTTCTGGTTCACTAGCAGATTGGGTCATAATATTCTGTTTATTGAGCTTCATGCTATTGTCGTGTTACTGATTTCCTTTTGTTGCTATCATAATCCTCAGCAAATCACTACCTATAATGTTCTGATTCTAATGTATACTTGTCATCACTTTTATAGTTCTTTTATAAAGTAATCCTTAATTTAGCATGTAGTTCTCTTAGATGCCTTGAGATTAGCTTGTCTTGGACGTGTCTTAAATAGTTAACTCTGCTTAAGAAACAAAAATAAAACATGATATTGGGTCTAGTGGCAGTTAGGTACATTAAGCTGTCAATCAATTGCTTGTAGAGAGAAGCTTACATATCTTCTTCACCCTTCCACCTTAGAGATCTTGATTCGTGGTAGTATGGTACAAGTGGGTTGCTGATAGAAATTAGAGTATGCCTTTGACATGGTGATATCTGTAGGACTTGTTTTGCTCTTACATATTATGTGCTTCAAAGTCCATGCATACTATATAGAGCCTTCAGTTTTTAAACTTAGTTGACACCTGCAAGTTCTGCTTCTTGTGGCCCCGAATTTGTTTTCTGTTACATCAATGAATTGATATAGGAGTACTTAGCTTAAGATCATTTGGTTTCGTTTTGTGATTCTGCTTCTATTGTGCCTTGGTTGGCATGGCTCCTTGCCTTCCAGTTCCGTTCTTATTCTTTTGAACTAATGAAGTTCTCGACAACTGAACCAAATGGTCCTTATGGTCATCAAACTTGGGTATTGCTGGAACAATGAAACCTGTGCACTGTTATTGCTCTCTCTCATTTGGATATCAATTTCCCTTTGTTTTTTCTTAAAACCTTTGTAAATCAGGTTGTATATGTGAGGTGGTTCAGTGGTTTACAAATTGTAAAAGGATATATGATAATCGTCATAGTAACTAAGGATGCCTGCAGGATAATTATCCTGCACACGGTCAAATTCAATAAAAGCTTTTATTAAAATTGCATCAGAGCTAATTGTTAGAAACATAAGAAATATAAATAGAACTATGTTAAAAGAATGAAAGTTTAACATGAGAATGGAAAGGTTGTAAGTGGTAAGTTTTAAGGTGATCACGTCATAGTAAAAAGTTGAATATAGAAAATAATGAAATCAGTTATGCAAAGAAAGAAAATAGGTGAGAAAATCAAAAAAATTTTGACTTGAGTAACATCACCTTACGAAATGGGTGGAGATATTTTTACCTATATGGTGACTCCATCAGTTCTTGTTTATTAGATAGAAAAGAATGCTTAAATTTGACAATCATCATTGCTTTCTGTATATAATCGGCTCATGATCAAATTAAGAGTACAAATTAAGAGAGGGTAGGTTTATTTTTATTCTTCAAAGTTGGTCATCTTTGTAACAACTATTTGTTTATTCCTTCAAATATATTACTGTGGTCAACAAATAGGAATCACAATCAGCATCAGTTTTGATACACTGCAAAACCAACCTTTGTGGCTTCATACAACTGTTATATGAGTATTTTTAACAACCTGAAGCTTTATTCAAAAATGCACTTGTGTATGGAATAAAAAAAAAGTGTTTCTAGTTTCATATGCAATTGATTGCTAACCTTCTGACAGACTGTAGGATTTACATTCTATTGTAAGAAGTAGCAGGACTTGCTTTTTAACTTGTTTTATGGATTTAATGCTTGTGATCTATGGCTACATTTGTGTAGGCGGGAGAACGACTGAGGAAGAAGCCAATGATGTTTCCACACCAAAAGGTGTTTCACATATTGATAGTTTGACTCCAGCAGAGAAACGTTATATGGAGCAAAGGCAGAAAATAGACATGCAGAAAATGGCGAAGACAGCAAATAAGTCGCACCGTGACAGGCTTTCAGAATTCAATCAGTATCTTGCCAACATGAGTGAGCATTATGACATCCCAAAAGTTGGCCCTGGCTAAGGCTAACTTGGGTTTTAACTACTACAGCAGCAGGTCTCTTAATGCTGCCTTGTTGACTATAAATGTTTGTTGCGGGCCGTGGCTTTGTAATAGTACAATCTCCATCCTACATTTGAACAAGGTCTTTGTCATGTTCTTTTCAAGCTTTTTAAATCCTAAACTTGTGCGTATGTCAATCGAAGGATTTTGATTACATCAGTCCAGTTGTTTGTCACTATATATAACTTTGTGTCATTAATCTTGGACCAACAAGAACTGTAAACAAGGCGTGTTTCAAGCTCGTCTGACTTTAACAACACCTAGCTGATCAGGGAACATCTTTGAAAGTTAACTGAAAGGAATCATATTTGAAAGCAAATGTTATTAATTATCTTTACTATAATATTATCTATGACAGTATTTATCATGTATATATTTAACAAAAATTATATAAATAATATTTTTGTTTATAAGATTAAGTCATTTAATTGTATTCCAATATAAGTCTAAACTCGTTCAAGTTTTATTTGATTCAAGCTTTCATGAGATTCATCTTGATTAGCTAATGAGCGATTTGCCTTCTTTACAGCACTAGCAAATCATTTCTTGTTCTTTTGAATGAAAAAACTACAGATAATTTTGGCTTCATCGTCTTCTGATCAACTCAAGGGTGGTGTAGAACCATGATATTTTTGTTAATTGATCGACTCCAACTCAAGATGGGTTTAAATCTCACTCTGAGTAAAAATATTCAGGGTTGAGTCAAATGGTTTTTGTTGTGGATTCCATCCTGAGATGGTTGGGGGTGCCGTCCCGGTTTGGAAACGCATAGGTGAGACCGATTAAAATAACACATATCCTCCGAAGTAGAGTCTTACATTTTCCGTTGGAAAAAAAAAATCAACTCAAGAGTCGAGCTAGGAATTTTTGTCAATGGATTGATCTTAAAACCAAAAAAGTGAAAGTCCTGAAAACATCATGATTTGACATGTAGCAGAAAGAGAGAACACACCACTTTACTCGCTTGAATTCAAAATTCAAATTTATCAAAAACATTAATTGTACATTTGTTTCTCTAAACTTTTTCCTTTCTTTTCTGTAAACCTAAATATACTTCAATCCTGACATATATTGCTGTCTGGATATTAAATACTGGATCACGGAATATACAATCCCTAGCAGCCCCAATATCCTTATCTTCACAACATCTGCTATTATAGATGGAGGCAAATTAAGAGGTATTGTAAGCAAAGGCATCGAGTCATTCCTCTTTCTGTAAGTCCACACAAACTGATTAAACAAAATATGACTCGGGAACGTTAAAATCAGCAACGCCAAATTTTTTACAGCAAAAATCCAATCATGCCCGCCAATTTGCATTCCCCAACCTACATTCCCTTGCCAGATCTCTTCCCAGATGCTGTAAAGTGAAGTCAAAACCAGATAACCAGATATCACTACTGTAACTGGGAAATACCTTTGTTTGTCCCCAAAACCTGCTACAAAATCTGAATCTTGATTAAGCAGCAAAAGTATAGGTGCCAAGAAGAATATTGCACGGTTTGACCCACCCGTAAGATTGACATTCAATATAAGACATATGGCGAAACACATGATTGTTGCCACATTTCCAACAGCTGGCATCCATGCACCCTCTGCAGCCATCCGTTTAATTGTGAAAGCGGGTACAGTAGACACCCGATGTTGCTGCATGAATCTCATTTTAGGGGGGAAAGTAGCAAGAGAGTTGCTACTTTGACCAGATTGACTATGTTTAAGACCACCACTCCTCTCGTTGACTTTTTCTCGCATGAGTGATGCCAGCTCAAACTTGATTTCGAGTGCAATTAGCATAAAAATAGCAGCATACAACCCTAAAAGAGATGTTCTTGCACCCTCGACTGCTAGCAAGGCGGTCAACTTACTATCTTCCTCACCCATGGCATCAACCCCACTCTCTGCTAAGATGGTCTTGACCCTGATCTGACCCTCTAGCAAATATGTGACCGGAAATAGAGCCACCAGTAAAGCAAACACCCATGGTAGGACCTTGGTGCTTGAAGCAGATGGAAGGTGGGTGAAGACCACAAACACAGAGGTGCAAACCATGGTTGTGACAATAAGAATGTGTAAAACGGTTGCTTGAAGGAAATATTCTGCAGATATATAAACACCAAGAGCGATTCCCATTGCAATTGAGAACATTGCTCTTAACTCGACTATGTATCTGATGGGAATAATGGAGGTGAGTGCAGAAAGTGCAAGGAGAATGGCTGAGATCAGCAGCCATGATGGCCATGTAGGCTTTGATGTGATGAAACCGTATATTGAGATGTCATCAGATGATTGACGGGCGGCTTTGATTAATTCAGAATGGTATGTCCATGAAGATGGTAGTGGTGGTTGCATGAAGATAAAAAGGAGTCCAGTTGCTATAAGTAGTACCAAGCTTCTCTTAGCAGACTGCATACAATAACAGGATTAATAAAAAGTCAGCATTGTAGTTACGTACATTAATCAGCTTAAGACAGCACTAAAAGAAGAGAGAATTTCATATATATCTTTCTTGTCATATCTACCCTTATAAAACACTAAAAGTTATCATATATGCCGATTTCACAGAAAATAGATATAATCCATTACTTATGATAGTTTTGTGTTACTGGATAAATAAATAGAAAACGAATGATAAATAGAAAAGCAATGTTATTACTGTGAATCATCTCAATGCATATGTTCTTTTTGTTTATTCGGTGAAATAGGTAACTGGATCTATTTTATTTACGATTAGATAGAATTTTTAGTGTTTTAAGCCGGTAAATATGATACTCTGAAATTTAAAAGGATATATATTAAAATTTTGAGCCTTTAGAAGAGTATATACCCACACACACATGCTATGCCCCGTTAAAAGATGGCCAAGAACAGAAACACGAGTTGGCAACTTCAACCCATTTATATATGCATGGATTGATTTGATTATAGTTTATCTCCATGGGTTAAAACTCATGCTAGTGTACCTTTAATGCTTACAGCCTCCTATATTTTATTTTAAAAAACATTAATATAATAGTTTATGTTGATAATATTTAACATATTGACTTTTTTCTAATAATAAAAAGACAAAGTGAGGAAAATGTTTGTGGTCAAACCAAGTCGCTCATGTTGCCACCAGGATACGAGAAAGAATAAGTATGAGGATTTTGTTTACCATGTCATGCGAAAAGTGGAGAGCAACAATGGGAACACAAGCCAATCCTGTCAAAAGTATACAAAATCCCAAAAGTAACCCCCCAGATGGTGATCTACCATTCCACCACTGCAAAGCTTCAAAGATCGTCTCACGACAAAACCAGACTGACAAAGCAAAAATTCCAGCATGTGAATATCCTTGCCACGGTTTCATCTTTGATGCTGTTCTTGAGCGATCCCTGCAAAATATTAAAAAGTTTAAAAAATGTAAAAGTTACATCCAAAAAAATAGAGAATTAAGGTGAAGCAAATACTTGTATAGGAGCAATGGGGGAGAAACTGCCAACAGAAGAAGGGCTGATGCCCATAAAGCAGCTTTTGATGTCATAAACAACATGGTCAGCTTTGATGAATACAAGCAAGTTAGCACCCAAACAGCTTTTGGTCCAATGCGGTGGTCAACAGAAAGTCTTCTCACAAGAGCCAACCCCAAAAAAGTTGTTAGAACAACCATGTAACTGGGGTACATGACCTCGTCATCAGAACTATAGTAATAAATGCCAGAATACGTATAAAAACGATTCTCGATGTGGCACAAAAGTAACGCGTGACCAATTAAACCGACTTCTGTTAAGTAATGAAGCTTTTGTGGAAGAAGAGCTAGACCGGGAACAGCCATTGCTAAGATGACATAAGCAACTATAAGCTTACAGAAGGATTTTAATGACATGCCTGCCAGCCAAATATTGAGATCCCCGAAGTTATGATATACAAATCATGTCACCATTAAGCTCCCGAGCAAAACAAATGCAAAATATGATGAGAGATTTTTCTTTATGAAAAAGCGAGCTAAATAGAATCCAGCTACAGCAGGAAGTGGAATGAACTGCAACAGGGTAATGGAAATTTGATAACATTTTCTTTTTGAATGAAAAATTTCAAGACTAAATGTAGTCTAAAAGAAACCAATAAAATAAATATGTTCTTTATAGTTCATAATTCACACACTAAATAACAAAAGTGAACACAGTTTCAGACTGAATCGTACAATACATTGTAGAAAAAATACATGTATTCTTGAATAAATAAGTACATATACAATTTTTGGAAAATAATGTACTGTAGCATAATGCCTACTTTCCAGGCAGAAAATGCAAGCTGTGAATTCTAATTTATTCATTGTGAACTGATTCTATTTTCTTCCTTTTTTCCTTCTATAAGAAAATGCAGAGTGGCTCCCTGCAACCTATTAGTCCATCAAGTGCACTTATATTAACAGGACCCAACAGTTATTGTGATTTATCATGCATAAAAGTTAACAAACTATACCTTTTTGATCAATCTAGATGTTGCAATAGTTTTAGAATTTAACTATTTCTATTGATTCTAAACAGTCGTTCTACAAAACTGGATGATGTTCCTATTTTGCTTTTGCATATTGTTCCTCCATTTCATTGACAGTATTCCTCGTTCTTTTTGCAGTTGAGGGTGTTGAATCTCACTAATAAAAAATGTTTAACCTATATATCTAGTTGTAGTTTGTAAGGACTAATGTTATGTCTAACTTTATTGCGCTCTAGACAAACAGCTTATAATTGATCAGAAAACGTTAATGGGTACGGCTTTTCTCATTTACACTGCTGTATTTATTCAGGTTCCATGGTTGTTAGGAGCAACAGTGATCTAATTGTGGTACATCTTTCCATGAGTGGTTTATGTTCTTAATAAATTGGTCCTGTAAATAAGCCCTTCTTCATTTTCCTTCATAAGACCATATTAATTGTTTTAACGAATTCATTCCATAACTTGACCTATGCTTAGTGACCCACTCCCATAAATTTATTTTTGCTCCTAAGCTCAATCATTTGATGACTCATGCTGTTTTAAAATCTTCTTTATACATATATAAAAGGACCAAAACTCTCTCCCTCAATTTGCATAACATTCACATTATAAGAATAGGTTAGCCACTGTAGTAAGCAATATATGCCTATCCCAGAAAAGAAAAGTGTACAACTTGATCCTAAGCATAACCAATTTCATTCTTTCTTAGTGCAACACAATGCAATTTGACACTAGCTTCTCCTGTGAAAAGGCTGAAGTATCCCCTTTCACAAACAATAAGAAACCACAAGATAGATTCTGGAGAAGGAGTCACAAAACAAACTAGTGATTCAAAGCTCCCTTCTTATAAAAACAACAAACCAAACAATAGTGTTGGACAAAAATGACGAAGAAACCAGGGAATCTAACAACTTTAATGCCAAGAATCTCTTAAATAAGGCACCTAACATAACCTAAAGCGTCCTAACAAGGTTGATTGTTTCATAAATCACTATATAAAAAAGAAAGCTTCCAAATCATTTAGTCATTTTGAGGTTATTTGAACACTTTAGCCTTTAGGTTTAATTTTATTTATAGTAAAGATACTGATGAGTGGATGACAGTGACACTTCTTCTACTATATAACAAGCACAATAATATCTGATAGGTTTATTTGGAACTATTCTTCCAATAATTAAGAAATTCACATCTAGAACTAATTTAAGAAATTCATTGGGCAGTTTATAGTTTAGCTTGGATTTATCCCTTGGCCACAAATTATGAAGGATAGGGGGGGTATATTTTAGATAATTCAAAGTAGCCACTAATGCACTGAAGCAGACATTTTGGTCCACCTAATTCGTTTTGGCTTCATTTCATTAAACCCACTTTATTGGCAATTAGTAGAAAATTGGAGGGATTGGCTAGTAAGCTTTTTGATAGCAATACTCATAACTGGGTGGCAAAAGGAAGACAACTTAATTACTTTATATGACCTGGGTTAAGAAGCAACGCAAAATTATAAAACAAGGCCTAAGTGGCAGTTAAACGATAGAGGTTTGCAAACACATAAAATATAACACTGCCGCATAAAAATAGCATTTGCTTAAGAATGGCGTACCAACACAGGAAATCCCACAACGATTGCTCCAGCAGCGCTCACAAAGACTGCCAAACCAGTGAAAGCCAATGAACTAGAAGCATCACCAATCATGCCCATTTCATAAGCACCAGCACCAGCAGCCCCTCCTAGCATTGTGACGGTGACAAGAAGATAATTCAATGGCCAAGGAACCTGAATGTACCGAGCAAATGAATGGAAAACAACCCTGACCTCCAAGCAAATGACAACAACAACCAAAGCAACAGCACCGTTCACAACTCTAATACTCCGCAATTGATGCTCACTCTTAGTCACCCACCAGAGAGCCCCTCTGGTGGAGGCATACAATTGAAACAAAAAGGGAATGAAAAAAAGAAGAAACAAGTCACAAACTGCAGAAGCAGAGGAAAACATAATCGAATAGTGAGACGCAATGTGAAACATCAAAGGAAAGAACAAGAGATTCAATGTATGCAAACAGCTCTCGAGCTGCCCAAGGATTAGATTATCATCAGGAACCTCTCCACCATGGTAACTAACTTCTTCCTTCAACTTAAAGGATGAAACACGAGGAATAGAATACAACCAGTAGAAAACACAATTAAACGTCATGTGATAGTATGAAGCATTAACCATACCAACAGCAGAAACAGTTGCCCAACTAAAAAGCACCGAAGCTACAAAAGGAATACAAGCAAAGAGTAACCGTTCAAGAGCAAGAACAATAGTCGGATACTCGATCTGAATCCACTTAAACTGCAGAGAAGCCCACACACCAATCAGAAAATTAGCCAAACCACACACAAAACACGCAAGGAGACCGAGAATGACCGAATTGAACGTCAAAAACAGAGACGAACTAAAGAAGAAAGCAATCTGTGCAGATAAGAGAGAAAACCAAACGGCGAAAAACGAACCAGACTTGAAGTTCAACGAGTCGAGAATGTAAGCAATCATAAGCCCTAACGTTAGCACAGCGACCACCGGAGTGCCACCGAGGTCGAGGAGAAAAGCAGCACACGGCACAAGTGCGATCGCAATCCTACCGTTGTGGACGAAACTCGACGGAGAAAAACGAGAGTTTTTGAGCGATCTACGGTTACTGCTGCTGCCATTGGTGTGAATATGGCTAGGGTTCCGATTGGGGGAGTGGCCGTTGTTGAAGGTGGTGGAGAAGGTGGGGGCGCTGACGGAGGGGGAGATGTACGGACGGTAGGAGCGAGATTGGAGCTCCGGCGGTAGCATGTTCGCCGGTGAGGGTTTGATCGGAAAATGGGATCGGAGTGCAGTGCCGTTGGGAGTTGAGTAGGAAGTGATGAGAGTGGTGGGTTTGATCTGAGGAGGTTGAGTGACGTGTTTGGGAGACTCACCACCGTTGGATTACAGTTTCACTGGACCCACTACGGATCTTCAACGCCTGTCTATATCAAAACTTCAAAACCGATTTCGTGTTTCTGATCCACTTTCATTTTTTTTCTTTTATAACTTTCTAGTTTTAAAGGTTTCTAAAAATCAAATATTTCATTACGACGTACTTGTGTATAGAAAAATTTTTAAAATCGACTCTTTTACTATAAAATTCCCTCAAAATATTCTTTTTTCTAAAGTCTTTCTTTAAAATGTCCTGGTGTGTGAGTTCTTTGTTTGCACAATTTGACACTTAAAAGCATAATTTCATCAATGTTTATACCTAGACAAAGGGTTACTTTGAAAGTGTTTATATGCATGTTGGATGTGAAATAATGCGTGGATTTATTGATCAAAACATTTTTAATGGAACCTTATAAGAAGCACGAAGCATAATCAAAAACCACAAGGAGGAATGCAAAATGCATGCAGCCATACAAATATACAATACATCATATTGGTCTTACAATACTCGCTCCAACCTCAAACTGACGTATTGTATGATGTTTTGATCCAATGTATAATAGAACCATATCGGCGTGTTATATGCCTAGACAGTGTTACAAGTAATTTTGAACGAATTTGAATGATTCTAATAGGGCTGATTCAGGATTTATGGAATGAACCATCATGAGGGACATCTATAAGGAGAGGAGAACGAATAAGACTGTGTGACAAAGCATTTCTATGTCAAATCTCTTGTAATTACTTCCCGAAACCATACATTTTCATAATTCATCAAGAGTATGTTTGGCTATATCTCATGCGATCACAACCGGGTGTAGAGTTTATATGCTATTTTGTTAAATTCAAGTTCTTAACCGAGTTAGATATGAAATCATTTGGGTTTGTTGGAACGTTTGGTGAACTATGTGTTCTCATGTGATTGGCTCTTGTCTTTGTTGTTGGAAGACATGTTATTTAAGATCACTTATACGTGTCAACTTTATCGGTTTCCCGGTTGTTAAACGATTAGTCATATATATATTAGTCGTGTCATGTTAATGTGTTGATAAGTGTCTGTAGTCTAACTTTATCATGTCCTTAATCATTATGTGAGAAATTATGCAATTTGCAAATATAGTCATTTATCATTCATCTATTAGGTTAATCAAGGTTATGTGTAGGTAACTTTCTAATTAATTTAGGTAACTTGATTTTCACATCGAGCTATCATACTTGAACCTAGTTATGATCATATTTCCATATATTGTTTAAGTTACTAATTAGTTTTTGCTATAACAATTACTCTCCACCGCATCAATCAATATAGGTTTTAAGTTATGCTTGTTCCAACCAATCAATTGAAAGTAGACACCATCCACTAGTTCTTCATGGATTCGTCACCCTACTCACAACAACTAGCTTGAGGTGAATGTAACACATAAACTTTTCATATTTGATCGGTGAGACGTGGACGTCTATGTGAAAGGACATCCGCCTGTATGTAATCTAATAAAAATTGTAGGGGCGATAGCATATTTTCTTCCTCTAATCTTGTAAAGCTATATATTTTCCCAAATCATGTTTAAAAAACATTTAGATTTTATGAATTGAAACTTATGTTTTGGAAAAAAACGTAATTTTTTGGTTGATAATAGAATATATGTAATTCTCCCAAGTTAGTAACATACAAACACGAATGGGCTTGCATCAGGAACCTGTTAGGTAGTTGGTTCCACACTTCCACACATCTACGGTCCAACCCGTAGTCCACTGAACTCCGGAGCACATTAAAGCGTTATCTCGCCCTAGATCCAACGGCCAATAACAACAGCAAACAACATCAAACGGTTGTCACGCACTCCAGAGCCATATATAAATACCATCTTCACCAATCTCAATTTTATTTAGGGTTTTTGCGAGCAGCTGCATCTTCGTTCTTCAACACCGTCATCCTCCCCACAAATCTCAATTCAATATGGTAAGCAACCATCTATTGAGCTATCTATGCGTTAATATGTTGCAGTAGTTGCTCACTGATGCAATCGATCGATTGAAATCTGCAGGTTTTGCCAAACGACGTCGATCTGCTCAATCCACCAGCTGAGTTGGAGAAGAGGAAGCACAAGCTGAAGCGTCTCGTACAGTCTCCAAACTCCTTCTTCATGGTAATTTCAATCGGTTATACTGTTCTTTAGTTTAATTTTCTTCAAACAACATGCTAATTCCATCAGAGTGCGTATTAACTTCTAATCGTGTTTAATTTCATCTCTACAGGATGTTAAGTGCCAAGGATGTTTCAATATGTAAGCATTTCTGTTGAATTACTGTTTGTTTTGTGAATAATTTGTTGCTTGAAGAGAAAATCTAATTTGAAATTGGTTAACAGAACAACTGTGTTTAGCCACTCTCAAACGGTGGTGGTGTGTGGGAACTGTCAAACGGTGTTGTGCCAGCCGACTGGTGGCCGTGCTAGACTCACTGAAGGGTGTTCTTTCAGGAGGAAGGGTGATTGATCAATGATGATGGTTTGAATCTGAACCTAAATATAAGTTGAGTCTTTTATGCTAGCTTCTTACTGTTCTTTTTTGGTGGGATCTTAAATGTTAGTTTGGTAACAGTAACATTTGTTATGTTCTTGTAAAGACTGAAATTTTGGATCTTTGGTATCATCAATGGGTTCTTGATTTTGTTTCTATACCCTTGTTGTTTTATTGGGCTGTAATATGTTTTGCTGTCAATCTATGATTTCAGTTTTGATTTGGTTATACTGAACATATATAACGCATCTCATTGGTTGTTGGAGCTTCATTAAACTTTTGTTGAATTCTACATATTCTGGTAATCAGTTGGTTAACCTTATTTTTAGGACAGTTTCTGTTGATCACTGATCGAGTTCGGCTTTGAGGTTTGCTAAGCTTTAGTACAAAACTTCAATTCTGGGCTCATTGACTAAAGCTCGAGCTTGTCTTAACTCATGTAAAACTTGAGCTTGTCTAAGCTCGAGGATGACTTTTATTTTGAGCTCACGAGCCTGTCTAAGCTCGAGGATGACTTTTATTTTGAGCTCACGAGCCTGTCTAAGCTCAAGGATGGCTTCTATTTTGAGCTAATTGTCTAAAGCTTGGATTTTTAGTAACCTTAAAAGCTTTAGCCTGTTATATTCTTATTAGAATGAGTTCTTTTTGGTGCCAATGGTTGGCCTAGTAGCATCCACTGTTTGTGGTTTTTAGAATTAGATGATCCATCAATGTTTGTGGTTGGTTTGCAAGGTCAATAAAAAGAGTGGCTTTGTGCACTATATATTTAGTTTATCATAGGGTAAGAGCACGATTGGTTTCATGTTATAATTACAAGCGTTCATAATGCAAACACATCTTTTGCGTCTGATGTTCGTTTACAAACTCTTCGGGTCCTGTGATTTTACTGTGTAATTCTAACTTTTTTTATTATACATATTTAGTAGGGTTTATGTTTTATTTCTCTCCATACCTTTTAACCATTGCATATTTGCATCTATGGAGAGAGTGGATGTAGAGAGACACGGTGCCTGGTGGTTAAACACTGTTTGGATTTTGTCACCGTGAGAAGGATAAATTGACATCACACTAATCCAACCATTATGTATATCCAAAAAATTGCACATTTTTGAAGGATAATTGACAAGACACTAATCTAACCATGGTGTATTTCCAACGAATTGTACATTTTTGAAGGATAATTGACTACACACTAATCCAACCATTATGCATTTCCAACAAATTGCACATTTTTGAAGGATAATTGACAACACACTAGTCCAACCATTATGTATTTCCAACAAATTGTGAATTTTTAATATTATTTATGTTTAGAATTTACGTCCAGTTTATGAGACCATGTGTAATGATTTATTTAGTTAAAATAACACATAGGCAAACATAAATTAATTAAAGTTATTTTTGAAATAAGTGTATTGGTTTTAAAACTCTTTTTAGTCAATACTTGTTAAAAGTGGAAAAAATGAATTCACTTATTGTTTTTATGTCTGTTAAGGGTTTGACTAAATATATGTTTAAAACCCTTTTTAAATAGGATGTAGTGGCTTTGGAGCCCCTTTTGTGTTTAAATCATCAAATTTGACGTCCCGTAGGGGTACCACTATATCCAATCTGAATGTAGCGAATGGTAGCTAGCTGTGTTTACTTTTTGCCAGAGTTTTCTCCCATCAACACATTTTCTTTTGACTAAAAAGTAATTACATTCAAGTCATGTTATTCTAAAGTTGTATTTTTTTTTTTTTTTGGTTTAAACCGATTGTAAAATTAATTAGCTCAAAAGAACTTAGTAAACCTAAGGTGAACATGTTTGGCTGCTAACATGTTCAACTTAAATTTTTTAGTACCTCTTTAAAAAGATAGTTAAGCATGGAGTTGTATTTACAAAAGAACTACACAGCTTTTACGTGGAAGCCAAATAGGCCTTGATGGAAACCAAAATGCAATACATAATTTTAGGTAAACATCAACAAACAAGACTCTGAAGCAAGCTCAAAACCAAAGATCAAGAAGCAAATTAAACTAAACATCTATTAAATTCATGCTATCAAATAACCAACAATGTTAAAGAACAAATACCAGTCAAGATTTTGTTGAGGTTCTAAAATCCTAAAGTTCCCCCTGCTATTTGTACCTTCAAAACCATTGAACAAGAGACAAGATAAGTGAACTTAACATCAAATCACAATTCAACAAAACATTTACACAACATAACCACCTCAATATGCAAAAAAATGTGTCATTTCGTCTCGGTGATCTATCAGGAAACGAACCAGGTTTAATATAGAACCCTCATGTCTAGCAAGTTCATGTGACACTAGACTACTGCTCTGTGTGAGAATCTGTTTAAGATCATAAAACACTTCAATATCTTGTAAAGTCAAAAATGTAGTAGTTGTACCTGTTTTCCCCGCGCGCCTTGTACACCCGATACAAGGGAAGGCCCCGTAGCCCCCTAAAATGTTTGGTTAAAGAATAACAAACATAAAACATGTAGCGTAATGCTATTTAGAAATAACAAACAAAGGATACAATAAAGTTTCTTGAAACAACAAAATACATAAAAATATGTACATTTCAAGTCACTTTTAGTACAACTCCAAACGCACCTGGTTGGGTTGGTTTGGCCCACCAACACTTTTGCTTAATAATGTGATTATTTGACCAAAATTGTATAGCGGATGGATGCATCATGAGTAAGAATTTCACCATGTTTAGCTTGATTTGCTTTTAGCTAAATTTGTTTATGTAAGCATTTTCTAGATAAAATACAGTCCATCTATTAATTTAAATAAAAGTGTTGAAATACACAACTTCACTTTAGAATGAGACATAATGTAAGGTAAAGAGACTATCATCTTATGTGCACGTACATACCTTTTGTGGGCGTATACCTACCCTATATGGGTGGGCGTATCAAAAAATTATACATGTTTGGATAACAACATCAAATCAATCATTGTTTAAGTAGTAATAGATATTTTCACGACAAACACACACTATCTATTTTACACATGCTATACTTTTAAAATCATTACACTTACGTTTCTTAATATTTAAACCCACAAACTTTATTCAAAGGTTAATTGGTAGTAAATGATAGTTCCTTATATTCTCTTCATTTTAATAAGTCTATTTTTTATGTGTATGCAATGAATTGTTCCCTAAACTTATTAAATAATTAATTAACATTTCATCCATCTCAAGTCTCAACACATGGGGAGACAAACCCTTTTATAATCACCAAAACTTCAATTTCAAACACCGAAAAGTCGAAAACGACGTGACACTAAAAAGAAACAACACATCCACAACATAACATATAGAAATCAATTAAGATTCATATATAGGCCATGTTTGGGATTGCTTATTTTGTTGAAAAGGACTTTTGAGGAAAAGGACTTATTGACTTATAACTTTTGAAAAGTAGTTTTTTAAAAAAATGTTTGGATTAGCTTATAAACTAAAACGTTATAAAATGACCAAAAAATACATGATTTAAATATTAGGGGAGTTAATAGAAGGTAGTATATAGGTATAATGGGAAATTAAACAAAAAATAGTTTTGAAAAGTCAATAAGTAACCCCTTACTTACTTTTCAAAACCTACTTTTTACCTTATATGAAAAGTCAGTTTGAAAAGTACTTTGGATTTAACAAACACTTTTTTTAACTTATTAACTTTTGAAAAGTTAATAAGTCAAAAGTAACTTTTAAAAAGCTATTGCTAAACATGCACATAAAAACCACCACATCGTAAAATATTAAAATCTGACCCTTAACTTAAAAACACATATCGTAAAATCAACCGATGCAAATTAACCAAAAAATACATCAAATCCTAAACATCACGATCTCTCTTACACTCCGGAGCCATCGTCGGAAACCTTTTCCGATCAGTGCAGTAGTTGTAGATAGTGAACTTCTTCCGCACCCACCGGAGCCGACGCCATTGATTAGCATCAAGGTCTTGAAACTCCTTCTGATCCCACCATCTTTTGCCTTGGGTTTCACAGTACTTTGCGTTCACCGATGACTCACAGCCGTCGATGTGGAAGTTTCTGTAGTGAGCGATGAATGGGGCCTTTGACCAATCGGTCTTCTCCAACCCACCTCTTGTGGCCCAATCGTCGGCGTTCCATAAGCTTGAGTAGATCTTCATTGGTTGGTTGAAGGGGAATCTTACTCCTAAATCTTTGCTGTTTTTGAACACTCTTATTGGTACATCGTCCACTAAAAACCTGCAGATTAATTTGATAATATTAGTATTAATCGTATTAACCACTTATATCATGTCTCTAATCTTATTAATCACTTACACTTGCATCTTTTAACTCATTCTTGATCTCTTTAACAAAATAAGATATTATATGGGGTGTGCATTAAGACGATAACATTAAATACATAATATTTGAACTTTCGATCTCTTTAACAGAAATAGATAATAATATCGTCTCTATATAATACTAACTACTTAGGATTTGAACTCTTCACAAGTAGATAGTATTATAAGACTCTAAGAGCATTCATAGTAAAACTTTTATCTTTATTCATATAATTATATTAAAAAATATTAATTTTTTTTCTTTTTTATAATTAAATAGTACTTTTTATATCTGTATCATTATTTTTTTCTTTATCCTTTCTCACAACCACTTTAAAAAATATTAAAAAATTTATAAGAGTTGAATAGTATTTTTTCAAATATATAGATAAACATTAATATTTTCTCTTTTATTCACTTACAACCACTTAAATTCATTCCTTGTATACAAATAATAATACTAATACTAAATACTTACTATTTAAACTTTTAATCTTTTTAAGAGAAATTAATAATATCTCCACACACATGTGCTCTTGAGACGATAATACAAAATACTTAAGATTTTAACTCTCGATCCGTTAATCTTTAACAGTATGACGATAATAATAATAAAACTTACACAATCTGGTGCATATTCCAGAGAACAGAGTATGAATGATAAGCTTTCGTGGGGTCAAACCAGAGGTAGATCCGTTGCTCACGGTCACCCTTACCACCAGTGAAGACATTGGTCTGTAAAATGTACGGATGCCCTGATCTATTCCCCAAGAACTCAAAATCAATCTCATCATGCTCATTATTTTGAGACGCAAGCTGTCAATTCGATCAGAAACATGTAAACAACACTGATATAATCATTTAAGGTAAAATAAAAAGCGTCATATCATACATAGAAGGCCGTGACGGTGCCGGCGGAATCTCCGGGAACCATTTTGATCTGCATACTGAAATGGCCGAAGAGGTAGGAGCCCTTGGATTGGAATCCGGTGCCGGTGTAGTTATCCAACATCAACTGGATCTCCGAACCACCGTTGAAGTATTTGATGTGGTCGAAAGCCCATGTGGGCACATAGTTCCGACCGAATGGGACTGCTACCGCCTTACGGGGCGGTGCTCCGATTGCGAAATCTGCCGTTGCTAATATACAGAGAGAGATCAAGAGGAGATGTGATGATGCCCATGTGTGATTCTGACGCATTGTTGCTGATGATTTAGTGTAATGGGTTTTGGGATGAAGGGAAGATTTAAGGATTTGAATGGTGGAAGCTGAGATGAAGGGGGTATATATACGTATATATGGTGTGTAGTGATGATAGAGTGATAGGGGTAGTAGAGAGGGGAATAATAATAATTAATTAAGCTCACAGGAGGCCACAGTTTGCATACAGCTATCGCCTATGTGATTAGAACACCTCATTTATGGATTAGTTAAAGCAATCACAGTGAAATCTTTAAAACAAATGAGTGTTTTTGGTATATTATATAAAATGATTTTAAGTGGGTGTGAATGAATAAAAGAAAAAATATTATTGTAAATTGGTATATTTGAAAAATCAATGTTCAATCCTTATAAATTTTTGGCAAATTGGATTTTAATAATTCAAACTATTACCTATTAGCCGATAATAATCCATACTATCAATTTGGCCGGTAACACTCCCAACTTTCATTTTTATTACCAACAACAATCCCAATGACATAATTTTCAATTTTTTATGTTTGATTTGGACTTGATTCGGTGCGCAACAATAATTATGAACGAAATGAAACAACATACAAGCTAAATTGAGATTAAAATAGATGCAAATTGAGCATAAAAAATTGAAAATTATGTCACTGGGACTGTTGTTGGTTACAAAAGTGAAAGTTGGGAGTGTTACCGGCCAAATTGATAGTATGGATTATTATCGGCAAATAGGTAATAGTTTGGATTATTATCGGCCAATAGGTAATAGTTTGGATTATTAAAATCCAATTTGCCTAAATTTTTTAATATTTTTGAAAGTGATTTTGAGTTGAGGAGAGAGAAAAAAGTAATGATAACTGTATAAAAAAATTATTTAATTAAAAAAAAGAGAGAAAATATAGTGATTTTTAATGTAATTATATGGATAAAAATAAAAAATCCACTGTGAATGCTCGAATTGAGCCAGCCTCTTTTTTTAAGTAACGAGTTTTTTCTTTTGGTGGTTCCGTTTCTATTAAGAAACAAATATACGAGCACGATTAAAATAACACTTGTATTTTAAATGTATTTGTCGTTAAAAAAAAGCTAAATTCTCTATATATATGGCAGTTCTTTTTCGTATGACTTAAGCTTACCGTTCATTTTTTTTTGTTTCTTTGTTAAACTAAAATTCTTTATTTTTATAAAAATAGCATGGTAACTTTTTTTATTCTTTTAATCATTTTTTCTTATTATCTAAAAACAACTTTTAATATATTTTTATAAGTAATTTATAAATACAAATAGTAGAAGATGAAGCCTCAACCTTTTAGATAACAAATACACCTAGGGGTTCAAGAGAGTCGAGGCGAACCTGAGCTCGTACAAGCTCGAGCTCTAGCTCGTCTAGTTTCAAGTTTTATTTATACAGCTTGAGCTCGGCTCGTCAAATACCTTTCAAGCTCAAGCTCGGCTCTGTTTTGACTCATTATTATTTAGTTATTATTTATAATGATTTTATATTTAAATTTATATATATCTAGAATTATATATTTTATATATAACATTATACATTTATACATGCTATATAAACTAAACAATAAATATGTAAGAAAAAAGCTCGCTGGATATGTTAAGCTCAGGCTCGAGCTCAATAAGACTCGGCTTGTTTCAAGCTTTTTATCGATTCGATTTCAAGTAGCTTGTGAGCGGCTAGTCTTGTTTGCACCCCCTTAAAAACACCTTACCACTAAAATATCATCTTAAGAAAATAACATATTAATTACTCTATATCTTTGATAAATTAATTACTTAAAGAATTATATATTCTCTACACTTCGATCTAAGACAAGTTATTGTTAAACATAACTTGCATATGTCCATGTAGCTAGGATCTTGTAATAGACGGGAGGGTATAGAATATATAATTATTTTCTTCCTTCGTCAAATGTCTACATTGCTAACGAAGCTTTTCTTCACATTCTTGTAATATTTGCTCTCTTCGTCAAGTCCCTACGACTTCAATCTATAAGTTATGGATCGATTATGATAGAAACAAATAAGAAGGTTTGTAACTCCCTATTTTTAGGGGTAATTTATTTTAAATATCTTATATTGTTATAATAATAATGCTCACTTGTCACATGTTGACGTTGTTTCAATTAATTATTATAACAAATGGAAATAAAATCTCATAAATTGTCAAAAAGGGTCCAAAAGTGTAAATGTTACTTTTGTGGTCTAAGTTCAATCATGTTGAGGTCCCAAACATGTCTATTTAAAACTTCAATAGAATTTCGATATATAAAAAGAGCAAGTTGGTTCTAGAAATGAAAAGGAGTCAAAATTAGAAGTGTGGTGAAATTAAGAAAGTATCAAGTTGTGTTTTTGATGGGCTTTGAGCCTATTCAAAAATTTATTAAAACAAGAGTTTTTAATTCCTTAGGTGCAGAAACATCATATATGATGTATATGATCGTTTAGAAGCTATAAGTGATTGATATGTAAGCCATTTCAAAGAATTTTTTTAATGAAAAATGTACGATCTTATTTCAAAGAATAAGGTTATTTTAATCGGATTAAATATCTGCTTTTAAGACTGGAGGCACCCCTAACCTACTCAGAAGAAAACTCACAACTAAGAAAACATATTGACTCAACCCATAATATTTTTGCATTAAGCGAGACTCGAACCTAAAACATCTTATTTTTAATTGTTTTGGTTAACTCACCTCAATTACTTATCTTAAAGATCATTGGTTAAGCTATTTTAAAAAATAAAATATTGGTGTTATTGTAGGTAATTTTTAAGCAGAAGATTTTTTAAAAATATGCCAAGTGACGTATCAGTGTTGGTTGAGTAATTTTGGTGTTTGTAGTTTGAAGTTTAAACTACATAATCTCAAATTCTTAATAATGGTTTAATTTTTGAGTAAATTACTAATTAATTTCATCTATATGATTCGTTTAAAATCATTGTTTTTATTCTAAAAGTTTAAAAATAATCATTTTATCATATAGTTTCAGTTAATTCATGATTCACATTCATTATGTTAACCTCAAGCATGTTTCCCATCAAAATTATATGAAATAACAACCTGTCTTACTTCAATTTCTGCTTTAAAATAATTTATTTACTTACATATAAAAGCAACATATACTAATTGTAGTAGTATTTTGGGTAATCGATTTTCGTCATTTATATAAATGTATACATACTTAAAAACTCATATTACTAAAGAAAACAAGATAGTACGCAAAACCAACATAAAGTTATAAACTTCTAAATATCTTCTTAATTGAGATATTAGATTCCTGATCTATTGACTTTTAGAGTTGAATATTTTTGGGAGGCGTATTTTTTTTTTCGTTATTTAATTTTCTAAAATATATATTAGAAGGATATACCTGTGAAAATAGAAACAAAATTCATAAACTTAAACACACATTTTGAAACTATAGACAATATATAATAAAGGATTAGTGAATTTTAATAATTAAAACTTTCATTTATTGGTCTGGATTAATTCCAACTCAGTAAATGTTTTCAGACACTCATAACTTTGAATTTATTTTCCACCAACGATCTTTACTAACTGAGAGTTAACACTATTAGTTTTTTGATAACGTTGACTACTTATATGACCAAGACACTAATCAGAATGCTGAAATCAACCATCAGGTATGTTAATCTGAAACTTTTGCACCCAAAAACCCGTCAATCTCCACCTCTTGATTTGAATCACTTGACTTGTTGAAGGTAGATTTCAAGTGACGATCGTGGCTAGACACCGAAAAATGATTTGAATCACTTCACTCGATGGACCCGGTGGAGGTTGGGCAGTGATGGAGTTGAAAAATAGTTTAAAGTTGACCCCATTTTATAAAAAAAACTAATAGAGGTTAACTTTCAGTTAGTAGAGGATCGTTGAAAGAAAATAAGCTCAAAATTAATAGTGTTTGTAAATATTTTCTGAGTTGAGATTAATCACGACCAATATAAGAAAGTTTGGATTATTTAAATCCAATAATCTTATAATAAAAGTACTAATTACTTATTTTTTGATTCTATAAATATATTTTTGTCATGATTTTAAAAAGTAAAATCGTCTTTTTATATTTACTATAGCAAGCGAATTATTAGAGGCAGGATACTTGTGTTTTATAGTAGCGGGTATCAAATATTATAAGTATCTTTATTTGTATTGTTTATTTATACATGATTGATTGATTTTATTCACAGTTTAATAATAATTCAAAACATTTATAACTGTTTTTTTCAACTGAACCTAATTTATTTCAAAATAATTTTTTTTTAATTGAAAAAAGTTCAACTCTGTATCATGTAGAGGTAATGTATTTACTTTATACTAATTTGCAACATTTGTATACATTTAAGTTGATCATGAATTGTAACATGTGTTTAAATAATATGCCATATTTTTTTTATTTATAATTTATATAAAGTGTAATTTAGGTTTAAATTTAAACGGAATAATGAGCGAGCCACGAGCCACGAGCCACGAGCCGAGCAAATCTTGGCTCGGGCTCGTCTCGTTTACAAACCAAGCCGAGCTGACTCGATTTGTTTATACGAGCGAGCTTTTTTCTAGCTATTTTCGAGTGAGCCACAAGCCGCGAGTTTTTTTTAAACAGCCATAGCTTTAGTGAGTTGTACTTATTTTTTTATTTTTTTGTTTAATATTTAATAATTTTATTTTAACTATATACTTTTACATCTTTTACAATTTATCCCAAACATTTTTTACTTTCAACGTTGGTGCAACGCGCTAGTCCTAAATCAACTTACTTATCGTTTTATACGTTTTTACATCTATTTTGTTCGATTTCATTTTCAATTTTTCTTTTTTTAATACAAACTTTCATGATGTTGGTGGTCACTAGCGGTGGTATGCCATTGGTGTTACTTGACACGGTTTTACACCCCACGTGACGCGCAGGAGGCTTAGTGCTAGTTTATTCAAATTTGATTACTTTTATAGCATCATCCAACCCTCATTTTAAATTAAATTTTCATCATTATTATTTAATTTATCCTAAGTAAAATGTTTAATCTTATAATTATCAATCAAATTTTCCATTTTATATTTATCCAATAAACTAATATATTACACATACAATGTAGTTAACACTTAACTATCATACAACATATTTATTTATATCAATTTTATTCGTAAACAAAGATTAGCATCCAATGATGATTACTAAAAAAATATATTAAAATTCCAAAAAGGAAGGCATTAACTTATGTTTGGGGTTAACAATTAATATTGTTGGTAAAGAAAAGAAAGAAAAATGAAAGACAAAGGTTGCTAAGAAACTGGAGAAAAATAAAGAGACAGGCATTGGATGTAGCGTTCATGTGCACATGACATGTTACTCCCACCATGTTCTTTGCACGTGACCTTCTAATCTCATCCTCTTAAACACCCTTCCCCATAAGAATTCCTTCTTTATTGGTTAATTATCCATAATCTTTTTTTTTAACAGCCAATCTATCCTACTTCTACTCTTAAATTACTTCATATTACATCATGTCTGGGTTTGAACCCAGGACCTCCCTTCTAAGAGGCAAAGCCTCTACCAAATGGGCTAGCCCCACATTGGCTATCCATAATCTTTTACTTTTATAAATGTTACCATCTTAAATAGGAAATGTTATACATTGTTTAATAAAAAGAGTATGTTATATGACCTCTCATTAATTAATGAGTACAAATTCTATAGCCAATTACGAGTATTGGGCTATTGAATTTATACTCATCAATTTGTACATGTATTAATCAATAAATAAAAGATATATATGTATTTAATTTGTATATGTTAGTACATATCTTACTTCATTTAATTTATATCACAACTATTTTAAGTCAAATCATCGTATACAAGACTAGAACTATTCATCTTAAAGAGAGTTTTATCACTAACTTCAAATAATATTAAGATCAGACCCAATCACCCTCCCACCCCAACCTTGTCTATTACGTGATTATGTTTTTTAAATGATTGTTTTTTGTCCTCTAAAAGATATACTATTGATAATATGTCTTCATTCTATCTAAAGATTGATGGTTTAGACCAAGTTTTTAAAATTTGTGTATGTGTAACTGGTGCATCAAAAATAAAAAAAATAAAAAGTTATCATTATTAATATTTGTAACCACTGCAAATACCAATACTACAAGTTTTGTTAAACCTACAAATCTTAATAGAAACACTGATTAACCTACAAATTTTAATAAAAAACATTGATGAACATACAAATTTAGATGAATATATTAACTTTGATCAATATACACATCTGGATGAACATATTAACCATGATGAACGTATTAACATTTATCAAAATGTATTGAAAAATGCCACAATTCTTTAGTTCGCTAGCTCCTGGCCTTTAAAAACATTAAGTTGTCCTGTGTAAGTGTGTATATATGGAATCTATTTATTATGTGTTCACATGGTTTGTTAGTATGCAATTCATTTTCAAAAATTTGATAGAAATGAAGGTTTAATCTTGATTTAAATAAAATGATAATTATTAATATTAGTTTATCAATATCTTATGGAGTTTGAATTAGATTAGGATAAATATAAATGTGGAATAAATAGGGGTTATGAACATTGTATTTGGTGTGGTTTTGTTTATAATAATATTCTTATAGTTGAGACGAGTTGTCTCTATATTTTCGGTGTGTTCTTGTGTTGATATATTGATTATGGGCCAACAATTGGTATCAGAGCTAAGGTGTAGCCCATACCCGGGAAGAAAGGTAGGAGATCAAAGACTGGTGCAGTCAAGATCAATAATCAAATATTAAAGACAACGAACAGGAGATCGAGAAAACAAACCACCAATTGTATCCGAGAGGGAACAATCAAACATAGTGAAAGAAAAAGTTTGTGTGGATTCTTATGAAGTCGATACAACGTGAGATTAATTCTGTCAAAAAAATCATCAAGGTTAAGATCAATAGTAGATTTCTTTCTTCCCCGCCAATGATAAAAACGGAGTAACCAAGGTTGGTTGTTTTTTTGGCAGAAGATATCCGATCAGATTTGTGGGTAGGCTGACGAAAAAGATTCGTTAAAGTAGGCGACTTTGAATCTAATCGTGCCTAGCAGGTAAAGAAGAAAAACAGTTGAAGCAGCAGGGTAGTGGGCTTTGTTTTTGTTCTTTGATCGGTAGTCAAGAACAGTATAGTTCTAGGACCTGGAAAGAAATCAAAGTTATGGAGATCTGATCAAGGAGGTGATAGAAAGGAAATATAATTTTGTTGCTGATTCGTGACGGAAAATAAATGGAAAAACGGATGGATTTGGTGATGATTAATTTTTGTGTTTTTATTCAAGTATTTGGATGTATTTTAGACATATATACTCCAAAGGACTTGAAGATGAATAATCACAAGAGGTGTGTCTTTGTGATTGTTAAATTGGTAGTCTTGTTATGGGATGAAAGCAAGAAAGCAAGGATTAAGGTTGAAGAATTACGAGCGTTGCATGGTATTCAAGATCCGGGTGGAACAAATCAAGATTAAGGGGAAGAATGAAGGTTTAATCTTGATTTAAATAAAAGGATAATTATTAATATTATTTTATCAATATCTTATGGAGTTTGAATTAGATTAAGATAAATATAAATGTGATATAAATAGGGGTTATGAACATTGTATTTGGTGTGGTTTTGTTTATAATAATATTCTTATAGTTGAGACGAGTTGTCTCTATATTTTCGGTGTCTTCTTGTGTTGATATATTGATTCTGGGCCAACAAGAAAAAGTTATAAGAATGATTCATTTGATTAGGTTGATTTTTTAAATACTTAGATATGATAAATTATATGTTTAGTATCATATCTTTTTACACAATATCTGAAATTTGAACGTTGTTACAAATACATATAAATATTAAATGTTAAAAAGAGATAAAAAATTACCTTTTTTATTAAAAATAAAAAAATATCATTGAAGCTAAACCGTGAGACTGAAAGCCTCTATTGTATATCATTTTTTTATGTTATTATTATTTTATATTAAATTTGATTTGTAACTTATTTTGTTTTTATGCAATAAAAAGAGATTTGCAATTATACTAGTGCATACGTATCTTAAAATTAGCATAAATCAATCTCCATAATTTGCTCCATCATCTGATAAATAGATCTTAAAGTCATACACCACAACGACTCAACTGTTGACATTTAGTTGTGTCATGATGTTAAGTCTCTTTTCATATTCACCGGTCTCAAACTATTATTTGATGACAATTTAATAAAATTACATATTGTTACCTTTAGGTGTAAATAGTCAAATTCGATTTGAATCCGTATTTTATATGATACAACTTTTAGCATTCTTTTAACTTAACTACCCATCTTTTAAACATTAAGGTAGTGTTTAGTATGTAGTATTGACAAACGGAATGAAATGAATCCTGCATTATGATGAATAAAAATAGAGTTATTTGATTAGTCAATTGAATGGAATTATCGATTACGCATTGAATCTCATTCTTTCTAAACACTTCAAAATCATATTTATGCCAATTAGCCTTAGATCAATTGGTTTGGGAGGAGGCACCCCATGGCTTTTCAAAGTGAAAATCATGGGTTCGAGTCTTACTTGATGCAATATGTTCCCAGTTTGCTAGGGGTTTTACCATAATGAGTCTTTGGGAGGTGGGTTTCCCATGGAATGGTGGACGGGCCGAGTCACCAGCGCTGTCTATGTGTGCGAACGTGGGTGACCTTTCGCTAATGGGTTTACCTGAGTGACCGGGCTTAAAAAGTATTTATTGGCCGTTCAAAAAAAAAAAATCTCATTCTTTCCACTTCAAAATCATTGTTATGCTCCCCTTGTTTTGTATGTTCTATTACCTCTTTCACCAATTGTTCCCACCACCACAAACAACAATAACCACCATCGCCAACGCAACCACTAACCACCATCACCACCACCACCACCACCATCACCACCACCACCACCACCACCACCATCACTAACACCCACCACCACCACCACCACCACCACCACCGCCAACCACCAATTACCACCACCACCAACCACCTACCATAACCGCCATAACCACCACTAGCCAACCACCACCACCACCAATCATCATAACCACCACCACCAACCGCACCACCAACCACAATTCCACAAACAACAACCACCAATGTTCACCACCACTACTATCACAGTATTCTATTTTTATATTTTCTTTTACATATCAAATAACACAAAGTAATGATTCAAACAATTTTTACAGAATAACTAAACAAGACAATAAAACAATAATAATTAATTTCATTCATTTATTTATTCAATTGTTTCATTCATTCTATTTGCTCATCCTTTCTTTTATCACATACCGTACAACATTACTCGTTTTAGACATATAATGTTTATAAAATGGTCAATTGACTAAAAAAGCAAGTTTGACACATAGTTTTAGATGAAATTTAGAGTTTCACACTTTTCACGCAAGTGTTGGAAGTTGTAACTAATGTACTATTTAAATCTTTTGTTTTTAAAGGCACAAAGTAATAAAGTAATCAGGGAAAAGAAAAACCGTTTTTTAGTTTTTCCTAATTTACATTTTATGACGCGTGTGTATAAGTGGTTTAAATGTTAATTATTAAATGTTTTAATATTATTTAAGTAGGGGAGAGTTAATTAAAAACCCACAACTTAAGAGAAAATTAATAACATAAATCATGTGTTTCATATATATAACTACGAATTACACATGTAAGCTATGAGTTACGTACTTACATATATATAACTCATACAAGTTATTTACATATAATCTTATATACGTTACATATATGCAATTCAGTTTTCGTCTTGTCATGAATGTAGGGATTTTTGATTAAAAACTTATAATTAATTTAAACGATAGAGTTATGATTTACATAAATATTTTTAGACAATTAAAAAAATACTTAATTTATAAATTATTTGATTGATTAAATATAGATTTTATAATTTTTAGTAATTTAATGCTTTTCTCTTGATCTCTTCTTTTAAGTAACTTGTACCTATTCACCAATCCACAGTTTATAAAATTACTAGAAACTATAGGATGAAAATATTATTTATTTAATTATTATAAATTCATATTCACTAATAAATAAAATAATTGTTAAATATTTAGGTTGTTTTAACACATTTGGCCTTAGTTTTATAGTATTAAAATCCCATTGAGGTAGAATCTGTGTGAATTATTTTATAAGTTATCAACAGAAAACGGTACGTATTGTGTGTATGTTGAGCATTTGTTGTTATTTCATATCATCAAAACCATGTGCCACTGCTGTTTTTCTTATAATACAACCACGAAAATATCGATGCAGATCACCAAATTAATCATAAAACAATTATATACGTATCTCGATTATAAAAGTCGAATAAAAGAATAGAGAAATATGTGATCGCATTCAATTACATTAAGTTTACTCAAAATTAAAACATTAATAAAAATATTTAATATCTTGTGATCAAATCAGACGACGTAAAATTTTAAAAGAAAACAGAGAGGTGATCTTTTAAATAAATTATATTGTACATAAAATATATAATATATCGGGTGGGCTTTGTAACCCTTTTATTAAACATATTCTTCTGTTCATTTTAGAGGTTGACAAAAAACCGGTTCAGGAAAATAACTGGTTCTAGCCAAACCAGTTCCAACCTTATTCGAACCGGCGGTTTGTATACTGATCTGGTAGCCCGACATTCAAAAGTGGTTTTAGAACCTGTTCAAATAAAAAAAAACGATTAGACAGGTTAAAAAAAAAAAAAAAACTTATTGAACCGGTTTTAAAACCTGTTTGATGGGCTTGAATGTTCATTTACAAAAACGGGTCCGGCTTATAATTTGAACCAGTTTGGGAGAAAAAATGGTTTGTACACCTTTACTTCATTTGATTGATATATGTTTTCGTATAAAAATACATATACAATTATATAAGGATTTGTATATGACTGCTTTGACCTTGCATACGTATGTATACAATCTTTTACATTCCCATATAAAACCTTTTAAATGTTAAAATAGTAAGGAATAGGTTGAGAGAATTGTATGTGAGTGGGAGAGTGAATACTTATAACACAACACAAAAATTATACATAGGGGACAAAAGTTCCATTTTAACTTTCAATGCAAATTCAAGTAGTTGATCCAAGCCCCTTGTGTGATAATCGAGCATGGTTTGCTAAAAACTCAAATTAAACTAAACTTAAACAAGCTCAAGTTTAAACTATAGATCATATAATAAACGAGACAAAGCTCAAGCTTAATTAGAGGTTTACGAGCCTAAACGAACCTATTTTCTATACAAATAAAATAATTAAATAAATTATGAATAATAAATGAGCCGAGCTAACATGTGTTTTCTTTAAAAACTTGTTTTTCAGGTCAAAACCAAATAAACATAGTAAAAATCAGAGCCAAACCGATTTAGGTAGGTATCAATCAAGATGACTTAGCGATGATGTGGGTTTTCCAAAGGAGACCCAGGTTCAATCCTCACCACTCACCAGATGCATATCTTGGGTAGCCAACCCACTACGTTGATCGGTGGCCAGAGCAAGGTTATAGCGTAATGCAATCTTGACGTAGAGAAAAAGTCAAACCCCATCTCTTGCCTGTGACCTTGTTATCCGCATTGACTCATGTTGATTTCTGGGTGTCACTGGCCAATTAATGAGTGCAATAACATTCATTCTGTTTTATTTAATCTTTTTTTCGAGGTGGCTTAAACACGAGTTCAAACAAAATGTTTTGCGTGCACTTGATACAAATCGGTTAACATCTTCGTATTATCATGTTGTTATCAATCAATAATCTTCAACTTCTAAAGTAAATCCATATATTCTACTTAAATCATACAAATTCATATTATCAAATTATTAATCGACCATCATCCTACCCAATAGCAGGCAACCTAATTACACACAGCTTCACAAAAAAATTTATTTATTTATTCCAAATATATATTCATTATATTATGCTTTCTCGCCAAAAGCAAACTTTTGTTTATTCCAAGATTTACGCAGCTGACCCATTAACATGTTATTGCCTTTCTCCTCGTCTGTCTGGGTACGCCCAATCAAATCTCTCTTCTTTAACTTCTTATGCCAATTACCGACATCTATTATCTTCATAAGCTTTTTCTTTTAAAAAAACATTTTAATTATCATTATTTCTATAATAAGACATATTTTTACACACTGTGTTAAACTTAGAACCCAAATCAGATGTCTACCAACTTGACCAAAAGCCTCTTGGTACTTGGTCCCTTAACTATACACACAAGAGCTAGTGATTTCTACACCACTTTAGTCACTTCATTTAAGACCACCAATGATTTTTCCCTAGTTTATCTTTTTTTTTTTTTTTTTTCTATTAAGCGTAAAACCATCAAAATATACGTGGTTGCAGCGTGTGAAGTAATAATTATGGTATAGAAATCACGGTCTTTTGACAGAATTATAGTACACGTTGTAAGAAGTTTAGATGCATATAATGTTACTCTACCCGTAGGTCTACAATCATAAAATTTAGAAATTATAAACAAATTTATGTTATCTCAAGTAATGAAGAGCGATAAAGTATAGAAATTCAATACCTATTGTTCTATGATTTTGTCAACATGTTTATCATCGGTTGAGAAAGTGAAAGAAAACTTTTTGATCTCAAGGATATGTAAGAATGCCGCATGAAATGCCCATCATTGGGAGTAGATCTTTGACTTGTTTGGCTGGGATCCCATGGAGGAAGCCACAGTTGCACCAGCAAGGCAGCAAGTCTACCGATCGATGTGTTTTGTAAGACCATAGCAGGCAGCCAAGGACGGCTCGCACCAAAAGATCCTTAAAAACATATTTATATCAGTCAAAGCATAATTCATCGTATAAGAAGGTATCGGAGAAAAACATTCAAAAAAACAAATTACATGTTATCTATATGGTCAAAGGGGATGATTGAACGAGCCATTTTTAGTATTATTCAAAATGTACCACATTAGATTTAGGATATACTCTACTGATTCTTCAAAGTGAATATATTAGGAGATTGGGTGCAACACAAAATACACACAAAACAACTTTCAAACCATTTAACCCCTTCCCCTTTTAACTAATTTTTTTTATTTGATCCCCTTTGTGATAGTACACAACCAATAAAATAGGCAATTATCCTGAGTTTTTGCTACAATAGTAAAATCATAAAATATTAAAAGGATGGCACCTCTAAATTTCACCAAGTTGGGAAAATCATCTAGGAATTCCACAAAGGTCCTAAAATGGATTCAAGATTCTTATATCAACTAGAACCTCACTTATAAGATAGGAGTGTGGGAGTCATGCTCCTAGGAGACATGTGAATGTGCTTCCCTAGATATCCAGTGAATATCCATAAACAAACAGACATAGATAAGATAACAAGAAAGTAACATACAACAATCACATAAAGACAAATCATGGGCAAACTGACACTACATGCCCAAGACACACATGATGGGATTAAAGCCATATTGCAGGGAACATATGTATGATAATGTGGTGCCTATGTATGTCATATATGCATGCATGTACATATACAAATCAAAAACCAAACAGCTGTAATAAGTAAGGTGTTTAATAATTCATACGTTAAATATCTCCTAACATTATATTTTCTTTGACTATTCAGTTTATCACTTTATTGTGTATTTTTTATCGTTTAAATTGCTACTAGGCGTCCCATGACTCCCATTGGTTAAACAACCTATGCGTGGTACGTCCTCTTTAGTTTTAGAGTCCTCTTTAGTGTTAGAAAGGGTATATAAATTAGGGGTTGTTTGACAATCTTGTGTTGAGACATTAAAAAGTCTGACTGAATAGAGATAGGCTCTGAATCATTCAGCATGTTTTTGAAACTTACTTGTTAAGAGAATTCATAAACTATTAAGATGTGTCTTTTAAATGAAATAAACATATATGTTTTGGACTGATTCAGATGTAGCCTCTTAATGGAATCATTAAGCGGCTATCAAACAGCCCCGCCCACAAGTAAAGGTCAAGTTTAGTAATTTATGTTTATATGTTATATACAAAGAAGCAATTCGGCCAGCAAATCTTTGTGAAACTGAATGTTATATGGCAGTTGAACTTAATGCAGACATCTTTAAGATGCAAGAAGCAAACTAAATTCATTTCATATACTCATAAAATTCAAGGAGATTCATAATACAGTGCAACACCTACAGAGCCTTTTGATCAGTAACTTTCTGTTTGAGTAACTTGACCAATAATTTGAGAGAAGTTATTGGGTAAGATGTAACAAAAACAGCAACAATTTTAGGGCTACAAAGTGAATCTCAAAATCTAGGAGCAATTAATCTCAATTCAAGCACCTATATGCAACCTTTTCTAAGAAAAAACAAACAGAACCACTTAACTGTTGATAAATGCAGGAATAATCGATACCTTGCGATTACCCCAACCGATCAAACGTGCGTTTGAAGAATTCAGCAACCGCTTCCTTGTTGACGAAGATCCTTTGAACTTTAACAATGCAGGATGTAGAGGTGCACAGCCAACCCGGTTACCCGACCAGGACCCAGATTCAACCCCGTAGCTCCGCAACTGGGTCCAACCCGATTCAACTGGTAGGGTTCGAACCGGTTTGTCACCTCCACACACCCAACCCAGTTTAAACCTGTTTTTTTTAAACCATTTTCTCCTCTTGAAACTTGGTTGGATCCGACCCGGAAACCAATCAAATCTCGTTTGAATTTTCTTTTTTATCAAAACCCGAACCGGTTTGAACCTGACCCGGTTTTAAATTTGAACCCGGTTTGAGATGTAGCAATGAAACCATCGTCGGAGAGGTAGTTGAATCAGCGGCCCAACAGTATGACCCAAGTATAGCCCAACTTTTCTAACTCTAGAGACGGCCCAGTTATTCATATAGTCGGTAGTCACCAGTTCACCACTAATTTTGACAATATTAAAGTTAAGATGACAAATACTGAAATACCTTAAAATTTACAAGAATTTATGAAATAAAGAATATATATAAGAATAAAAATGATTTGAAAACTTGGACTTAATAAATATGGGTATTAGAAGTGAATTAACGGAATAGTACATAATTACACAAATAAATAGCTCAACACATAAGCTGCAAACAGGTAAGTAGATGAATGAAAATATTGGGAGTTCCTGATTGCACTCGTCTGTTGACCAGGTAGGTGACCACCACAAGACCCACAAAATGTCTTGTCTAAATTTTTAATAATTACATGTTCTTCTTTTCTGTTGGTTCACGTTCACACTATTTGATTAATAATCTCTAATAGTTTTTGTCTTTGCATGATCACTTCATTAAATACACGGGTGATTTAAACTATTAGACTTTCATTAAATATTGATTACATATAATTTTTTTTAAGTACAATATGGTGTATTTAATTTTTAAAGCATAAAAGATTGTGGTAGTAGCATATAATTTTGCATAATATTATTAGGAGGTTGGATTTAAGAAAGTAATGATTAATTGGATATTTAATTGATTTTTTTGAATGTTTTATTACCGAATGAAAATAAATGATTATTAAATAAAAGTAATTAAAAAGAATATCATGATTGACAAGATGTATGGTAAAATATAAAAAATGAATTTACATAAATTTTGTAAGACAAATAGATTAATAAATTACTTGTAATTACAAAATAGTTTAAAAACTGAGAGAAAATATTTAAATATTTATCAGTATGGTAAGTATGTAATATATTAAAATTTTAAAATTTTATTAACGTTTCTGATGGATAATATAATCATAACTAATATTTTAGGGAAATGATTTAGACTTTTTTTTCTTGTATGAAATAAAAGTATCTGAAATCGTTTCATAAATGAGTAACGGAGAGTATCACTTTTACTTAAATATCATATTATAATTACTGTTAAAAACCAACGAGCATCTACAAGGAGCATTCTAGAGGTAAATTTCTAACCAGGTATTATGTATTCAAATTCTACGTATTGCAAGTGTGATGATTTTAAATATAAATTAAGTTTATAGTAGAAATTGTTAAACCAACGGACTTGAAAAACTTGACTTCTTAAAATGAGCATGGGTAGTAGCTTCATCTCTTAAGAGATGTCACGTGTCCTATTACATAAATAAGTTTAAAACAAAGAGAGGTCACAGAAGTTTGCCACTGTGGGTGGTTAGTTATACACACCTTCATGGTTAACTCAAACTCGTTTTCCTTAACCCTTATTACCATAACAATTGTAACATTTTATAAACTTTGGATACATCGTTGTAACAATAACATCCTTATTTTTATCTACATTTTGATATAAATCTTAATTCAAATGAATGCATCAAACAAAATACATTTTTAAAACTTTTTTGTTTTTTAACACTTATTTGTCCCACTATTAATTTTATAGGTCGCATATGTATGTTTGTTATGGCACAACTTTTAAGTTCATCTTTTATTTATTTTTAAACTAGGTTACAATCCCGTGTAATACACGGGCTAAATAAATTTACTGTTACATGATTAATAATATAAAAATTTATGTCTTAAATATTGTGTATTATACGGATTGAATAAACCCGTGTATTACACATTTGAAAATTTGAAGTTACATATTTAAAATTTTAATTATGGATAATTATTAATTAATAAATAGCTATTATAACATTAATAATTAATAGCAGAGAGAAGCGGGAAAACCAATTATTAGATAGACTAGAATGGTTATAAATGTTCGGATTTATTTTTATTTATTAGTTTAGAAATCTAATTTCCGTCACAAAAATTTCACTCATTGGTTGTTGACTCAGTCCTAAGAGTCAAAAACTATTAAAAAAAAAAAAACAATGTTTAAATCTGATAAAATATATTAGAGTATAATACCGTTTAAAAGAATAAGTAGATGAACATAAGGTAACATTTAAAAAAGAAAAACTACAAGTCAACTTATATAAAATTATAATATATATTAAAAAGCAACTTCACTGCTACAGTGAAGTTTGTTTTTTAATATATTTGCCACATATTTTTACAAAATTTATTTAGAAGTTTGATTTTTAATATATTGGCCACAAATTTCTATAAAACGTATTTAAAACCTAAATTGTAATTAGGATTAACAAAAAAGTTTTATATATTTGCTTTTTGACCACAAAAGTTTATTTTTTGTGCTTTTGGGTTCAACATTAGTATCGGTATTTGATATTATCAGAAACGGTATCGGTATACGTTTTTGTGGTTTCAGATAGGCCAACCCGACAACGAAGAAAGTCACGGTAGCGTAAGACAGAGGAAAATAACCAGACTTCCGCACGCGTAACGCGGGTGAAGTTTGGTTTTTAATATATTGGTCATATGTTTTTACAAATTGATATGAAAACCCAAGTCTTAACTAGGATTATTCTTTTGGTTTTTTTTATGATGAAGGCAAATGAGGTGCTACAACAAAATTTTATATATTTGTTTTTGGACCACAAAAGTTTATTTTTTGTGTTTATTGCGTCAAACATTAGTATCGGTATTCGGTATTTAATCGAACTGGTACATTAGTATCGGTATTCGATATTATCAGAAACGGTATCGGTATACGTTTTTGTGGTATCCGATTAGCCAACCTGATAACGAAGAAAGTCACGGTTGCGTAAGACAGAGAAAAACAACCAGACTCCCGCGCGCGTAGCGCGGGAGAAAACACTAGTATTCATAAAATAGCAACTCAATCCAAAATAATAATATTTATTTGTGATAAAAAATAGAAAGATATGGCAGCTAGCATTTTCATGCGACGGTAGACCGGTATGCTACCATAAAAATCTCTCACCTACCCACCCCATCTACATACACCATTCTTCCAGTCAAACGCAGACATCACCACCGTCGCACTGGCCGGAGAAATGGCCACCCGGAGCACCACCGTCGCCGCCGCCCGCCCAACGAGGGCAACACCGGCGGAGCCACCACGCCTTCCGGCAGCGATCACATTCAATTCACTCCACAGACCAACAGGCTCTCAAAACTCCTTCAAATTGAGCATCACAACAACCACTGCCGTTGTTGCTGCCAGAAGGAGTTTCCTACCGGTGTCTGCAATCGGCGATCGGAGCAACAGCACAGGCGATAATAATAGCAGTAGCAAGGGGAAGGTGGGATCAGCGGTACCTAGCTCGAATTACGTGGTGCCGTTGGATAATTACTCTTCGGGGATCACTCGTCCGCTGGCGGAGATTCTTCGAGATCTCAATAAGCGGATCCATGATAACATCATCGTGAAGGAAGGTGGTGATGCTCGATCGTCGTTCATCCCTTGGTAACGTTTTAGACATATATGCTGAGAATGTGTTTTGATGAGATGGTGATTCGTTTGATCTGATTGCTTTGGGCGATTTGATTGTGTGGTGTAGGTATCATGCGAACAGGATGTTGAGTTTCTATGCTCCAGGTGCGTTTGATTATGAACTGATATCACTATATCAGTATATCACATTCTTCTCTATAAACAGTATCTAATACTTGAACATTGAACTGTTTCAATCTCTCTTGAAATTTTGATTTTAGTTTTCATCATGAACCTCCTGTGTGGCTAATTTTGATGCTAGAATGATATAAATTAAGAGGAAGTAGGAATACCTAGGGATATGTGGGATTGGTATGGCTATCTAAGAATGTGTTCTAAGCTATGAATGTGAACTTGGTCTATAAACTATAAAGTATAATTCATGTGTTGGATTTAGTTGAAGATTGTCCTTTCTGGAAATGAGAATTATAGGGATTTATAGGGCTGTAAGCCTGTTGGTTTTTATACTTTATAGTGTTGAGTGATGATAGGAGGTGATGCTTTGATGCCTAAAGTATATATTGGTGGCATATACATCATACCATGTATTCATTTTCTATATGTAAGAGATGCACTATGGTTAGAAGTTTTGTAGAGCTTGGTTTTAAAAGAGTGCTTGAGGTGATCATATAGATAGATTTTGTAGTTATGTGAAATGATGTCCCTTTCAGATGGTTAGGACTCAAGTGTTATTGAGGGTGTGTAAGTTCGTTGTTAAACGAAAGTAGTGCATAATGTTTAGAAGTATTATAGAGCTTGGTTTCAAAAAGAGCACTTGACATGATCGTAACTTCGCCTCATGGCCTTGAGATGGCACTTCATGCACATCCGTGCCAAAATTAGGGTATGGAGGCTCGTAAAAACACCCAAAAAGACAAAGAGATTGTGAGTAGTTTACTTACAACTTACAAGGGAGATGTAACATCTCGTTTACATGAAACTTTCGTCTCAGTGCCTTGGGCTTTTAGGAGATTTAAAAGCCTAGGAGTTCTTGTGCTTTCTAAAACCAGGCTATATAGTTACTGCAACCAGCATGTTTGGCCGGTGATTATAGAATCAAGAACCTAAACCAAAACTTCTATCTGCATGTTAGCAGTGTTTCTGATGTTGCTAATCTTTTTATCTGTCTAATTTGAAATAATTAAATTGCTGTTTTTTTTGTTTAATGTCCTTGTACTCCAAGATTTAGACCATTTATTTTCTTACCTTACAATTTTTATTTAGGTTGGTGTGGAGAAATACGTGATGTAATCTTCTCAAATACTGGAAGTGTGACCGTGGTTTATCGTGTCACAGTGCGTGGTACTGATGGAGAGGTATGCCTAAACTATTATCTCCAAACAAGTGTGTGATTATTCATTAATGTGGACAAAAGGAGTATTTTGTACTTGTGTTTTACTCAGAACCTTTTTGATGCAGGCACACAGAGAATCAACTGGAACTGTGTCACTTGAAAACAATGGTCAAAGTGTAGACCCTGTTGCTGCAGCTGAAGAAATAGCTTTTTGCAAAGCATGTGCTCGGTTTGGACTTGGTTTATACCTGTATCATGAAGACTAGATGACATACAAGATTTTATTACTTATGCAGGAGAGTTTAATAGTAATTAGTATATCATGAAATTTACATGCATTTATCGCAAGTAATGTAATAAGTTCTACAACATATCTGTATAAACATGAGAGAATTGATGGCTTTCTATGGTTTCAAAAGCCTTGTACCAGCATTGTTAATTATCCAATCAGCTATTGTATCCACGAGCAAGTCTAATTCCTTTAAATTATTTGCACGAAAAGCCGTAGACTCGACTCCTAGTGAATTGCTTACTTCTTTGGCAACTGTTTCTAATGGTGTCCCTGCTGCCAAATTTGCCCAAAACTCTCCACTCCTGTTTACAGCATCCACCATGCCTGGCGGTACATCGGGTAAAGCCTGGTGTACACAAATCAAAATAAGCATTTGTTCATACTTGATGCTTATCTCACAAGTAGAGATGACAAAATGGGTGGGGGAGTTTGAGTAACATGTCAAAAAAAGGTTCAGGTTGAAACTTGAAACAAAAACTATATTATTTCAATACACTTGGGGAGAATTTTAACCTCTTCGAATCGTTCTTTTTTGGCTATTTTTCCTGTTTGACCCGTTAGAGATATAACATAACGAGATCAACCTGTTTATAAGTAAATGGATTGAACTTGCTACGTTAATGTCGGTTAAATATAGTTATACCTGTTGTAAAGGAAGTCCATGATCACCAGGCAGAGAACGAATAGACATATCCAGCGCTGAACTAATGGCAGACTCTGAACTAAGCACCAGAGCTAGAACAGGGGTTTCATCTATTGTGTCATCCTTGAATTTAACTAAAAGATTCCTTGAGATTCCATAGTATGATTTTATCTGGACAGACATCAACATTCACAATCTTGTACACTTCAGAAGAACAATATTAACGGGCAAAAATTAGCAGAATTACATACCAGTCTTCGAGTTTCTTCTGGTTTTGGAGAAAAATTTTCCCGTCCATTAGCCAATTCCATGTACAACGGAGGAAGTTGCTCAACCAGAGGTATAACTTGTTTCATAATGGGAGGGCTAAGGTTCTCTAAATTTTTCATTGTCATTTCTGCCTGCATATATATACAAAAAAAGATAAGAAAAAAGAGTTTCGATTGAATAACACATTATCATTTATCCATAAATGTAAAATATATATAGGGATGGAATCATGGAAAAACTTGCACTAAAAACCCTCCATTTTGGGGATCTAATTTCCTATTTCATACACATGATTTTAATCTAGCAGAAATAAGAAATTTACCACTCAAGAAAGTCAAAAGTAATCTTTCTTACCCCAAAACGGACCGTCGGTGATGATGCAATTTGTGACAGGATTGGTCCAATGCTTTGAGCCATTGGTAAAAGAACAGGAGAAAATAATGGGACTGCCAGGCTGGCATCCTGAAATATCAGCAGAAATACTACTTGTGGTTAATCATGATATTATGTATAATCAGTGAATGTGATATATTGTTATTAACGGCAAATGAATCATGTATCCATTAAAATGTGTGCCACGGTACTATAATAACTGCAAGCACCATAGCTGAAACTAAGTACCTTGTTGTTGAATGACATATACACATTACCACACCTCTGCACCGCATATCTGGAACCTGATTAACAAAATTTAATCATGCAATTAGCTCTAAGAGACTAGCACAAATAAACTAAATTTTCAATGAAATACCGATCAAAAGGTGGATGACGGATCCTAGAGAATGCCCAATCCCAAAAGATGGAAGATCTTGCACCTATAGTTGAGTCAACCTCAATTAATAAAATTAGAAACATAATTTATATGAAAACTTGTCTGCATGTTGAGGTTTAATAGCTCACTGTTTCATGTAAAGACCTAATGCACCTATCGTATTTGAACTGAACTTCGTCTGCAATAAAGAAGTGATCAAAGCCACTAGCATAAGGTGTTGCTATCACCAATACTCCCCTATACAACAAGAAGAAAAAAATTACAAAATTAACTTTTGCAAATTTAATATTGGTCCAATGGGTACTAGATAGATGATGGGCATATAGACATGTGATATCACTTACTTCTCTGACAGTCGCTCCAGAAATAAGCGATAGGTGAGCTGAGGAGCTGCGCCAACAAAAATGCCACCGATAAAATGCGCAACAGCAACTGGCTTTGAATTTCTTGGTCTCAAAACCCATGCTCCCTGAATTTGCATAAATCACAGCCCAGATAAATATATTGAGTCTCAAATTCACTTCAATATATCCCAAATTAATTCCAAACATAAGCCTGAAACTTGATGAAAACATGGAAATTTTCAGTGTTGCCCTTGAATAATCAAAAACCTAACTAGCTGACCCATACAAGATAATGGTACCACACCCAAATGTTGATTCACTTGTAAATAGTAACATGTTCTTTTAAATTCAACGTTGTTCGTATGATCCAATCAGCATGGACACACTTCCTATATAAAACATAACTAATAATAAGCAAAGAAACTCATAATAGATTGACGGACCTGCTATTAGATTTAGAATAACAAGTTGGTGCAGAAATGTTCTCCTAATTAATCCATAGTTCAATGAACAAATTTGGAGTAAGATCCGAAATAATTCAACATAAAAATGATCATAGGATTATGTAAACTATACATCAATTTCTTGCCAATCACTTAAGCTACCCCATCCATCTTGAGTTTGTCTCACAGTCTCTGTTAGTAACCTACAAAAGCATGAGATGTAAATAATTCTCATGAACTCATACGGAAAACATCTCATGAAACAACCAATCTTCAAAAAACTATGATAACTGATAATAAAATGATGGCCTGCATCTGGTTGAATCAAAAATTCACCAGGAGCTTAAATGAATGATTCACTTCCTTAGTTCCTTACCTCTCAATATCTCTGTAAAGCTGTATTCCAGTTCGTTCCGGTTGATTATTGCTTTGCTGATCGTTAGAATAGCGACATATGACCTTAAACCTATTGAATTTGGGGAATCCAACCGATGATTGAGGACGATGAATACCATATAATCGAACGTGACTCCGGCTCAATTTAGACTCAATCTGTGGGGAACCAATTTGCAAATTCGGCATCCACAGCCACGTAGCCATGCCTGTGAACGATCAGAAATCAGAAATTAACAACATCAACATAAAATACGATCAAACAAACCACAAAAAGCGGTTTTCACAGCTACAGATATGTTACCAGAACAATATCATTAATTTAAATTGCTATCAGAATCAAATTCAAGGTATAAATAACAAATAATTGACTGATTTAACAGGTTATAGAGCTTGAAAGAAACGGAAATTGTGAGAAACTAAAAAATTAGGGTTAGAAATAACCTGAAATTGGAGAAAGGGTGAGAAGAAAAGTAACTGATGAAGATGAGGAGGAAAGAAATCACCGGAGTATCGGTCGATGGAGCAAGACGAGATACTAGAATCGGGTATATTTGGCACACTGCATTTAAGCGCCGTTAGATAGGCACCGAATTGAGCCGTGCATGTAACATTTTCTAAGGATACAAGCCCAAATTATTATATAAATAAATGTCAATTTAATAAATATCAATTCTATATTGAAGCAATTTTGCCCTTCTAGATCACTTAAAGAAAGAAAAATTGTAGTATATATTGTAATGAAGAATATTTTTGGTATTCCACATTTTACTTTTATATATAGGCGATTTGTATTTTGATGATCCAAGTTTGTTATTAATTAGCCGATAATAATCTATAATATTAATTTGCTCGTCAATATTCTCAACTTTCACTATTATTTTGAACGACAATCTCAGTAGTATTATTATGACCGATTTAAACTCAATCTATATTTATTTTTAGCTCAATATCACTTGTATGTTATTTCATTTTGTTCATCATAATTATTATGAGCGAAATCGAGTTTAAATAAATCGTGAATATTTGATAATTATGTTATTAAAAATGTTATTGGTAATAAAAGTGAAAGTTTAAAGTGTCATTGGACAAAATAATAATTTGGATTATTATCAGCCAATTTATAATAGTTTGGAATATTAAAATCCACTTTGTATAAATTTGGATTATGAAAATCTAGTTTTCCGAAGTTTTGTAATTTTTCGTATTTTGCATTAAATTCGATCCCAAGAAAAGAGCTTAATCAAGAGTTGAATGAAGACCGTCATGGAAGGAATTAAAATTGATCCAAAAATACAATGGATATCAAATTGCAAAATCAGATACAAATTATATATGATCACTCCATTCCTTTTGGATGGGTTCTTTAATCAAACAAAAATACAACTTGTAGGTATGCAGCATGAGATAAGATCATCCACAAATACCTGCATACTAAAAGAACAGCTTTTAGATCATCGTCTGTAATCGGTTTTATGCAATCTTTTTCAATGAAACTTGAATTATAGTTCTATATACATAATGTTCGAGCCAACCATCTCAGCTTGTTAAGAATTAATGGACCAGTCATAGTTCTGGTAAGCAATATGCACAGCACCACCATCACTAGAAAGATGCGACAGCAGCCCCGCCTTGGTTGCATCCAAGTAACCAGTGATCCACTTTAAAATCTCTTTTTCCTGCCCAAAATCTGCACTAAACCTGAAAGAAGATACGCGATCAAGTTCATGAGTGCGGGAGGATTGAAGTAATAACTAATTGGTCCATGTGTCTGGCTCACTCACCACTTGAAGATACGAGTGAGGTGCACTGTCCTCTTGGCTAGATCCACTTGAATCCCATCTCTTTGTAGAAATTCGCGTGCAGCAAATTTTAGTTCAGATTCTACCCCTTGGGGGGTGAAGAATCTAACGGGCGGGCTTGATTTTGATCCGTTGCATATGCCAAAATGGATCAATGGATTAACTTGTGGTAAAGCCAACTACAATTAAAACACAACAACAAAAAGCCCCTTGTTTTAGCATATGAGACGGGTCATCATGCACAACAACTAGACACAAACAGGTGAAACGGGTCAAAAGTTGCCCAAAATGTAGTTTAAAGCATAAAACTTCCTCAAAACATTTTTATTCGAAAAAATAAGAACTTTATTCAAATAATATATCTTTTGTAATCATATTTGACGCGATAACTCTGTTAACAATAAGTTTTGAGACAAAAAGTGTTTCTAGCCAATGCTACCCAATACCCATTTCGACCCACACCAGATTTGGAAATGATTTGTTTTTTTCTTTACCTCTAGACGCTTGTCACCAGAACCAAAAGGTTTTGTAAACGAGTAAGGTGCTCTACGGTTATTTCTAAGAACGCCATTAACAATAGTTGTAAGGGAATATGGAGACCCGCCAATGATGTATAAAAAATCAGAATTAAAGGATCTCCTATCGATTAGTGCTGACCCCGGATGACCAACACTGATGACACCATGGATAACCATGGCATTGTGTAGGTTGAGAAAGAAAGCAAGTCTTTCAGAAGCAGTAAGTGTAGATATATCCACCCTTTGAAGGTCTTGCATCAGATTTACATATCTGTTAGATCATTCAAAATTCAAAAGTGTTAGTAATTTGAAACTAGAATATAATTATTTGTGGTTAGTTAGAAACTGTACCTTCGAAATTCCTCGCTGTTACTGATGCCCAAATAATCAAGATGGCAGCCGTCTTCGGATGCATAGGTTTCAAGTATGGCTGACATTATTTTGGCGAGTTTTTGGCTAATTATAGTAGCACATTTTGGCTCGAGATCGTTCGTGGCACCCCTAAAGTTATAGCATCGAGGGATGAAAGGCTCATGTTCAAGAAACCGATAGAAATGGTCTCCATCTTCGAATTCGTTTTCCCTGTATGCACAAGCAGCATGATTAGTCCCTTTTTTGTTATTTTAAATTTTTGATTATATAAAATGGGTGCATTGGTTAACAGTTTAAATGCTGATTTTTATTTATGCTGAAACGGTCTCATCATCCGACTTGAAACGTTTTGCCTTAAAAAATAAGATATATTTATAAATAATTAGTGTGTCAAATATTATATAATACGGATGATGTAATTTTGCAACTTAGTTATATGTTACCTGAAAACGTGATGGATGAAGTGTCTTCTAGCTAGCTGCTTCCCCATTTCTACAGCCTAAGGCCAAAGGGTACAATTTAGTTATGTTTTGTGAACATGTGATTCTTTTTGCGGTTAATATATTGAAGACAAGATGTACAGAAATTGTAATATTGTATGGTTTTGTACTATTTTAATGGAAGCACATGATCCGGCAGCATGCAAAGAAGTCATGATTCATTTAGTTATAAAGAAGAATCAATTGGGCAGTGAACTATTCGTCATCATCAATGATGACTTTAATGTCCTTTAAACAAACCATAAACATTTACCCTTAGTAAAAACTTTCCCTAATCCCAAAAACATCTTACCAGTTTGTATGCATTATGTATTATGTATAAGTGATTAGTTAATTACAAAAAACATTGCTTTTGATTTAAACAAAGTAATATATGAGATATCTTGGATTCTTTTCTTTTTTATGTCTTGCGCTATAAAATTGTATAATTCAATACGATATGATATTATTTTTAATTATACTATATATAATGGATTTTTAGGAAAATTAGTAATTTTATAATACGCTTTTATGCGGCTTTTGTCGGATACATTGAGAATTAGTAAGAGAGGGATATTACATTTTTATAATGTATTAAAGTTAAGCAAAATATGAACGTATTTAGGAAAAGAGATATATTCTATGAGTGAATATTAGCTCACACTCACTAGCACGCCACACTACACATCCGTGAGTGGTGAGTGAGAGGCTCGCATGTGAGTACACTCACGGATGTGATTGGAACATCACCTCACATTCACTCAAAGATATGTATACATATATGTAGTTGTAAAATTCTTCAAATCCGTGAGTGGAGAGTGAGAGGCTCAAACGTGAATACACTCACGGACGTGAGGGTGGAACACCTTCTCACATTCACTCAAACGTATATATTTATACTCACACTTACCTAAGTATAAAAGTTCTCCACGCAAGAGTAATGATATATTAAACCTTTCTGGTTATACATTATAATACTATAATAATAATAATAATAATATGAAACATAAAAACACATTAACTAACAATCTCAAGTAGATTAATTACATCACACGCTTTTTATGTGTTTGTAACAACTTTTTGGTAACAGTATAAAGTATTGCAACTTAAAAACTAATTCTTCATGATATTGTCGTCAGTGTTTTCTTTTTATTAATTAATACAAAACATGTAGAGTTAGGTCAACGTTATTTTAGGCTTCAGATCTTGAAGTTCAACGACAATTGGTAGACACTAATCAGATACTTCGCACAATCGCACCCACTCAAATAATATACTTCCTATTGCCTATAGTCTCAAACGAGTTTTTTTTTTAACGGCAAATGTGCGACCCTGCTTCGAAAAATAGGTGTTGTCTTAATCGTGCCCATCTATTCGTTAGTCTCAAACGAGTTATTAATTTATTATTATGATTCTGTTTCAAATATTTATTTCAAACTACTCATAAAAACCGGATTTGAAACTGAGACCATCCGCTCGAACTGGACCGAACAGCTTTAGGGCTATAATTTACACGAACTGCTTTAAAACCGACATAAACCATTACCGGTTTATATTCCTCAATGGTTATGTAGGCTCAAACCCGAACCAAATCGCTTAAAAACCACTCAACCCAGGAAAAAAAAAGACTTATCAAAAAACATATAAGCAACCCGAACTAAACCAAACATGTTTTAACTCAAACCGATTTTGAGTTAGCTCAGTAGCAATACAAACCGGTTTGGAAAAACAACTGTTTGTGCACCTCTACTCGCGATCATCAAGATCGCTAACAAATCAACGATGATTAGCAGGCAAGCACACGAAGTACGATAGACAGCGATGCAGAGAATCAACAATAAAAGCAATGGTCAAAATCGTACCTTCTTCCTCCCACAGTCAAACCGGTGAATCAAAACCTCCACCATCTCCGACGCAGAGAAGCAATTCTTCACGATCTTCATCTTCAACAATCGATCACGAATCGGCAACCGTTGCCGTAAAACTCTAACCGTCGTAACCATCTCATCGTCCTTTTCCTCCTCCAGATCATCAAATCCGTACACCGGAGGCGCCGGAGCGTCGTCGGAGCACTTCCGGCAAAGCAATTCCTTCATCCTCTCCTCCAACAATCCGCAATTTCGGAGCGAATTTAGAGCCACAAGTCCGCCAAAGAACTTCTCGTTGAAGAATATCTGAGGCACGGCGGAGCTTCCCGTCCGTTCGATCAATTCCTTCTCTCTGGCTGGATACACATCGATGTTGATCTCAACGTAGCGTAACTTCCGGTGCCGGAAATACGATCGCACAGCGGTGGAGTCTCTGCAGTTTGATCGCGAAAATAAGGTAATTCGTCCTTTAAACTGCTCATTTTCGTTTGTATCATTCTTAAGCTTTACTGTTACTTTGAGTCCCGATAGATTAAACTCCGTTACGTTCGAAACCTTACGTTTCTCCAAATCGACGTCGTTATCGTTCGCTAACAACGATAATCGTTTTGTGATCGCCGACGACAAGCTATTACTCTTCTCTCGGAAGAATCTCCCAATCGCCGGTATCTGTACGGCACTTTCCGGCGAGGAGTTCGACCGTTTAATCGACGGAGGCGATTCCGGATAAACAATAAGAACACCGGCAGGTGCTTCCGGCTTCGGGAGCTGCGGATTTGGCGGAAATACCACAGTCTGTTCAACCTCCTTTACATGAATCTCTCTCTTCTCAATCTCATCAGATCCATCGTTACTGTTATTAGCATCATCCACAGACGAATCATTCAAACCAATTTGTTTTGTGTTTTGATCTCCGTAATCATCGCCGTTTGATGCGTTCTTGTTCATTCCGCCTTCAGAAACCTCCGGTGATCGGAGATTTAGATGCGTATCATCGCCATTTGGTAACTCCATGACTGATGATTTGTTGATGAGAAACTGAAACCGCTGATGAAATATATATTTGTGTGTGGAGAGTGAGGGTGTGAAGAAGGTTTGGTCAGAAGGAGGAGGTGGAAACTGACAAAGGTGACCGGCAGGCTCCGGCGACGGATTATATAGTATGGGGCGAATTCCCACTAATTAATCCTACCATAAGGAGCCTATGATGATAATAATAATATTATTCTCCTTCTATAATTATGAAATATAATTTCTATAATTATTATCATTAATTTTTTTATAGCTAAAATCGATTGTCTGTTACATCTTAAAAATATGTTGTACATTATATACACTATCATGTTTCGTTTACTTCAAAAGAAAACTTACAAATGTGATAAAACATTTTTAGAGTTGAGATCGAGCTCATGACTTAAAAGGTCTGAGCTATATCCTTCATATCTCATGTCATTTGATTAGATAGCCAATTTTAAATGTGTGTGTTATTTCATAATATACGCAATACAGATGTATATATCTAGGGATGTGTTATCTTTAGAATTAACGATGCATTTAAAATGTTTGTTAAGTACTTATATACCTAATTTTAAAGAAAAGTTATTTTGTATTTAAAATGTATGTTAAGTACTTATATACCTAATTTCAAAGAAAAGTTATTTGGTTATTTGTAAGTTAATATTTGAAGTTTTAGACCATGTACTATTCACTATCAACTACATAATCAATTAACATCAAAGAATTAATGAACCTAACACATTCAATGATACGAGTATTGAAAATAAAAGTGAATTGACCTTGAGATATCACAACTTTAGTGAAAATAATAATGATAACCTTCCCTAGTTCCTTCCTAAGTGTTTATTTCATCAAATCAATAGTGTACTCCATGTTAATGGCATAGGAGATTGAAAGAAGAAAGAAGATTGAAAATAACAATCTTGAATAGTATTATGGAAAAATATGAAACAATAGTCTTGGGCTATTTGGCTTGCAAATATTATTTCTTGGTGCTCCAAGTGAGAAAACAATGATCTTATCCTTGAATATTTTAGAGCTTGTTAATACTCATCGTTCTTTCAAGTGATGTAAAGTCCTGCAGTAGATAATTTTACTTTTGACCTAAAACTTACCTTATAGTCACCCTAACAACACCTCATAATGATTGTTCCAAATCACATAATTGTGTGGTTTACTATACATGTTGAAGCTCCAACAAACACCCCATTATGTTTTGCAATTATGTGAGTGTGTGTTTAATTAAAAATCCTTCGGTTTATACATGTCACACGACTATATGAAAGAAACGCATACTCATGTTCTCATAGTGGTAAATTTTCAAAAATTATTAGGCAATCAAACACTATACAACAGATATACACACTCATGTGGTTTATTGGATAATCTTGCTTCACATATGAGCTACAACACCCTAGTAATGAACATCGTACGTAGTGTGTAAGTGAAGTCTATTTATCTCCATGTGATTGGTGATTGAGAATCACTTAAGAGTTGTTTACATCTCTTCCAAGCGATCTTCAAAATTTAGTTGGAATCGTTTAGCATTATATTACAACAAAATAAAACTAATACAACTCTAGTATTATGTTGCATTATATCTTGAAAAAATTATATTATGCCTTAAAAATTTGTATTATCCTAAAGTAATCTTTTTACCAAATGTTGCATCCAATAAAATTGCATTAAAATTAAAGCAACATTTTTTGTTAGTAAACATGTCCCTTTTATTAACAAACACAACCTTTTAATTAGAAAATGCAATCTTTTTAAAATGTTGAAAAAAGTTTTTATTAGTCTTATTTTTCTAGTAGTGTTTATTTCTTTAGTCCCTGTGTGGAATTATACATGCGAAATAGAAATTATACATGTGAAATATATATAAAGCTACTTTGTATGAAAATTGATAATTTCACTCAATAAATGCTCCAAATTGGTGTTATCTTAGTCCGTTAATAAAAGAGTATTTCAAGAAAACATTTGACAAAATTCTAAACTAGAAATTTTTATTTTCTTATTTAAACTACTTTTACCCTTTTTATGCCAATTAGTAATTAAAGCGCTAATTTATTCACACTTTTATGACTATCATTTCAATTTTTGCTTATTCAATGAAATAATCTAATATTTTCTATTTCACTTTTTATTTACAAATATAATATATCATATCTTCTAAAACCATTTTATATATAGTATATATAAATTTATGATTTATATTTTGTATTATCCAATCTATTTAATACACAAGTTTCAAATCTATTTTCGAATAAAAATGTATGATTAAAATCAAGCACACGTTAGGAAATATAGCATTCATTTAAAGTTTTAAACAATTAAGTATTTGTGGTTTAAACTTTAAGTATTTAACATCAACAAATCACTTGTCCAATCTTAAAGATCTCAAACAGTGACACGATTTCAATAAAAGGGAGATCCAGTATCTTAGCATGATATTCTGAATCGATCAAAATTGCAATAAACAAAATACAATTAGAGGTTTGTTTATAAAGCAGCTAGAGTGTTAATTTTAGAATTTCAGTAAAAGAAACATGCAAACCATATGATTAAGAAAGTGATTGACATTAAATATTGGGGAAGAAGATTTTCGATTGATAGTTGCCTTGGAACACAAAAATCTGAAATTTATAAAGTCCGATTGGTATGCAATGTGATTTAAAAAATAATAATAATAACAAAACAAACGACTGAACCGTTTATGTTGTTTTACTTCTATTTTTTTTATGTAGTCATTGATTCTAACGTTAAAGTTTAGTTTTTTAAACTTGTTTAACAAGTAGACTTAGGTGGTAGGTGAATTGACATTAACATTGTCTTTTGTTAATTATTTTGACATTTTCTTATTTAATACTATTACAATTTTATTGCTATGGCTTATGGCTATGGCTATAGCTGCTACTATTTAGAAAAGAGATGGTAACGTTTAGAAAATTGATTTACTAAACATTGAATCGATTATAATAGCAGTTCATGTAGCCTGGTGGGATCATTCACAAGAAACTTGCATAATAAAAACAAAAAAAACAAAAAATGTCTAAGTATGGTAAAGAATGAACAAGTAAATTAGATTCATCATCGTTTTAAAGAATCATTTCCTAAACTAGAAATTAGATCATCCATTAAATATACATAAAGTATACGAGTATTTTCATCCATAAATATACTTAAAGTATTCTAGTTATATATATTTATGGATAGTTATAAGATTACAAAAGACCATAAAGCATGAGCATCTATTGGGTATATATTATTAACTAGCTTTAGTAAACCCGTGTATTACACGGATTTAATAAATAAAATATTAAATATATTAGGAAATTATTAATTAAAAATAATATTTTAAGATAATATATGATTAAAATTACGTATGATTAATAATTATAAGTAATAAAACAAAAATATCAATTTTTTAAACTTTTTTTTGTTTTTTTAATAAATTAAACATTTTGTTTCAAAACAAACCATTTTAAAAAAATATCATTTTTAAAATTTTCCTTACTATAACTCCCAATTTTAATTACTTTTTGTTTATAAAAATTTTACTTTTAAAAAAATAATTTTAAAGTATTTCGTATTTTTTAAAAAGTTTGATATTTTAGAAAAATTTCTTTTGTAAAAATTTTGTTTCTATATTATTAACATTAATAAAAAGATTTATTTCTTAATTTATTAAAAAACTATTATTGATCTAAAAAATAATAAATAATATTATTAGTAATTAATGTAGATATTTAATAGGAGAGAGAAGCGAGAAAATTTTGATAAAAATGAATATGGTGTTGACACGTGGCACGGTGGCACCTTTAGTTACTCTTTTATTAGAGTAGAAGGATACGTCGATGTCTATGTTATACAAGTTTTTACTTGTATCATTATGAAGTACAACGCGTTAATGAAGTATACAAAATCATGGGACTTTTTTAGTTTTGTATTTATACGTAAAGTTTTCAGGGCATATATTTTTTCATGAATTAACTTTTTTATATATCTAATTTTCGTGTACAATATTAAAATTTTATTTGCACGTATTTAACACAACATATATCTTCCACATCTAACACAAATATTTGTATTCAATTATGCAAGTATTCATGCCTGTTTTATTGTTCAAACATCGTTTATATATAATGTTCATTGGGATATATATTTTTTAGTATCCCTATATATAAATATATAATTATTTGTGTAAACATCAACTAATAGGTCATGACAATACAAAGATGGGTTAAAATATTTTATTGTGTCACGCTTTTGAGGTTGACTATTGAAATAAAATTGGGTTTTAAACTCATTATCAGTAATATTACTATTAGAGGAACTTATGAAGCATTAAGTGAGTTATGTTGACTTTTTGGTTATTTGATGAGTTTTTCATGTTTGATCGAGTAAAAGTAGTCGTGGTCAGAATAATTGAATCCATCAATTTCCAATTTTTCGTAATGTGATGTTATCGGCTTTTGAATTTTGATTAGCGTGTGGAAAGAAACTTGTGGACACAATTGGGTGACTAGTGGAATACATAACATCAATTTATTTGGGTACCGCTTAATTCGATTTTTATCATATCATATATGAGAGAGACTAAGGTTGTTAAATCCTATTGGTTTATCAATGCGTTTTACATCCACTCTATTACACACAAATTATTTAGTAAATGCATCAAAGTGTTTTTAGTCTAATGGTATCAATGGGTTTAGTAAAGTGTCTTTTTTTTAGATTGAATGTTCAAATCTCAAAGTAGACAGATAGATAAAAAGTTCTTAAAAGATTATTTGGTAAATGCATTGATCTTACTAATATATATGTTGCTTTTATATAGGTTTGAAGAGAAAGCAAGCTAAAAGTACTGAATTGAGCTAAAGAGGATAAAATATACATTAATGATCGACAAGTCAAAATTCAATAATTCATGTTGCTTTTTCACATTATTGTTGTCATGTTATATGAGTTTAAGTTTTGATCTTAATAGAAATATTTTGGGTTTAATATTGATGCAGAAACAGAAACGATCAAATGGCTCAAGAACAAATAGTTAATCAAAGACGATAAACGAACCAAAAGGTTCCAATAACAATGCTCTTATATTCAAAACTTAATCAAAAACTCCAAACAAATGTTAACCTAATCCTCTATTTATACTAAACTAGCTTTAGTAAACTCGTGTATTACACGGGTTAAATAAATAAAATATTAATATAATAAATTTATTGATTATAAATGATATTATAAGATATGAGATGACTGAAATAATAAAACAGTAATATTAACTTTTTAACATTTTGTTTTTACCACTTTTTTTTTAGATTAATATTTTGTTTTAAAACAAACCGTATAAAAATGTCATTTTTAAAAATTTTCTTATTACAACTCCCAAATTTGATTATTTTTTGTTTTTAAAAAATTGACTTTTTAAAAATATCAATTTATTTAGAAATAACCTTAATAAATAGATTTATTTCTTAATTTATTAAATATTAAAAAGTATTAAAATAATATTATTAGTAATTAAGGTAATTATTTAATAAGAGAGAGAGGCGGGAAAATTTCTCTCAGAATGATTGTGGTGCTGACACGTGACACCCCCATTTACTCTTTTATTAGAGTAGAAGGATACTAACAAACTAAAGATTATGATAAATATAGAAAAGATAACTAAATAAACTAAAAAGATAATTAATTTGAATAAATATTCAAATTCAAAGTTATATATTATCCTGCATCATACTCCCCGTCTTAAAAAAAAAAAAAAAAAACCCGGATCAAAACCACCCGAGTCAAAAGAAATATCAGGTCGCTTCAAATGCTCATTTCCCATCCCATCTCTATTAGTAGTAAGTCGAGTAGAGTATCCCAACTCCCAAACACTTATTGAGCATAACTTATTTTTATAAACACATTGCTCATCTAATTTAGCCACCTGCCCAATATTACTATCTTCTAATAGGCTTGTATTAAATGGGGCACAATAATTAATTAAATATTTTGGATGTAACCCAACAGAATCCATCTTTGAATTTGAAAATATTGGATGCATATGTTGATAGTATGAGGCAATTCCACCGTCAATTATTTCTTTTTTGTCTTCACAGTTATTGAATTTTTTTTAAAATGGCCATGATCACCACATCCATATCTTTAGCATTAATTTCAAATTTTAAATGGGTTTGACTTTTGTTAATCTCCAATTTACTCTCCTTATTCATCGGGTTTTGATTATCACCTCCAACCGACCACCCGTCAAAACTTTTCCGATCATCCTCAATGGTCGAACCATCATCCATGGGTACCGTTTCATCACTCTCTTGGTTCATTGATTCGCGATTTAAATCCATTATTTCGCCCGACCCGCAACGGTCTAGTACTTGATTATTTTTATGTAACAAATCACACATACCTGAAGAAATTATAGACGACTCATGTTCGTCAAGCCTTTCAATCAAACCACTGGTTTGCCACAAATACCATTCCTCGTCCTTGTATTCATCATACACGGGAGGGATATCATAGATACGATTGCATGTACCGTAAGGATGCTCCTCTTCTCCAAAGTCTCCGTCCCGGACGCAGTCATCTGGATTAGTTTCCTTCGGTAACCATGCTTCAAGATCATGGACTCGTTTTTTGAATCTTTTGATCTTGCAATCCCATGGGTCGGAACCAACTTTACCGCTGCCTCTGTCGGCGAATCTGCAAGTTGAAAGCTGACCTCGATCACAGGCACGTGAACCACCAATGTTCTTGTCGATGCCTCGGTCGGCGACTCTTCGAACAAGAAAACACTCGCCTTCATGTAGAGCCATTTGACAAACCAAAGCTCTAATACCAAATGATGCAGAAACGGAAGCGATCAAATAGCTCAAGAACAAATAGTTAATCAAAGACGATAAACGAACCAATTCCAAAAACAATGTTCTTATATTCAAAACTTAATCAAAAACTCCAAACAAATGTTAACCTAATCCTCTATTTATACTAAATACTAACAAACTAAATATTATGATAAATATAAAAAAGATAACTAACTAAAAAGATAATTAATTTGAATAAATATTCAAATTCAAAATTATATATTATCCTGCATCAAATATTTATGTAGTCATACTTGGGAAAAGATGGATTCATTCTTTAGTTATACAACGGGAAAAGAAGCATACGTTGAGCTAAAAAATAGTTTGAACTAATAATTCATGTTAGGTTGGCCCATTGGAGCGAAATTCAAGTTAACTGAAAAGAAAATGGGCCATCACTGAAAGTGGGCTTTTTCTTGGGTTTGGCGGTTGTGGGCTGCAATAAGAAATCGAGTAACTAAAGAGAAAATTACATAAATGGTCCCTATGGTTTGATCAAGTTGCATGATTGATTCCCATACTTTAAAAATTACAAAGTTAGTTCAAAATTTTGTATAGTCATTGCAAATTTGCTCCCCAAATTTTACAAAAGTGCAAAGTTAGTCCAAACTTTTATGTGGGAGTTGCACTTTTGGTCCCTAAAATTATATTAAAGTTTGTTTAAATTTTATAAAATGCATAAAAAATAAATGAATTTAATGTCAGGGACCAAACATGCAATGATTACATAAAGTTTTGGACTATCTTTACAATTTTTAAAGTTTAGGGACTAAACATGCAATTTGATTAAACCATAGGGACCATTTATGTAATTTTCTCGTAACTAAATGAATTAAAAAGAAACGCAAGAGTGAGGGTGAGTGACTGCAAAAGACAACAGTTTTTGGTAAAGGCTTTAAAAGAGGGAAGATTTTGGGTTCAACTCTATTAGAGATGGTCTGAGGTTTGTTCATCACAAAAGAACGCAACAGACACAAAAACATGATAATTCTATTATAAGACCTTATTGGATTGTTTTTTTTTGTGTTTTTAAAGAGAGAGTAGTTGATACGAATGAGAGAGGATGAGTTGTGAAGGAGAGAATGCGTGTTGAAGTTTTTGGTCAAGAACTCTATTTTTTGGATATGTGAGAGGAATAGTGGAGAGAGGAGAGAGCAGAGAGATGGTGATTTTTTTGGATTTAAAAAAAAGATGATGTGAATGAGAGATGATGGATTGAAAACATGTTTTTCAAATTTCTTATTGGTGATGCTCTAACATGTATGTAATTTCTTATCATGTATATGTAATTTTCTATTACAAATATGTATGTTATTAAATTTATGTAGTTCTATTAATATGAAAAACACGATAAACTGATATATTTTTACAAACTAATGAGGAAAAAAACAATTAGACATCCAATCTAGAAAGGAAAGAGTGACACTCGAGTAAACAGTAGGCATGATTCGGTGGTTCCCGGTTATTTCTCAAACCTATAGACGTAATGTGAAATTTCGAAAAACACAATGACAATCTTTGTAATTTACTCTAGAAAAAATAAGCTTGAAATATATGACGAGTCCAAGTTTATATTTATAAAATATTGTTTTGATTGCTTATTTTGTTTAGTTATGTGTTCAAGCTATTAAGTATACTGACTACATGCTTGAGCTTAAAAATTCTTCAAATTGGGTTAAATATTAACCAACGTGCAAAAAAAATAAAGCTTTCTCGAACTTATGCTCATGGTACTTAAATTGAGTTCAATAGTAAATATCCACGTTTCTTTTTTTTTTTTTTTTTGACAAATTAGATTTTAATAATCCAAACTATTACCTATTGACCGATAATAATCCATACTATCAGTTTGGCCGGTAACACTCCCAACTTTCACTTTTATTACCAACAACAGTCCCAATGACATAATTTTCAATTTTTTATGTTTGATTTGCACTCAATTCGGTTCGCAACAATAATTATGAACGAAATGAAAAAATATACAAGCTAATTGAGACCAAAATAGATGCAAATTGAACGTAAAAAATTGAAAATTATGTCACTGGTACTATTGTTGGTTATAAAAGTAAAAGTTGGGAGTGTTACCAGCCAAATTAATAGTATGGATTATTATCGGCCAATAATTAATAGTTTAGATTATTAAAATCCAATTTGGTTTTTTTTTCACCAACACCTAATACACTCTTATTATTTATCCATAGCACCATCAACACATGCACAATGCATGATTTAAACACACATCAGTTTGTCAGAATAATACAATATTTACTAAACTAGGTTTTTCACAGTCGCCGCATTGTGGCGAGAAGCTGACTTGTGTACGTGTTTCTTACAAGATGGCTGAATTGGCATGTTGTTTAAGCTGTAGTATAGTTGAACAATCAGTATAAGTGCAGATCCGTTCAAACATATAAAAACTTAAATAATGAACCTAAACATAGAAAGATATTTTACAAAATAAATATACATAATACAAAAGACTCCTACCCATATCGACCCGTTATATATGAAAAGATATCAGCTTGTAGGCAAAATAAGTAGTCATTGTTTAATTTCATTCATTTTAAATCTTCTATCTTCACCTTCTTCTACAATAAACAATGAAGTCACGTGAACCCCAATGCACAAAATTAGATAGGCAACATACAACCTGCATTATAAAAAAAACGTCTCATAGCCTTTCAAAATCTTTAAGACAACCATACTTTATTTACAAACATAATGCATTATAAAAAGAACGTCTCATAGCTTTTCAAAATCTTTAAAACAACCATACTTTATTTACAAAAATAGTAGTAGAGGAAGCAATAAATAAACACCAGAACACACACCTAGGTGTTATCTAACAGCAGTAGCACACATACTAAGCATTCAAGAGAACATCAAGACCAAAAAAAGACATAAATAAAAGGTATATATACAACATAAAACAACAAGTTAAAGCGCACGATAAAGAAGTAGAAAACACATAAACCTCGACTTGACAACAACGAATACCCAGACTGAATGGTAGAGGCAAGCAACTTCAAAGAACCCAAAAGAACACACGTAAGAACATTTAGTAACATCATACAACTCTTCCAAAAAAACAAAAGAGAAGGGAATTCAAGCGGCATCATCATCACGTAAGGCCATTTAGTAACAAATAATTTATCTATAGATTACAAATACTTTAACAAAAATGTATAGTTGTCTTTTAAAAATTTTTTATGAGTTATTATTATGAGTTATATATCAATATAAATAATATTCTACCTATAATCAATTAGCATGTTTATGTCCAAGAGCCAAGCTAAAGTGCTAAACAAACGTGGACTCAGGCTTGTTTATTAATTTTGCTCTAATATATTGTGTTTAAGGCCCATCAGACCTATTTAAGTAGAGCTTGTTTTGACTATAAAACTACCATATCAAACATTTTACAAGTTTCTAATGACTCGTCTACAGCTTTACTAAAAGCATTCACCACATATAGTATAATAGTATTGCTTGATAGTTTACTTTCTTCCCCCCTAAAATAGTTTACTTTCGTCCCCACCCCCCTATAGAGTAGGTAAAGCTCCGCCACTACTTGATAAGGTTTTGGATGGACCACTTCGTGTCACATGAGGTGAAGGTCTCAGGTATTATGCACCAAAAGAGCTTCAGTTAAAATTAATATGGTTGTTTGCTTTTCTATAGGATGTAACGGCCATGTTAATGCATACATCTTATTATCAGCCTCTTAAATCTGTGAAGTGAACCTGGCTAATAAACAAACGCAGCATTGTACGTATCGTGTTCCTGGGACTGCTGAACAGCCTAGTTCAAAACCTCAAATGATATCTCGGTTTATTAGTCAAAAAATCATGCAACTTGTTCATACGTCTTCCCGTTCAACCTATGCCTACCAGATAAACATAAACCGCTGACAAAAACTAAAATTGAAATGTATGAGCCAGAAAACACCTACGGAAGGTGGCCCACGTCATTACCATCTAACAGAAATATCGTGAATTCAGTAAGTGCTTATACCAAATAATGAGAATTTGATAAAATCTTTAACCCAATTCATACATTCACATGAATACGTAGGTATGTAAGTGCAAGATGATGAGATTAAAGGGATTTGTATGAAATTAGAACCTGAATCGAGAAATGGCTGAACAATTGCTGCATTCGTCGGTTTGGTTTCCGACCACCACCTTACAACCTGATTTAAACCATTTTCAGTGTTAATAGTCGACGAAAAAACAACCCAACCAGTCAAAGAAGCAATCGGAACAAACTTGACTTACCTAATCTGTCATGGTGGCGAGAGAATCACCAACCTACATAGATCTAACACATGCAAGCCTTGATGAATTCATCAGAACTTTGCCAGAACCCTAGGTTTGGTCGTCGGTGATTCAAGTCCCCAGGCAACCATCACCACCTTTGTCATCTAGTTAGGGTGGACGGCCGGAGGTCAAGGCCGGCACTGCCCTTGTCGTCAATTTCTCCCTCTCTGTAGCTCTCCCATCTGAATCTCACTCCCTCACTCAAAATTTTGAAATTAGAAAGCATGAATGTATGTGTGTGTGGATTAGGAAAAAAGAAAGAAGAAAGAAAAAAAGGGGGTGCGTACCGGGGGAGCCACGTGTTTCTAGCTTTGCAGACGATGATAGCATCGCCTAATTGAACCAATAAGAGACAAACATCTATTATAATTACTATTCATTCCATTCGTTTTTAAATATATAGGTAAATATCTTTTTAAAGACAAATCAATATTTTATATTAGTTTAATTTACGATGATTGTTTTTCTAGTGTAATAATTTTAAATTTTTATTGTATCTTGAAAACACCTTAAATTTCTATTGTGTCTTTAAAAACTAATCAATAGGAGTATGTTTGGTATAAGGTAATGGAATGGACGAAGGAATGGAATGAATGAGGGAATGGAATGGATGAGGGAATGAAATGAATCATTACATTCCATTGTCCTGTTTGGTTACTCTAATGAATGAATCATTACTTTGTGTTGTTTGTTAGGTATGAAAAAACAAAAGAATAAAATATAAAAGTAGTTATGGTGGTGGCGTCCGGCGGCGGTTTCCGGCGGCGGTGGTGGCCAGCGTTGGTGGTGGCCGGTGGTGGTTTCCGGCGGCGGTGGCCGGCGATGGTGGTGGCAGGTGGTGGCTTTGGCGGCGGTGGTGGTGGTTTCCTGCGATGGTGGTGGCCGATGATGGCTTCAGGTGGCGGTGGTGGCCCATGATGATGGTGGCCGGTGGTGGTTTCCGGCGGCGGCGGTGGTGGCCGGTGGTGGTTTCCGGCGATGGTGGTGGCCGATGGTGGTTTCAGGCGGCGGTGGTGGCGGGTGATGGTGGTGGCTGGTGGGGGTTTCCGGCGGTGGCGGTGGCCGGCCGATGGTGGTGGTTTCCGACGATGGCGTTGGGCGGTGGTGGTTTCCGGCGGCGGTGGTGGCGGGCGATGGTGGTGGCCGGCGGCGGTTAGTGGCGGTGGTGGCCGGTGGTTGGCGTTGGCGGCGGTGGTCGATGGCGGTGGGTGAGTGGGTGGCGTTGGTGACTAATGATGAAAGAAGGGATGGAATGAAAAAAAAAGGGGGGGGATGGATGGAATGAATTTGAGGGAATGGAATCAACTATGTATTGGATCATTACATTACCTTCACCAACCAAACACGTTTTTATTCATTCACACTTAATGGTTCATTCCATTCCGTGCCTCATTCCTGCGTACGAAACGCTACCTGGATGTCCATGGACGTGTGTCAGATCACGCAACAACAAATGGAACACCTTCAATTTTGGCTTCTTTTGTATGAGAACTACGCTATATTTGTGACCAGTAATATTAATAATACTTTTGGTTGTTTAAAAGGAGTGTAGGATGTATTATATACGTCAGGCAAGAGGTATATGTATTAATTTCATCCAGCTGTTATAAGAAAACTTAAAACATTCAAAAATAATCAATGTAATAACTAACTAACTTTAGTAAACACGTGTATTACACAGATTGAACAAATAAAATATTAAATATAATAAAAATTTATCAAGTATAAAATGATATTTTACGATAAAATAAAATTGAAATCATGTATAGTAATAACAATATGTAATAAAACAATTATATCAACTTTTAAAACTTTTGGTTTAAGACATTTTGTTCCAAAAAAATAACAAATATTTTGTTTCAAAACAAACCGTATTTAAAAATATCATTTTAAAAAATTTTCTTATTATAAATTTCAATTTTAATTATTTTTTGTTTATACAAAATTAACTTTTTAAAAATATTAATTTTAGGAAAGTTTGATATTTTGTAAAAATTTCTTATTCTATAAAAATTATTTTTAAAAATAACATAGATCTTTTTTTAAAATTATTAAAAAAACTATAAAAAAAGTTAAATAATATTATTGATAATTAAGATAATTATTTAATAGGAGAGAAAGCGGAAAAAATTTGGTGAAAATGAATGTGATGCCGCCATGTGTCACCAAAAATACTCTTTCATTATAGTAGAAAGATAAGTAATAGTTGTATATGTGTAGTAACGATAAAAGTTTAAAAAACTTGAAAGAAAAAAATAATACTTCTATAACTTCTTAAAAGAAAAAAGAATACTTCTATAACTTCATAGTCAATGTTGTGATCCAGTGTGCATTCTACAAATGATGTAAGTTATAAATATATATATGTACTATACTACTATCAATGCTGGGGAAGTTTTTAAATTCTCTTATCTTGTACGTGAAACCATGTGTTTTTATTTTCTTATCTTCTTCTTTCTCATTTTCGTCTCTTTAAACTTTTGCACATCAATACAACCACAACCACAAATCTGTTTGTACGAAATTTGGCAGAAATCCGCCTGAACCTATAGAAAATCGTCAAAATGTGGATGAGATGTTGCCGGAATCTGGATGGAAATCCGTTTTTGGCAAGAATCTCACCGGAAGGGAGTCGTCGACGGTGCAATGCGTTTTTGGTGTGCCTCGCCTCACCTGAGCACCTAAGTTGCTCGCTTTTGACGCTTTTAACAACATAGATAAGTGTTATCATGATTTTAGAGCATTGATATATATCATTAAATGAGTCAAACTAGTTCATCATATTAAAGCATTGTTTAAGTGTTTTGAGATATCTCTAATCTAAACTCATATTTGGACTTTTCTATATTTAGACCCGTTAAAATTTAAACCTTGAATGAAAGAATGACTCTTAAAAAAGGTCTATCCTATCCCGGCTTCCATCAAAGTTCGAATCATCATTATCTATAACGACATTATCATGTACACGACCTTCTAATGTACTGATGTACAGACTAATACACACTTGGGCCAGAGAAAACATATCGTTAAAGTTGGAACTTTCGATCTACTTAATAAAGAAATATATTTTACCATCAAGATGTTCTTTAAGCACATAAAATATACTTTTTTGTTTTCTTCTTGATTCTCATAGAAAAGCATCAAATCAAATGAAGTAAATAAAAACACACATAATAGACATATGTTCTGGTTCTGGTTGTGAACCATAAGACGGTTGTTGTGGTTGGATCCTCCTAGTACAAGTTCATGAACCACTTTAATGGTCTGCTATATTTACTATCAGCACACAGACTTTAATTTCTTCACCTGTTCTCATCAGCTCCTTATTCATTTTACTCGTTTTTTCATTAATAATAAATATATGAATTAAATGCTCAAAATATTTGAATAATATCATGAATTAGATTATAATATTAACAATCGAAAAATTGAATTCCGAAGTTAAATCAAACTGCAAGGCATGCAGGGAGAAACAAACGTACCCAATATAATCTCACACATAAAAAAAAAAGTAAAATGTCATTTTCGTTCCTGACGTTTTGTTGAATTTGTCATTTCAATCAAAAAACTTTTTTTTGTCATTCAGTCACTATAGTTTACTAAATGTTGTCATTTTCATTCACTCCACTAACACTGTTAAAACTATGTTAAAAATCCGTTAAATATGACGGTATTTTAGTCTTTTTCAACATCCTAATTATACAATTAAAACAAATTAATCAATTAATATTCAATTAAAACTAAAAACACATGAACCGACTCGTGAGACCGGTCTCTTTGATTAATTCTAACACATGTTGTTCGATTAAGGTCTGCTGTGAGATTTCGATTAAACTACACATTTTGTTCGAACGTGTACTGTTATTCGATTGAGGTTTACTGTTGTCACATTTTGTTTTATTAAGGTCTGCTATTGTCACGTTCAAAGATCTCAAAAAAAGACCTCAATCAAATAAAGTATGTCAACAACAAATCTCAATCACACAACAGATCTCAATCAAATAATGGTACATGTTCAAACAAAACGTGAAGATTAATTGAAATATCACGGCAGACCTCAATTGAACAATATGGGTTAGAGTTAATCGAAGCTTTTAAATCGAAGCGTCTGGTCTTAGTAGTCGTTTCATGTGCTTTCTAGTTTTAATTGAATATTAATTAATTTGTTTTAATTGGATAATTAGGGTGTTAAAAAAGACTAAAATACCCTCATATTTAACGGAGTTTTAACAGGTGTTAGTGGAGTGGATGAAAATGACAAATTTGATAAACCAGAGTAACTGAAATAACAAAAAAAAAAAAAATTGGATTAAAATTGCAAATTCAACAAAACGTCAAGTACGAAAATAATATTTTACTCTAAAAAAATATTTGCAGAGTTTGAGAAGCGTGTCATATACATCAAGCGAATATGGTATTTATTGAAGTCATTGCAAACAACTTCAAAAAACACATAAATACAAATGCAGTACACGGTATCAGATCGATCTGATCAATCTCTCTGCAACTCAAGAACCAGTGTCCATGGTGGTTTTTGATTCTTGCAGATGAAAAGATGTTGACTTTATGAGTCAAATCCAAAACCCATTTGACTGAAGTTTAATTTGGGGAAAAATAATGTTAAGGGCCCATTTTCATTCTCTCTTTCTCCCCAATCATTCATCTACTCATCACCCACAAAAATAAAAACAAAAAGAAGCTAGATTCTGAGTGATCCTTTCCATTATTCAAACCCTATTTTCAATTAATTTAAACCAAAAGCCATTGAAGCAAAGGTGAACCACTTTTTATATGGATCATTAATCGGAGCCCCAATTTTTCCTCTCAAGATCATACATTCATACCCGATTGAGATGAGGCTAATTGGGGCTTTTTTCTACATCTGTTTGATGATCTTATGGTTTCAATGTTCATCAAGTAGTGATAAAGAAGCACTCTTATCTTTAAAATCATCGATTGATCCATCGAATTCTCTTCAATGGAATGGTACTGATTTCTGCAAATGGGAAGGAGTTAAAGAATGCTTAAATAACAGAGTCTCAAAACTTGTTCTTGAAAACTTGAATTTGAGTGGCACTTTGGATCCAAAAACTCTTGCTCAATTAGATCAAATTCGAGTTTTGAGCCTCAAACAAAACTCAATCTCCGGTGAAATCCCACACCTTTCTGCATTAACAAACCTCAAATCACTCTATCTTTCTCACAACAACTTCTCCGGCGAGTTTCCGGCGACCCTCACCGCCCTCCACCGCCTCAAAACCATCGTCCTCTCCGGCAACAATCTCTCCGGCGACATACCACAATCCATACTCAATGTTCAAAGATTATACGTTCTTTACTTAGATAACAACCGATTCACCGGAAAAATCCCACCTTTGAATCAATCAACCCTGAGATACTTAAATTTATCAAACAATAAACTCTCCGGCAAAATTCCGGCGACCCCAGTTTTACTCCGATTCAACTCAACGTCATTCACAGGTAATATTGACTTATGCGGTGCTGAGATTAATATCCCATGTAGTTTACCTCCATCTCCGTCGTCTTCTCCGGCGAATTTTCACCGGAAATCCCACCGTCGATGGAAAACCACGAATATCGTCATAATAGCAGGTTCTATTAGTGGGTTTTTGTTATTATGCATATTAATCGCATTATCAACCATCTGTTACAAACGGAGTCGTAATAAGTCGCCGGAGGTGGGTGCGAAACCAGCACAATCACAATCACAATCACCGACACCGGCGGTGGCGATGGCGGTGGGTGGTGGTGGCGGTGACGACGGTGGTGCGGCGGCGAAGCTGGTGTTTATCTCCGGTGGAGGGCCGCCGGAGATGAATTACAGTTTGGATGATTTGCTGAAGGCGTCGGCGGAGACGATGGGAAGAGGGACGGTGGGGAGTACGTACAAGGCGGTGATGGAGTCGGGGGTTATTGTTACGGTGAAACGCTTGAGGGACGCGAGGTATCCGACGGTGGAGGAGTTTCGGAGACACGTGGAGGTCATCGGACGGTTGAGGCACCCGAATTTGGTGGCTGTGAGGGCGTATTTTCATGCTAAAGAGGAACGGTTGCTTGTGTATGATTATTTCCCCAATGGCAGCCTGTTTTCGCTTATTCACGGTACGTTTAATGTTTTATTTTATTTGAGTGATTTATTTTTTAATATAATGTTTTTTTAGTGTTTGTTTTGGTTAATATATATTAACTCGTGTGGTGGAATGAGAAAATGGATTAGAAAATAATAAAACTAAGCGTTTGTCAAAGGAAATATGTATTTATTTAAAGTATATTTGAAGTTTTATTTATGTAATATATTTAATATAAAATGGGGAAGTATGCCGAAAACTTTGAATATATGGTAGGAAAGAAGATTTGGGGCGATCGTCTTATTCTAGACACCGACAGCATTCCTTTTATATTCCTTCAATTACATTATTTAAATCCTTTTCTTTTATATTTCATATATTTTCTTTTCTTACGAAAATCCGTACATTGTGCATACACAAGCACATACATGTTGGACATTTTGTTTTTAAATGAGTAGATATAAAAAATCTTTAAAAAATAATAAGAAATAGAGGCATGACTATGCAAAATTATATTTCACAAGTCGGTGTAAAAATACACTGATATTATTATTGTATTAGAAAAAGTAATAAGACTATACTTATTTTTATAATAATTCATATATACACAACAATTACTAAGGTCATTGTCAAGTTTTTCAAATTGACAACTTGAACTCTTATTAGTCCCTCTATCTTTTGATTTAACCCCTCAATTTTGTGAACATTCAAGTTTAACAGACAAAACTTTTAACTGAAACTCTTAATTTTTTATGTTTTGACTTGACCTCTCATATTATATGTAATATACCTTTTTAACCTATCAATTTTTTAACTATATTGTTTTTGTTAAACAACTTACATTTGTTTTTTTAAGACTAATTTGTAGTTGTGTTTAATTTTTTTTTCTTGACTATCTAGTATAAATTTTGTATAACAAGGTTAGATTCAAAATAAAGTATTCTTTTGGTATCATATGTTATATGGACTTTGTTTTTCATCTATATTTCGATTTACGAAATCAAGTTGTCGTATCTTCATACTTTTTTATGTATTTAACCACGTTAATATCAACAACACAACGTACGTAACAAAATGCGAAGAATCACCTCATCACGTAGGCTTAATTTTTAGTTTTTACTTGAACACAAAGTTGTCACTTAAGTTGGTAGCATATTGAAAAGAGTTAAAAGACTTTTTAAAACCATTTAGGTTCAAACATGACTAAAAGCAGTTTATAAAACCTTAAAATGAGTTATTGTTGTAAAAAGATATAGAAAAACAAAGCTATAATATCGATATTATGCAATGTTTTTGCAGGATCAAGAACATCAGGCAGCGGGAAGCCTCTTCACTGGACATCATGCCTAAAGATCGCCGAGGACTTAGCCACAGGACTAGTATACATCCACCAAAACCCGGGCCTCACCCACGGAAACTTAAAATCATCCAACGTTCTCTTAGGCCCCGACTTCGAATCATGCCTCACCGATTACTGTCTAATGCCATTCAAAAACCCCGATCTCTCCGAAGACTCAAGCGCCTCTTCCCTCTTCTACCGCGCCCCAGAGTGTCGCGACCCACGAAAACCACCCACTCAACAAGCAGACGTCTACAGCTTCGGTGTCCTACTGTTAGAACTTCTAACAGGAAGGACACCATTTCAAGACCTTGTGGTGGAACACGGGTCGGATATCCCAAGATGGGTCAAGTCCGTGAGGGAAGAAGAGACAGAGTCGGGCGATGAGCCGACGTCCTCGGGGAACGAGGCGTCGGAGGAGAAACTCACGGCTCTTGTGAATATTGCAATGCTGTGTGTTTCACTTGTGCCCGAGAATCGGCCGGTGATGAGGGAGGTGTTGAGGATGGTTAGGGAGACTAGAGCAGAAGCAGCTCATGTGTCTTCTAATAGTAGTGATCATTCACCGGGGAGATGGTCTGATACTGTTCAGAGCTTGCCCAGAGATGAACATTTGAGCATATGATTTATGGGTGGACAGGGTGGTTGATTTTATTTATGAAATTCTATTAGTGTGTAGTATGAATTTTGTGTTTTTGTAATTCTTTATTGGGATCGTTTGCTAGTTAAGTGATTATCTTAATCACCTACAGAATGATAAAGACGTTAATCCATAAGTTATGTTTAAATATTATTCCGTTATTTATACAGTTAATTTGATGCAATTTTTTATTAATATAATAATAATTATTATATACCTACAATAAATTAACTAAAATATTCATATAAACTAATTTATGTGAGTATACATAAAATAATTAATACATAAGAAACAAAATGAGGTTGACCTTGAAAAGGTACACATAGGTTGAACTCGAGCTTTAGATATTAAGCTCCAAACATATCGAGCTCGAGCTCTCTTCACAAGAGTTGAGCCAGAGTTTGTAACTCGAGCTTGAAAGCTGCTCATATGTAGGGCTCGAGCTTTAGACATTAACCTCCAAACAAGTCGAGCTTGAACCCAGACGAGCTCTGGCTCAACTTGCTATACCCCTAAACTCGAGAAGATGGTATTTCAGTATTTAGCTAGATTTGACATGTTATAGTAAAATGAAGCTGAAACCAAATTTCTCAAGATGTTGCAAGAAATGAGGGCCATTGCCAATCAATAATCTTAGCTTTCCAAAAATGGCATCATTCTACAATTTTTTGTATGGTTGACTTGGACACGAATGGTCAACCAGTACAGGTATATAGAATAAGACCAAAAGGGTCAATCGATATATAATTTACACAAGGTTTAATCCTATACTTACAACCGAACAGTCTCCAACTCAATAATCTGGTTCTTGCTTAAGATGCATTCTGCTTGTTGAGCCCAACGTCATCGTCTGTTGTCACCAAGAAGCAACAAACATTTAATCATCTGATTACCCAAAAGATTATTGAATATGGTAAGTCAAAGTCAATTGCCAGAAAGTTGACTTCCGGTAATATTAGTTACCTGGCTTGTAGTGGGCAGAATGGTATTAACAAGATCTGTGTTTAACGATACAGGCAGTGGCGGACCTGGAAGGTATCTCATGCTGCAAGGATTTTAAAACTTAATTAAAATAAACAGCCGTTGTGTACACAAATTTTTTCGATAAAAAGGCCCATCTTTGACTTTGTTTGTTTGACTTCAAAGCCGGTAATAGTTATTCATGTTGCATTGATTAAGTTAAAAAATGTATGCATGTATAGAGAAACTATAAGACGAACATTTTAGACTGAAGAATCTAAAAAAGGATCTCTAAACCAAAAATGGACTTTTATGGGGATGGATTAAGTAAAAGTTCAATGAATGTCCAACGTACTCGTTTAAGATAGCCGTTATATTGTTCTTCGCGTGACTAAAGAGGGTGACATTCTCCTGCAGCTGTAGTTAGATGTTATGTAACAAGATGCTAGCTTGAGAATATGTCAATCAAGCATAGTGAATTCAAAAGACTTACCTTTAGTGAAGAAATATTAGCCGAGATTTGACCAAGAACTTGACTATTTTGTTCCAGAAGATGCCTCGTGGAGACGCTTAATGCTGTGTTAATCAATAAAGGAAAATAGGTGTGTTAATCGAATCCTCAAGACTTTCAATCAGCGGCGTTTGGATGTGTGTTTAGAAACTGAATGTGTGCTATAAAGTAGCCAGAAGCAGTATCCAGATGTAAAGAAAGGGATGCAGGATACAGTGTTTAGATCTGCTTAAAGTAGTAATTATCAGATAATCAAGTGTTTGGAATTATGTTTTTTTTGAATAACTTATAGATAGAATGATGAAAAAGGATATTCTTGTGTGTTGTTTAAAAAATGACAAGTTATATTTATCAATTAAAATGTTTTCTGTAAGTTATTGATCAATAATTTTTTTTAAACATCCAAACACCCTCCAATTAATATCGGGCACCTGGTCCTGATTTTCCTATAATTTATTACACTATAATCAATCACAATATGTTAAACAAAACAAACCGATCATATGTTGAACAGAAATCATGGTAACAGAAAATGCAGTCACAAGATACTAACCTTCCAAAGGAATACCACCACTCCGGATCTGATTATTCATGGTGACGGAAAATGGAGCTACATTCATGGTTGAATTTGATGATATAATCGGCTTTGATGCTAATTCCACCAGTTTATCCTGTTGTAACAGGAAAATCACAATGCTGATGTTTGAGGGCATTTAAATCACTTAATGATAAATTTGTGTATTCATATAATATGTAGTAATGCCTCAGCTTTATCAAATATAATCACCAATGACACTCGCTGGAAATAACCCTTAATTTGAAGACCAGTTAGAAGAGTTGTGAAGAAAACTGAAATTTGATGGTCAACCTTGTAAGGTAATTATCCAATTTCGCCAGGCCAAAAAGACGAGAGTACCCTTTCGAACAGAATAAGTAAGGCTTACTATGGTTGCATAGGCATACCTTCTTGTCTTTTAACTTTCTCCCCAACTTGAGCTCATCTTGTTTCCTTCTTTTACTCTGCCATATATTTCATATCAGTAAGCATTAAAATGAGAATGTTAAATAATTGGTCAAATTTTATTTTCTATATTTCAAAATACACTCGTGTTGTGGTTGGCCGTTGGTCTCCAGAAAAATAATATTAACTATTAGCAAAACAATTATTTAGCTATTGTAGCTCATGTTCCAATCATTTTCAGCTGAACAGTCTTGCTTTAATCAGGATTTCCATTAATCTTCTGAAGACGCCACTTAGGTGAATACTACCTTCTTAGTCCTAGTAAACCTATAACTGTAAACTGTGTACTTCCCAAAAACGAAGCACTTCTCTTGAAACCAGTCGGAGGGGGATTGGTCAAAATGGGTCGGTTGGGTTAAAATGTCTGTGTGTTAATAATTCAAGGAGTAAAAAACAGGAAAACCGATGCACCCTTAGTTCCCAAAACGAATGCTAACTTAGCGAAAATGTTTTGATGATGAAACTGCTAGCTATATATCTATAATATCACTCAATGTTGACAAAGAAGTAGTTAAATATTGCATTCATTTTAGGATGTCCCATAGAGAACATTATTGCACTTGTTTTGATATGGGGTAGGATGAAACATTACTAAATCTATTAAAACTGAAGTCTTGAATAAAAAACATTACATCAGTAGCAAATAAAAGTCAGCCACAAGCTTAACTCAGAAACAAGCTTACCGTCAGCCACCTACACCTCAAGGCAACATCACGAACAGTTTTATCACGCAATGTAGCAGCAATCTTGATATATTTCATGATGTTGGGTTCATCTGCATACCTACATATATTCAAGAAAGAAGCTAATGAATGACCATTCATGGGTAAGAAATTAAACAACTGATAGGAGTATTTGGATGTGCATTTTGGAAGTGATTGTCATATTGATTAAACAATCAGATAATCAGTAGCAAAGGGACTATAGAATATAATGTCTATATGTGTTTGAAGTTGTAAAAAATATTTGATTGTTTGGCAGATTCTGATTAACTACAATATTAATACAAACAAATGAACAAAAAAGACGATTTTGAGAAAGGAGATATGTCTTTTGAGACAGGAGTAAACATATCTCGAATTAGGTTTTAGAAAAGGGTATTTAATAACAGATGTAGTTACAGCTAGTATGAACCTGTATAAGTGATTATCAAAAACTGCTTATCAAAAGTAGAATATGCTTCATCCAAACACTAAAAACTAACTATTGCGATCACACGTCGCAGTAATAAGATATCCAGTTTCTAGACACAGAGATCCAACACCCCCAAAAACAAAACCTACACTAAGTGTCACCCAAATAAACCTAATAACCATATTTCAATCTGATCCAAAAATTCTAGGAAAATTAAAAAAAAAAAAAAAAAAGCAACATGTATGTCCTCTGCCTCATGACCAACCTCCCAAAAGATTCACACAAACTAGATAGTAGACTTGTAATATCAGCACAGTATACCACAAGAACAGTAGATCCAAAATGAATTAGAAAGTATACAACACATGATAATAAACTTGGAACAAGATACCTACATAGAAATCCCTTCTTCCAACTTCTGCTGTTCTTCAGCAGACCACTCGACCGCCAAGCCTGCATCATGCTTCAACCCTGGAACCGAGTTCGAAACACCAGAAGCACATGAATTCCCAATTGGAGCATATCCTGATGAACCACTGTTCACCATACCAGAATTACCAGAAAACACCATGCCTGCTGTACTATTCATCCGATAGTAATCCCCCATCATGATCATTTCACTTGTGCTATCTAAGGCACTCGATTGGAACGATATAGCGTGTCGTTTGGGAGCAAAGCTCAAAGCTTGATCATGGTGAAAACCCGAATCCATGATTTGTATAGCAGGAAGTAATATTGACCCTTTACTGATCTTGAGTCATAATGTGCAAAATCAAAGCATATAAAGATGAATCTCTAGATAAAAAGCACTGATTCGAAAAGGGGTGGCGTTGAGTCTAAAATCAAGAGAATCTTGCAACTATTGTCACCCCCAAAGTTTAAACCCTAGATTCTTCACACCCAAATCAAAATCAAAACCTCCATTGAAAACCACAAACACCCATCTTTAATAAACCCCAAAGATAACGAAATCGTACGTCGAATCGAACAAATAGGTGATGAAAACACAAACCCACCTGCACAGTACCTTCATATGGCAAATCTAGAAGTTACATCAATGATTCATCATCAAATTCCCATAAATCGATGCTGAAAACGACGAGTAACGTAACCATGTACACAGAAATCAATTAAAGCGTATGCTATTTGAGAGATGTAAAGAAAGTGCTTTCTAAATGTCTCAACTTTTTGAGATGTGGGGCTGTGATTGGTTGTTTCTGGTGCCTTTTTCAATCATCAAACATTAACTGCAACTAATTTCGTCTCTTTTTGGGTGCTTTGAGCACAGGGATGATGCACTTTTGGTGAATAAAATAGTGAGGGTTGGCCAATGGGAAAACAGAGGACGAGTGTTTAGGGGTGGGAGTTGAATAAGGTTTTTTCTGTTTGAAGCTTTTTGGAGATTTTTTTGGTCGCGTTGATCTTGGAGGTGATAAAAAAGTGCGAATCTTGATGACTATTTGATGCTACACTTGTCAAAATTCCACCGAAGAGCCAAGATTGATAGAACTCTAGAAGTACTCTTTGTTTTTTAATCTTACCTTGTTTATTTTGTCACACGCAACTTACAACGTAGCTAATTTACATTAATCTGCACAGGTAGAGCTTAAACATTTGGGAGTGTGATTGCCTCCTCAGCAACTCACAATGGCAAGCATCGGCCCTATAGACGTGAAAAGAGGCATTATCCGTGTCTTGTGATCACATCCATGGTGAAAAGTGGCGTTGCGCGTATGCGAAAATATGAGCAAAAACGTGTAATGGCCAATGGTATCTAGCCCCGCCATCTTTGTTTTTTTTATTTTATTTTTTATTTATAAAACTAGTCCTACTTTATATACCATTATATTTTTTGAATGAGTGTGAGTATGACTACAAGACTTGTTTTAATGGTGCATTGTGACAAAACTTTTTGCCACCCCCCATATGTGTACTAATGTTTACTATTCCATACGTTCTTAATTGTTAGATGCGTTGAGTGTACACCTTATTTATTTAATTGATTTTAATAGTTAACTATATATGTGTGTATGCATTCGCATGCCTAATATAGGCCAATACTTGCTTGTTGCGTCTTCCTAAATGCATCTATTAAGTCTTGTATACACTCGTATTCAGCTTTTTTGTTTATGTGTTACTTTTTAACGCTTGTATAAAAGGGATACGTAAAGTAAAATCATCAGTCACAAAAAGATATATATGAAAATAATATGGTAGTTAATATTATTTTTTACCGTGTTATTCGTTATATGGTTTAAGGGATTGTGTTTCGTAAACTTGTATATAGTTTATTTTCTTAATATGTAAAATATACTAAATGTCATTACAGTTTAACAAATGGAAGTCTTTTAAGTATGAGAAAGTTTAAAATATATCACCTAGTTCTCACCTTAGTATTGATTATAATAGATGCTTACTGTATGATTGGTTTATCCTTTATGCTATTACTTTAGTAGTTTAATGGTTGGTTTATCCTTCCTTTTGTTTTGTGTTGTGTATGCTTATATACTCATACATATGTATATGGGGTTTTTGTTGTGTGTGTTTTTCTATGAAATTCATACATAACATAATCCAAAATTGTTCCAACGGCCCATGAATATTTGATATAACAAGAATCATTAGGAAGATGCTAATATATCATTACATAGTTATAAAAACAAAATCAAAATTACTATCATTGATACCAATCCAGATCCTTGAGCACTCCTATTCTTTGTTTGTAAACAAGACGATGAGTTGATCATCTTTCAATATTCAACCACCTGACATGTTATTATTAACAACAGTTGATTTCTCGTTTTTTATTTATATCTCTTCTGCATTTGTGATTTTGTAGGTGTGTTTTGAGCATTGTTTATATAAACTTTTTGATGTATATAATGGCCATTCAAGTGTTAAGCTTTTGTTATTTAAGCAAACACACTATAATAACACGTGCTGCTTGAAATTACAAGTTGTATTTTGATAACTAATTAGGTTAAAGACTTACATATTACATAAATTAAATTTGATTTATAAAATTATCATTATATTGTAATTAGTTTAAAAACATAATTATTAACTTTATACCGTTAGATAAACAAAGTTTTACAGTTATTTAATATAATTATTTAATATAAAAGAGATCCGAGAAAAAAATCAATGAGGATGCAGTGATACGTCAATGAGTGACATGCGTCCCTCTTTGTTATCCCAACTTTTATTTATTGTCTGGAATTAATCCCAACCCAGTACATATTTACAGATACTTTTAACTTTAAGCTTATTTTCCTCCAACGATGCTTTACTAACTGAAAGTTAACCTCCGTTAGTTTTTTTTATGAAATGGGACAAACTTTGAGGCATTTTTCAACTTCGGCATTGCCCAGTCTCCATCAGGTTTGTTTTTTTGTTGCCTAGTCTTCATCGTCACGTAAAATCTACCTCAAACAAGTTAAGTGTTTCAGATCAGGTGGTGGGGATTGATAGATTTAGGGTGCAAAAATTATAGACTGACGGAGCTGATTGTATATTTCAACTTTCTGCTTAGTGTTTTGGCCACATAAGCAGTTCACGTCATCAAAAAACTAACATGGTTCACTCTCAGTTAGTAAGGGGTCGTCATAGGAAAATAAATTAAAAGTTGAAAGTGTCTGTAAATATTTTTTGAGTTGTTATTAATCCCGACCAATAAATAAAATTTGAGATTATGAAAATCCAATAACCTTTTATTTAAAACTATATTATTTAGAACTCATGTGAATACTAGTGACAAGTACAATCACAAAACTAACGTGCCATTTTAGTTATGAGAGTTGATTACATGATTGGTCTATATGGTATGCCCATATTACAGTATTGATTCCAACTTTTAAGAAATTACAACATTGGTCCTAACTATTTGCCAAACCATCTCACTATTGGTTCCTAGAATGGATGGCCGTTAGTTTTTCTTGTTAAGTCTGTATAAAATGTCCAAAATACATTTTATATTTTAAAAATTAAACCTTTTAATTATTAATTAGAGTGGGTCCCATCCCTTTTAAAAGTAACCACCACAACCATCCCTTCATCTGCACTATCCAGTCAACCCAGACCACCGCCGGCGTCACACACACCTTCCACCACCAACAACAAACATCACCACCAGCAAGTCGCGAGCACCATCGATACCATTGCTCTCTCTCTTCCCTGATGCTTTGGTTGACCACAACCATGACCTTTGCAACCACTATGGAACACCGTTAATGTAGATCTGGATCGATTTAGTGCGATTGATTGTTTGGTGACAGTGGTGGTTTGGTGCTGGTGGTGGTTTGATTCCGGTGTTCAAACAAATACAAAGTGGTCACTGGTGGTTAGGGTGGTGGTTGGATTTGGGTCTAATGGTGATGGTGATGATATGGGTGGCGGTTATGGTGAAAGGTGATGCTAGGTCGAGCGGTGGTTCCGACAGCATGGTACATGCTATGGTGGTCAACAGTTTGATGACGAACGGGGGTTTACGATGATGATGGTGGGTGGGCGATTGTGTTAGATGATGATGATGATGATGATGATGATGACGACGACGACGACGACGATGATGATAAATTAATACTAACATTAATAATTAATATCTCAGGGGTAAAATAGTTATTTTCAAAAATCTTACAATTAAAGCGAACGAACATCCATTTCAGGAACCATTTGCGTGATGGTATGACAAACATTTAGGACCAATGTTGTAATTTATCAAAATTAAGATCAATACTGTAATATGAACATACTACATGAACCAATACTGCAATTAACGACCATCCATTTCAAGGACTAATAATATTATGATTTGACAAATAGTTAATATAAATGTTGTAATTTATCAAAAGTTAAGATCAATAGTGTAATATAAACATACCACATGGACCAATTGTGTAATTAACTCCGGTTCTAAAGGAAGCCAGGCCCAATATCGAAAGGGCCGAATAAATTCGCTCCATGTAAACCGGTATAAAAGAAATTAGGGCTACTGATTTCACCCAATTTGATTTCTATTGGTTCTGGCTTACAAGCTACAACACGACTACTCATCATCGATCAACTCTTTGTGTTCGATTGGTGAACTGGCGATCGCTAAGGCCAAAATCTTTATCGCAATCGGCTTAAAGGTACCTAAATATTTCATACATATTTGTCAGCGTAAGTTCTATAAGCTGGAATGAAATTTGATGTTAGGAAGTCGAAACTTATTGCAAAAGTTATACTGATTCTATTTTGTTTTAATTCATTGCCGAAAGCCCTAATTTTCCATTCGAATTAGTTCAACGGTGATCAGAGTAATTAGTTTGTATTTTTTTAAACTTTTGTGTTCAGGATACCTTGTAGGGCGTTTGAATTCACACTTCCTGTGAAAGTATCATGTATTCTTCGAGAGGGAGTAGTGGTTATGGACAACAGCAGCAGCCGAAGTCACAGCCTTACTCTGGTCAATCTGCTTTTGGTCAAAATGTAAGCTGATTATTTTAACTTTGGTTATGTTGTAATTACTAACAGATTGATCATAGATGTCATATGGATCAAGAAGAAAGAACAGAAAACCTCTTTTAAAGATAGTTTGCTATTTTAAGTGGTAATATGCAATAATTAATTTGAATTTAGACAAAGTCCTTAATATGTTCAAGAATAACTATAAGTTTGCTATTTATGGTCGATTTCATTTATCAATAAGATACAATTTAGTGGTATCTTTTTGGAAAAAATATTCATTCAGATTTACCTGGTAAACCATAGATGATTAGCTGCTTTCAAATTTAACACCCAAAGTTTTGTTTACAGTATTTTTTATAAATCAATGCTGTCATTACATTTTTGTTTTTACTGGAGAATAATAAGTTCTATAAATCATTTTTTTTAACGGCGTTAGCTCCCCGGTAAGCCTTTGGCTCACAAATCACATTCCCGAGTTTGAACTATGAGACGGGATTTTGCCATTTTGATCTTTCCTTAAAATCATACTATGATTCAAGAGGCAAAGTACATTACAGTAACATATTTTGGAAAATTTGTTAGTCTGACATGTAAACTTGCAGGCTTTTTAATTTGATTTATCAACGCTTTATTTTATTAATGAAACAAGTAACATCCTTAGTGAAATAAAAGTTTGAATGAAAATTACAGTTTTTCTTCTCAAAAAGTTTAAAAAACTTCATCTCTTTCTGACTTTCATTGCTGTTGTGGAAAAGCCTGATGGTGCCTCTCAGCTGTCAAGGCATTCAGCCTTGTTAGGTAGCCATCCATCTGCTGGCGCTCATTATGGGGGTCAATATACTTCAGTGTATGGTTCAACAGCACACAGTAGTGCTCTGCAGGTCAGTTAACTGTATGATTAGTTAAATGAGTTTTAATCTCTCTTTAACATGCATGATAAACATTATTATAAAGATATTTTTGATATCCTTTTTCTAATTGCACGCTGGATATCTTTTCATGGGTATGGTACTTTAGTGTATGTAAACTTTAATGCCATTTATGCAGGTTCCAGCTACTAGTGTCAAAGGAGCTGGTTCATCTGTTCTAGAAGGTCGAAGTGGCTATGGGTCCACTATGCAAGACTCACCAAAATACACATCTGGGGACTACCCTGCATCTAGTCAGAAATATGCAAGTACATATTCAGGGAGAGATTTGCAAAATGATTCAACTGGTCGATTTGCTGATTCAGTTTCTTTTGGCCGTCAACATAAGGTTTTTTCTATTCATTAGCATTTGTTATAGTTTTTAATCCTTTTTTGTTTTGTGTTGTACACCAAACTATATCTATTTAATCTTTTATATAATGTTTCTGGACAGACTGATATCTATGATCGTTTAGATGCGGCGGCAGCATTACGACAAGAATTGCTACAGGCTCCGTCACTTCAATCTGTTTCTGTAGATGGGAGTTCTAGGTATACTTCTTTTTTATTTTTTTTTTCTTTTCCTTTTTTTATATCATTTATGTATTCCTTATGAAATACTTTATCATAATGCACTTTTATTTGTTCTTATAAGTTGTGATCTCTGATGAACGGGATACAATAGATGTACTAAATACTGATGTCAACTTTACAAGAGGAACTCTTGAAGTAATAAGTTAATAATATCTTGTAACACTAAGTAGCAAACCGGTTTCTGGCAGACATACTGATTATCTAGCAGCAAGATCAGCTGCAGTTCGCCATGCGGGTCAAGAACTTTTGCCATATGGTGGTAGAGTTGATGCTGATCTTCATTCTTTATCAATGATAAGTGGCACACAACATGCACCGTCAATACTAGGGGCTGCTCCGAGGAGAGAAGTGGAAGATCTCATGTATGCTCATGGTTCTGCTAATCCTGGGTATGGAGTTAGCTTGCCACCTGGCAGGGCATATGTTTCTGGAAAGAGTTTACATGGCATATCCCTGGAATCAGATTATCCAGGTAGCATTCTGGAACGTGCGGGTTATTCGAGGCTTGATGATCGTAAGGATGACGTGGCATATGCCCGGGAAATTGAACGAAGAGAGGAAGATCGTCGTAGGGAAATTTTACGAGAACGCGAACGCGAGCGGGATCGTGAACGTGAACGTGAAAGACAACGGGAGCGAGAACGGGAACGGGAACGGGAACGGGAACGGGAACGGGAGCGTAGGAGGGAACGAGAAAGAATCTTGGAAAGACGGGATAAGGAAAGAGAACGAGAAATTAGGCGGGATCGGACTCCGCCAAGAATCTCTAGGGACAGAGGTCGTTCCACATCATCAAAGCCTGGGAAGTCTTCAAGACGAGAATCACCTAGGTGGAATTTGTTGCTTACTTATAGTTCTATATGTATAGCTGCTAGTCTATATTGCAGCCTTCTTAACTAACTTGGTGTTATGTCATACTGAAGGCGCCATTCACCTGGTAAAGAAAAACGAAGAGAATATGTCTGCAAGGTAAAACACCATATCAGACCTTTTCTTGTTGACTATGGCGATCTCCAATTCATCCTGTTGGCTTTTCTTTACCGAGGATTACTACCTGTTGGCCATCATTTATGTGTGTTTGCTACGTGTCTTCACTTTCGTGCTCTTTTTCTCTCACCTATTGTGCAATTCCTGGGATTATTGATCTCCCATCTGCCATGAGTTTGATTCTCTTCTGCTGCCCTTTACTGGTCTTCTAGCCAACATTTGTTGAACTCTTGTTGAGATGTGCCGTCGTTGTCTTTTTGGTGATCTAAGGTGGTTGTTGGTAAAGCTTGATGAAGATGGCTGTAGAGTTGCTTCAAGTTCATTATCTTTTGAAAAATGAAGACTTTCTCCTATAATTTCGCTATATTGAGTTCTTTGAACATACCATGATTTTTCTAATTTTGTTTGTTCAATACATTTGAATGGACGCTTCTTTGTCACATATTATCGGCAATTTAAATATTATATCTTGCAGGTTTATTCATCTAATTTGGTGGACTATGAGAGGGATTATCTGTCCATGGATAAACGTTACCCTAGGCTATATGTTTCACCAGAATGTTCCAAGGTATGTGGTTTTTATGATTTTTGATCTCCTCTATTTATCTAATTTGGTGGACTATGGAGGGATTATCTGTCCATGGATTATCTAGTCATTGTATTGAGTGAGAATTTGTTTCAGGTTGTTGTTAATTGGTCAAGGGAGGACCTGAATATCTCTTTCAATACCCCTGTTAGGTATGATTGCTCATATTTTATCTTGTTCACTTATATTTCATTCTTTTGCTTGTTGGCTCATATAATATTTTCATGAATTTATAACAAGGCACTTGGTTCAAACTAAAAGTAATCAACATTAGTACAATATTGTGATGATAGACTAACAATGTTCTGATCCTTTTCTGGTTTAGAGTCGGGAAGGATTATAATTTAATGCACATATTAACGATTTTGATGCTGTTGAGCAGTTTTGAACATGATTTTGTTCAAGAGGAAACCCCAAGTGAGCATGAATCAGCATCTACCAAAACATTAACTAGTAATCATGTAAATTTGGCAAGTGGAACCACTCGATGGAATGCAAAGGTAGATAGTTTGAACTCGAAGTAATTGTGGGCTTGATTCTTTTTGGCGGTGTACAATATCATTCATATTTGGTCTCTTTTACTTGCTTGATTCAGTTGTTACTAATGAGTGGACTTAGTCATAATGCTTGGGAGGAATTATCATCTGATAGAAGTTATGAAGATCGTATCCCCCATCTTTGTAATATGCTTAGGTTTGCTCTTCTAAAAGACGGGAGCTCCTTCATGGCAATTGGTGGTTCATGGGACGCTATTGATGGTAGTGATCCTTCAGTAGATAGATCTGTTTTAGTTCAAACTGTTTTAAGGTTGGTTCATTTATGGTCAATTTTATGATTTTGTCTTTATGCATTACCTGCCTCATCTAAAATTAAATTATAATCTTTAGGTATGCTAAAGAGCTCACAGGACTGGACTTAAAGAACTGCCGAAAGTGGAATCCATTTCTTGAGGTAATTTATAATCTCATTCTTACTTGTTTTTCCTTCTATTATTAAATTAATTGTTTTGACATATGCAGATTCACTATGACAGAATTGGGAATGATGGACTTTTTAGCCATAAGGAAATCACTGTACTCTATATTCCTGACTTATCTGATTGCTTACCCTCAATAGATGCATGGAAAGATCAGTGGCTAGCCCACAAGAAGGCAGTTGCAGAGCGAGAACGGCTGCAAGCTCTGAAAAGAGAGGTATACAAAGAAAATAAGATAAAGTTACTCACAAATTATAAATAGGAAACAGGATAAATCCAAGAGCCTTTCTGGTACTTCTTTTTCTCTAATATATTGTTTTTATTTGTGTGTAGAAATCACGTGAAAAGAAGGAAATTTCAAAAGGTAATGGCTTGGAAGGGTGCTATCTCTGCTTGAGGTTATTATTGTAACTTTGGTTAATTTCTGTTGTTTCTGTGCAGATAAGGAGGGCGAGAAGAAAAAAGATTTTGATAAGGTTGAAAAAACGGAAAAGAAAAAAGAGGAGGGCGAGAAGAAAAAAGATTTGGATAAGGTTGAAAAAACGGAAAAGAAAATGGAGGCTGGATCAGCGTCAAAAGTTAATGAAAAAGGAAAAGCTGGCACTAAAGTGAAAGCAAAGGAGGCTGGAAAAGAGGGGGACAAAGCCGTAACAGAAAAGAAAGATCAGGACAAAACCATAACTGAGAAGAAAGATGAGAACAAAACCGTAAATGAGAAGAAAGATGGGCACGAAACCGTAAACGAGAAGAGAGATGGGCACGAATGTGTAACTGAGAAGAAAGATGGGGACAAAACCATAACTGAGAAGAAAGATGGGAATGAAAGTGTAACTGAGAAGAAAGATGGGGACAAGACTGTTACTGAGAAGAAAGATGATGGTGAGGCAGTTGATGATTTGAGCATATCTGGAAAAAAGAATCAGACAGGCAATGCGGCTGGTAGTGGAAAAAAGAAGATTATCAGAAAAGTTATCAAAAAGAAGGCTGTTCCTGAAAAAGATGAAAATGCACCCAAACAAAATGATACAGTCATGGAGGTTGTTGGTGAAGATGCTGAGTCGTCTGTTACTCCTTTGACTGCTAAAACTCCTACCAAGAAGAAAGTTATTAAAAAGACTCCACCGGTGAAAACTGTTAAGAAAGAAGATGAAATTAAAGAACCCGAGTGTTCTGAGGATAAGATGAAAACTGAAGACGTGGTTGGCTCAAGCGAGAAAACTGTTGTTAAAAAGAAAATAATAAAAAAGGTTACTAAGAAAAAGGTAGCTGCTAAGGTTGCCAATAACAAGGATAAAGTGGTCAAGGAAAATGAAGCAGGGTCAACAATTGGAGAGCAAAATGCAAGTGAAGTGAAATCAGAGAACAATGAGTCGATCTCTGGGGCAGTCCCACAGAGGGTTGGTGGTTCAAATGAAACTGGAAATAAAAGTGAGAAGATTCAAGTGAAGGAAGAGAAGAAAGCTAAAGTGAAGGGTGGTCCTGGTAACAATGAGAAACTGAAGGATGGAAAAGAGAAAAAAGACAAAGATGTTAAAACTGAAACTAAGGGTAAAGAGGTAAAAGATAAGAAAAAGGTTGATGAGCCACCTAGACATCCGGGGTTGATCCTCCGGACAAAAGGGAGCAAGAATTCAAAAGTATTCTTTTTCTTGTTCTTTTTTTAACATTAATTTGTATTGTATGTGTATTACAAAATGGTTATTGATCTAGTTGTGTAATGTTAACATGAGTTAATTGTCACATTTCTGAAACAGCTGCGTTCATTGTCACTTTCACTGGACTCGCTCTTGGATTATACTGATAAAGATATTGAAGAATCAACATTCGAGGTATGCCAGTTTAAATTATTGTTTATTTTGTGTAGTTGTTAACTGAGTTCATTCTGTGGCAGCTATCTGTGTTTGCGGAAACATTCTATGAAATGCTTCAATTTCAAATGGGTTCTCGGATATTAACATTTCTCCAGGTAGGTATTTCTTAACAACGCGATGTTTTTTGTTTAATTCTATATACGTCTAGTGTTTCTTACTTTCTTTTTTTTTCGTAGAAACTAAGGATCAAGTTTGTTGGCAAAAGGAACCAAAAGAAGAGACAAAGGGAAGAAGTCTCTGATAAGAAGGAAAAAGAGAAAACATCATCCGCTAAAAAGACATCCCCTAAACGCCAAAAAACTGATGATGCCACTGTCAAGAGCACACCAGTTAAAACCGAAACATTGCATGATAGTGTTCCAGTGGATGAAAAAACCGTTCAGGATGACATGGTTGTTGATGATAATGTGGAGAACACCAAATCAGAAGATGAATTAGTAGACGATGAAGATTCTGAAGAACCAGAAGAAGATCCTGAAGAAGAACCAGAAGAAGATCCTGAAGAAGAACCAGAAGAAGATCCTGAAGAGGATCATGAAGAAGATGAAAACATGGCTGATACAGGAAATGAGGCAAGTGTTTGCTGTTCTAATTAAATAAGGAACCTAAAATTCATATTTTTATTAAATGGCCATCTTCTGTCACATGAGATGATTTTTTGTTTAAAGAACATTTGCAACTGATCAAGGACCACAGGCCTCTATGTCGGCCACCTGCTGAATCCCATGGACACCGCCCTCCTCTCACAGAAAGCCGTTCCTTTCATTTGTGGATGTCCAATGGACTTCCGCCTGGAATACCCAAGTGTCCTTGTTGACCACGGACGTCTGTGAGAGCTCCATTGCAGATGCTCTAAAACGTACATACTTATGTTTGGTGATATGTTTAATGGTTTTTTTACAGGAGAAAACTGAGGTGGATAAAGTTGAAAAGGATGTGAAGTCTGAAAAAGTGGATGAAAAAGTCAAAGGTGAGCAAGATGAGAGTGTTAAGACAAATGTGAATCTGGAGAAAAATGAAGACAAAAAGGTGGAAACGAAGAAGAACGAATCTAAAGTTACTATTGACAAGAAACTTCTGCAGGCATGTTATCTATAAAATGTCATTCTAGTGAACTATTTGCTTTACTTCTTTTAAAATAATATAGATATTTGAGATTTATATGTGCACTTGTTTCTTTCTTAACAGGCTTTTAGGTTCTTTGACCGCAATCGAGTGGGCTACATCAGGGTAAGTTGAATTAATTATTGATATTTACCACCTTTTTATGTGAAAAAACGATGTTCAAAGACCTTGCAATTCATATGTATTTGCAGGTTGAAGATTTACGGTTGATCCTGCATGCATTGGGAAACTGCATGTCTCACAGGGATGTCAAGGTGATAAATCATGTTTTGCACTCCTTATAGTTGGCAGTTTCGACCCATTAGGGGTACAAATGGGTTAATTTGGGTTTTAGTTTCCTTTTTCCTAAGGGGGGGTCAATTGGGTAAACATAGAAAAGTTGACTAAAACGGAAAAATGCCAAATATGTTTAAAGTTGCCTGAATTGTAATTATTAACCAAAATTTGTTATTGTAATATTGAACTTTTGTAGTGATATCTAACACAGTAATTTCATAAATTTCTTTAAAGAAAAGACAAAATTGTTTGCAGATGTGTCCATTTTAAGTTTTTAACAACCCTACAAAAAGTCTGCTGGTTTCAATAAGAACCTGCTTTAGGATAAATTCATGAGTCTTAATATTTTGTGATTCAGGAACTTGTACAAAGCGCACTGCTGGAGAGCAACACTGGGAGGGATGATCGTGTTCGTTACTCTAAGCTAGTGAAGATGACTGATATCTGAAATGTAAGTCAGCTCATATTTTAGTAATTTTTATATATTCATTTTAAATTTATATCCTTCCTTTAAACTTGCAGTAGGTAATGAGAGTTGAGTACCATTAATTTTTTTTGTTTGTTTAAATATGATATTATGCAAGTTTAAGGGGTATATAAAAAACTATTCCGTATGCATTTTCATTTTTGGCTCCTTCTCTTATTAAACAGATCTCTTGTTTAGTTTATATATTATAATTAGATTAGATTAGATGTCTTTAATTATCAATTACAGGAGCTTGTGCTTTTCTTGCAGTTCATTGGCTAATCACATTCAGTTATATGAATAGTTTGGATAGATGGCTGAAGTTTGACTTATTTAAGAGGTCTACTTTCGGTTTCTAGATAATCAAAGATCGAGAGAATTTCCTTGTAAAATAATTGGTCAAAGACATGTTGGTTGACTTCTTTCTTTTTTTCTTAAATTAGATTTTTTTTACCAAGTCACTGGTTATGGTTAAGTTTCATTTTCAAATGGTAGTAGATTTCCATTGTGTCTCGCCAGCTGTTTGGATTTTACTTATATTAATTGTTATATTCTCATCACCTTTGTTAATTTGAAATATGGTGAATGCCCTCTACATAAACAGTGTGTTGATATTCTACATAAATCACACATCAAGAGCCATCAACATCAAATCAAGATTAACGAAAGATAACCCAAATCAAAATCTAATCTATTCATCATCAAAAGCCACTTCCTTTCTCTTCTATACTTCCATAGGGCATTGATATAACAATAAAATTGTGAAAGTTTGAATGAAAAGATGTATTGGAAACTTCATTTTTATGATTTTAATTTAATAATGATTACTTTATAATGTACGTCTAGTATAATTCCAATTATCAACTTTTTTTGTAAGTTAAATTTGATTTCGAAAACATGTATGAAGTTGATGTAAACACTAGTTTTGATTTATAAATATGGTACTTGCTATATTGAAATCACAAACCCAAATACCCTAACCAAGTGTGGCACAATTTTATACTTAATACATAATCATATTCCTAAAACATAAATACTAAAGGATAAAATAAAGCATAGCAATACTCGTGAATCCATCAAAGAGTCAACCTTGTATGAACATGGAGTATCATTCAAACCAAGGGTCTTGCATTATAATATTTTCTAATACTTCGGGATCAATCCCTAAATCATAAAAACAAGAACCTCCTTCGAGGTTACTATTCTCCCTCGAGATATTCTTGAGTTCATTAACTTCCGGTTCTTGTCTTGATTCATTACCTATAACATTGCCAACAAACAACATATCAGTGATATTAAGTTAGAGATAAAAATGATTGTCTTGTAACAAAACGGTTCCAAAATTTGTGGTTATGTATCTAGTTTAAACATATTCTGATCAAAACATAGGTCAACTCGTACGCATAAATTTCTTTATAATATTTAGAGTTAAATTCAATTTTACTCCCTGAGGTTTGATGAAAATAATTATTTTCCTCCTAATGATTAAAAATATCAATTTACCTCCAAAGGTTTCATAAGTTGTTTCAATTTAATCTAAAAAACTCATAAGTTGTTTCAACTTGAATACAAAAAATAAAACTTTTGGACTGAAATTGATACAAATGATAAAACTTTTGGATTGAAATTGATGTTTTGAAACTTTTGGAGGAAAATGGTTACTTTTGTCAAAACTTAGGGAGCAAAACTGAAATTAACTCTAATAGTTATTGACTTTCAATAATTATGATTTATGAATGCATTGTTATTATTGAATAAACAAATTGTTCTAATGATAACCTACTTCTTTTTATGTTCAGTTGTTTTTATGTTAGTTTTTAAACCAATTTCAATGACAGTTGGAATTGACCCATTTAATATGTGAATTAGAACGACCTTCCATTAGGATGCCTGAAAAAATACAAGTAGATTGATGAGTTACCTATGATATTCTTTTCGATTTCAAGTCTTGCTTTCTTAACGTTTTCAAGTTTTTTACTACTTTTCAGTATCATATTCTCAACAAGGTTAGCCATGGTAGTGACTCTCTCCTTGAACTCATCTACAGAAGCTTTTATTTGTTCTTCATAGTTTGATAACCAAACAATCTTATTTTCTTGGTGTTGTTGTATTGTTTTCAACCGGTCGCTAAACATCGCTACTTCTGTTAGGGCACGCCCCGTTAGTCTTAAACTTTTGCTTCTCTTCTTAATGTTCGCTAACAAATCATATCTCCCTCTGCGAAACCATTCATTCGCGTATTCGTGTTGCTCCCAACTCACCTTTTTGAAACCCTTTATGACAAATCAAATAAAAAAAGTTAGATAGAGAAGCCATCATTGTAAATAAAAATACATTTAGGGGTTGTTTGGTTCATATAGCTCACTGGTTTTTCAAATAGAAACCATTAAATAAAGTTTAGAAAATAACAAAATGCCTCTTCAAAACCCTTTATGAACCATGTGAAGATTTCATGAGTAAACCATTGAAAAAACTTTGAAAAACATGAGTTATGTATATGTAATTACAAGGTATAAATCTAAAATTATTGGTTACAAATATATATATATATATATATATATATATATATATATATATATATATATATATATATATATATATATATATATATAACTCATACAAGTTACGTATGTGTAAATGGATCTTAGTTTCGTCATGATCAATGAAGGGATATAAATTAATTACGTATAATTAACTAAAATGATAGGGTCAATAGTTTACTCAAATATCCTTTTGACTGCTAAAAATAACCAATTTATAAGTTATAAGATTGGCTAGAGATTGTTTTTCTAACATAAGTTGTAAGTTGATGGTTTTCTCTTGAGGGCTTCATGAACCATACGTCCATACAACTAGAAAACTCCAACTTGTTTAATGTCAAGCAAACTAGATTAGAAAAAAAAAAGTGTAATTAACAACCAATAAGTTTACTTTAAGAGGCAAAACATTGCATTTCCTATTCAACACTTACATATATGTTGAGTTGAGATTTGAAGCTACTGAAATTTGTATGCTTAAAATACATGGGAAGCACATTAGTTGCAAACTTGTTAATGTCCCAAATGATGAAACTATCACAACAAGGGAGTTTCCAAGATATATGATCATCGATTTCTTCTTTCGCCACCATGTTATATAGTTTGTGCAAGAACTTTGGCACACGACAACCATCACCAATCCGATCGCTACCACCCTCACCACCTCTACCACCATATCCGGTGATCACTTTTTCTTTCATGTCAGTCAATGTTTTTAAACAATCAACATCACTTCCTAACTCCTCAAATTGATGACTGATCGAGTGAAAATCTTTCTCGATGTCAACTAAATGAGTCCCCATGTCAATATCAAGAAAAGTTCTTTTTCGCCCTTGCGTCTCACTAAACGTTAATGGAAGCTTGTTGATCATGAATTTCATGGTAGTTTGAGTTGTTGATAAAGTTTTCTCTATGTCAAATTTGAATCGTTGTATTCTGTTGCTAATTTGTTTTTGGTTGAATCTTACTTTACCGAATGTTTCTTTAAGTTCGTTTATAGGAAAGCCATGCTTGTTAATGGCATTAGATTGTTGCTTCTTCCTTTTGATGGTTTTTAACATGTGTAGTTTCCCTTCTTGAAAACGCTCATGCTCGAACTCTAGTCGATTCCATTCTTTCTTCTTGAAACCCTTTTAAAACCAAATTTAGACTGTTAATCATAAAAACAATAACAACATTCATACATAGTAAATCTCACTCCTAGTAAAACTATTGGTGAGTAGATGGTTAATTGCAACCAAATTCTCAATAAAAGTATCTAAAACTCATGTATAGTATAATCAAGAAATATAACAATACTCACGTAGTTATTGAGTTGACAAATGAAGTTATCGAAACGACTTGTTTTAAAGTAGCAAGGGAGAATCTCGAAGATAAACCTTCGTTCATCGGATATGATAAATGTGGTGCAAGACGAGCCCCATGATATGATGGAGTTTGTTGATTTATCGTCAACCATTAAGTATAGTTTGATCAAGAATGGGGGTACACCAAGTTTATCGTCCATCCTCCCTCCCATTTTATTAGCCATTAGACATGATGGTTCTGACCGTTTTGGTCCATTGCGGCTAGTAACACCACCACCAACATCACCAATTCCTTCAATGTCACCACCGGAAATTTCACTCAAACCACCATCACCACCACCACTACCTATTCCTTCGATGGCACGACTAGCCACGACCCCATAACCAACATCATCACCTCCTCCATTGCCGCCACCGTTCCAACCATTGTGATTATAGTCTTGTGTTGTATCCATTGCACCATAATACATGTGAACCATCAATACATATGGCTACTTATATAGACATGTTCCTCTAGCCTTTCCTTCATGGTTATTTATGAACCATACCCATAGGTGTGTAGGGTGTACAATATTTTTATTCCCACACCATAATGCATGTTGTATTTTCATGTTTTTCTAAATTACTTGTAGGGATTGTTTATTTGATGGAAAAGTAACTTTTGAAAAGTTACTTTTGAAAAGTTACTTCTTTTAACTTCTCAAAAGTAACTTATTTACTTTTAAAAATCAATTTTTTAAAGTTTTGCCAAACATACTAAAAAACTTATTAATTTTTCAAAAGTTAATAAGTCAAAAGTTGATCAAAAAGTCAGTTACCCAAACATGGCTATATTCGACACAAATAAATATCATCATCTTTGTGAAAATGATTGCCACCATCCCTTTTTTTATAACTTTTGCATCTATATCAATTATTTTTAGTACAGTTTAACTTGATTTAATATACATGGTTTGAAAAAATATCCAAGCGTTTGAGTAGAACACAAGAATTTATGAGATATATGGTTTACAATTAGTATATGAATATTATAATTGCCTAATTTGTTTTGTCTGTCTCATTATTCATTATATCCTTGCTATTATTATTATTATTCAAATTATATGGAAATTTATAAAAGCCACTTAAATGGTTTAAATGAGTAATTTTAGTTACATGGCCAGACTTACGAAAAACATTCTAACTCCTCCAAGTCATGAACAAAATCTATTTTTAATAAACTCTAAAAGAGTTAACATATTATTCAGTAGTGAATATTTGTTATTTTCACTCTTTTCTGTAAATAAACTGCAAATCCATCAATTTTGTGGGAAAAAAAAAAACTATAGATGATTTTGCATTGTAACAAGATGAGCATTAATATTAATGTTACCTATTAGATTACTACCAAAGGGCTTATGACCAATGACACCAATGTGTTTAAATAGTAGTATTACTCCCAAATGGTGAGAATCAAAGTCAATTTGTGAGTCAAAATAGTGTACACAGGAATGAATTTAGTGTGAGAATGTTATGTTCAGAAATGATGTATTAGATTACTAGTTTGATTACCAATTTGACTATTAATGATGATATGACCATAGGCAACAAAATGAAAAAAAGTGGATGCTTTCTACATTAACTATTTGTTAATTTCTACTCAAATCACACATCAAGAACCATTAACATCAAAGCCTAACAAAAGATAACCCAATTCAAATCTAATCTATTCATCATCAGCCACAACTTCCTTCTCAGGAGAACCTTCACCTTCAACATCATCTTCAACATCACTACATACTTTTTCCTGCAAATCAACCAAAACCATTCAATTCACTCATATGATCATAGCTTGATAACACATCATGTACACACAAAAACAACTGAAGATCAAGAAACACTCACATCTTTATCATTTTCATTGTCACCCTCATTTGGATTTTCCAAGGCTTTTTGATATTTTTCTTTAAGTTCAGCAGCCCTATCAGTATAAGCTTTCTTTTCCTGCAAATTTTGAAAAGTGAGTGTCCATTAGAATGACAAATTGCCCATTAAACACACAAAACAAATCAAAAGAAAATCAAGAAAATTAGCAACTCACTTCATCTGTCATAGACTTCCATTTCTCACCACCCTCCTTTGCAACCTAATTTTTTTTCAAAATAAAGAAATTAAACTATAAATATTACTATGATATGAAAGCAAGAAGGTATTGCTATCAAAGTTCAAATTACATTCAGATATTACCAATGCAACTTTCTTGTTATCTGGGTTAGCTTCCTTGAATGATTTCCTAAAGTCCTCCCTACACCACAAGAAATTGCACCAATCAATGGCATATAAACAGATTAAAAGCTGTTAACTTGAATATAGAATGAAATCATAGGATTACATGAAGAGAAAGAATGCAGTTGGTGGCCTTTTAGGTTTACTTGGATCTCTTTCTTTCTTTGATTTCTTTGCAGATGGCTCTTTAGCTTTTACTGATTTCTTCCTGCAACAAAACTCAAACAATATAACTAAATAACGCAAGAATAACAAGAAATTGAAACCCACAATTTATGACTAAATACCTCTCTGCAGACTTTTTAGGGGCAGATTCATTAGCGGTTTCAACACAAATTGTCTCTGTAACAATACAAAAGCAAATGTTAAATCACTTTTACTTATCAATTTGATGATGATATTATGCATATTAGTTCGATGAACAATTGCCCCTACCCAGATTCATTTTAATTTTGGCATCAAGCCCACAATCATGCATGCTAATTAACGCCACAGCAACACTCTTATTACACCCTTCACTGCAAAAAGACCACAGGTTCATCCAATTAACATCAATTCAAATCAAACACCATCAATTCCAAACATTCAATCAGCACACAATTCATCTTCAACATAGCAACGATTTCACAGTTTTCAATGAAACTAACACAAATTGAACACAAAAGTGATGAAATTAAACTATTAGCATCTTAACCGATGAAGAAGAATGAGTTAATACAATACCATCGGGTGAAAGCACTGCCATTTTTCGCTCGTTTAAGCGTAACAGAAGCGGTTTCTGCTTCGACCCTCTTTCGTGATCGATTAGCGTTGACTGATTTTGACCCCGTATCACCAGTGCGCGCCATTGATGAAAGCTTGAAGGGAGTCTGTGAATTCGTTTGAAAGAGAAGAAGATGATCTATTGAATGATTGTTAGAGATGAAGGGTTTAAGAAGAGGTGATATGTTTTAGAAATTTTGGCGCGAGAAGTGGCGCTATTATTTGAAGGAGAAATTTGAGTTTGGAAATTCAAATTCAAATTCATGCGGATTGCCAGCGTGGCAGAAGATCAGCCGTTGGATTTGTTGGTGATTGATTTTGTGAGAATTACATTATTGGTCCCTTGGGTTGTGATCAGTGTGAAGATTGTGTCCAGGAGTTTTATTTCGGTCTATTCGAGTTTGGAATAGTGTGTTTGTTTTAATATGAAAAAGTCATACTTTGCCGAGTATTAGTTTTGAATGTGAGCTCAACGGTAAGGTCTATTATCATCAAAAAAGTAATAATAATAAGGAATCTAGCATCTATTCATCCGGGCTCTGGATATAAGCTTGGGTTTTTTATTCGAAACATCTTGAGACACCTTATGGATCAATGCGTATAAGCTAGAGCTTTGCTTGTGTGACATTCTATACATCGAACTCAGGACTTAACATGAACCTTTTCAACGTAAGCTGGTTGTATAAAGTTTGTTTATTTATATAGAAAGTGTGATTGATCTTTTATTTGTTATGTAAAATAACCAAAGTTACTAAGTTTGTTTTTATGAAAAGACAAATATTCAACTATAAAAAAATTATGTGAAACACTAGTTAGATTTGTATCAATCGTCTAATTCATGACGCATTACGAGATTCCTCTATCACTTTATAAATGAAAGTTCAATAAGTCCCTTCAACAATATCTTTATTTCACTTAATCATGCTTGCTGACCTTATTTAGGGAATTAATTGAATATGATAGAACCCTTTCTCACTTGTTCTTACATGCACTTTTGACCGTTGATGCACCATGTGATTAATTGCATTGGACTTGCCATTGCGGACTCATTATCGTGCTTATTGACCTTGACCATCGTATATGTAAGAGTCGGGTACACGATTATATGCTTTTAGAACAAGAAGTCCATGCATGACAAATCACATTGCTAGTTAGGATCACTTGAAGCACAACTATAGAAGCACCATCAACACTGTAAACATAAAACAAATGTACAACATACACATATATTGGTCATTTTACACAGGATCAGTATACACGACTGAACTCTTCTCAACATCAATATACGTCTCAAGAAAACCCTTTGTATTTCTAATCATTTATCGAACACTTTCTAATCATTTATAAAACACGATAACAACAGGAAACAGAACATTAGATCACAAATAAAACAGAAAACTCATGTTTGCAGTCAATTCAAGAACAAAGATACCAGATTTCATTCTTGCAATTCACTTCTGTCAAAAAGATTGTGGGTTTACTCCTTTCTCACGCAACCTATTGGGCGACAGTAAATTAGCACCTCATTTGCCCTCAGAAAGCAAAATTAGTAACTCATCATCAGTAATCGCCCCCATCTCCATAGCTCGTTCAAGAGCACCCTGCCCACCGCCATCTTTAATTGATGCAACCGCCCCTCTGAATCAAGATACAACATTTAATAAGAATCTAAAAAGCAAAGGTGAAAACAAATAACGATTAATGACTAATAGATTTTAGCATTTACCTTCTGATCATATACTTTGCCAATTTGTTATTTCCAGAGAAGATACAATGGTGAAGTGGGGTCCTACCATGGTAATCGGATCTGTTTATATCAGCACCAAACTGTAGCAATAATTCAAGCATCACCTGATAACCTAAGTTACATGCTAAATGCAGTAATGTACAACCCTGAAGACAGCTTTCGGGCTTGCTAGGATCCTTCATCTTATCACAGGATAATGGATCAGTTTTTTCACCAGATTTAGAACCTTTAAAAACATCATGTTCATGAAACAAATCGGTGCCAGCAACCTCATCGTACGTGGTGTTGATGATGTTTGTATTTGATGTAGCAATTAGGCGGTACACTTCTCGTATATTGTTAGTTTTCACTGCTTCCCAAATTTTGGTGGCATAAGGAGTACTAGTGGTTGTTTCTTGTTGAGAGACAAATCGTTTCTCCACGTACTAGATTAAATAAGACAAAAAATATATGATTCACACTTTTGTGTTTCAATTAAGGGATTTTCGGATAGCAAATATTGGAACATAAAGTGGTGAGGTGATTAAATAAATATATACCTTTGCAATGATATACTTCTCCCTCTGATGAAATGCATCTGTAGGGCTAGGTTTGTTAACTGCGATAGTATTTGATCCATCCCCACTACATAATTTATCGCATACAACTGAGTTTAGTGAGATGATTAAAACATTTAACTGGATTAGTAATATCACATATATGGTGAACTCATGAAAACATCCCATGTCGAATGATAAAATAGAAAGGTGTCACTTATATTTAGAGGTCTGGAATCTTTCTCAATTTTAACAGGTAAGATTGAGATTTGTAACACAAATAAACATAAAAGAACGCAACTGAGGTTAGTGAGATTATTAAAACATTTAACTCGATTGGTAATATTACATATGGATGAACTCATAATTCATAAAAGCATCCTGCTTTGAATGATAGAATTGAAAGGCGTCACTTATATTTAAGAGATCTGGAATCTTTTTCAATTTTAGCAGGTAGGATCGAGATTTGTAAAACAATAAACATAAAAGAACACAACTGAGGTTAGTGAGGTTATTAAAACATTTAACTCAATTGGTAATTGGTAATATTACATATAGATGAACTCATAAAAGCATCCCGCTTTGAATGACAGAATTGAAAGGCGTCACTTATATTTAAGAGATCTGGAATCTTTTTCAATTTTAGCAGGTAGGATCGAGATTTGTAAGTTGTAACTGAATAAAAAAATATAAAAGACAGTGCATTTGTTTTGAGTTTTGACTTTAAGTTTATACCCACCTATTGATTTGAAGTAGATTTTCCCATATGGAATTGCAGTATGTATTGCCCAAATTCTGGAACAATTCCATTACAGTAGGCTCCCAAACCTTCACATCAAAATTGATTGATCTAACCTGCAAACAGAATCACATTAGAATGAGCCAAGCGGATCGGGTCAAAACAGGTATAACAGTACAGTTCAAACCAGGTCGGATTGGGCAGATTGCCCATTTAAAAAATAGATATATAAATAGTTAATGCGCTAATCGGTTACAAAAAAAATACTATCACATTAAAATATTATATCTATTTATGAGGTTGTATGCATTAAAAATAGACTTTGGGTGACTTTCCAATTCCTTGAACAGTTAGAACTGTTTGTTTGATTCCACCTAAGCAAAAGAATTGGCCCATCTGAGATAAAACAAACCTAAATGACCAGTAGTAAATCAGTCGAAATAGCAATGTGTTAAAGAACTACACCTTTGATATGTGAACACCTAGATTCCGGTGGACTCCGGAGCATCCGATGCACATTAATATGCCTAAATTAAGAGATGCCCAGTCAGGATCAGGTGCGCTGCATTCTGCACATAAATCATTTCCAGGAATCTCTTGAAGAATACTAGAAACATCTGCTTGATTAATATCCTTGCTATCAAGTCTAGATCCCATGTTATCAACTTGTGAAACATCAAATTCTTCACTAACTGATTCAAGCGTACTTCCCAGATTACTTCTGTTGAAATGCGTCTGTAGATTTACAGTAGTATAAAAAGACATATTGTGTATATAGCCCCTTTATAAAGTTATAGAAAGAGATGACAATTTGGATCCATTTACTTAAAGGCAGGTTGATTGGGGTTATGTTTTATCTTTAAGGGTAAAATCAAAACGTCTAACTAAAAAGAAAACAGGTCAAAATGAGTTGAAAGCCGCCAAAATATAATATATCTTTTTATTAAAAAAATTGATAATTATTCTAAATATATAACTTCTGTAATTATCTTTAACACAAATGTTTTAAATTCAACTTAAAAGTTGGGAATCTATCTAGGCCAACCCAGCCTGCACCTTTTTAAACACCATAAATAAACATTTGACCAAAGCTTGTTTGTGAAATTACCCACCAGCCCATTTTGCCACCTTTAGCAAAGATGTAATGAAATTTCAAAGATTCTTACCTGCTTCAGGTGGGAGTTTAAGAGAGAGGCAATCACTCCTGTGATTTTGTTCATCCAGTCAATTCTTTCACCTTCATTTTCAGCCTGCCAAACCGTATACACAAAAATTTGCATTAATTAGCAAACTTTTGCATAATTGGAGACCACAATATGACGAGAAAAGCTTTTGCACCAACAGGGGGTCTTTTGATGACTGGATGTGAGCTTTGAAAGTAGTTATATGATATTCCATAATGACAGACAGAACAATTTGTAATAAAATGGGCCTGAGAAAATAGTGACTAGATGTGCTTTTTCTGTTTAAGGTTGCAACAATCAGATAATGAGAAGTTCGAGTTATTGGCAAATCTCACCTGCAATGTGTAAGTTTTCATGGGTGAAATAATCCTGAAACACAAACGCAAATCTGAATCTTCAGCGTCAGCTTTAATTGTTGAAGTACGAAGATCAACAGTATGACATTCTAAGTTTTCATCATCATTTGATACTGCCCTGTTATGCCTTGATCTAAACCTCCCGAACATACGACTATGTTGTTCAGTTGAAGTAAGTGAATTCAATGATTGTGTACCCTGAACCAATATTAATCAGAAAGAAAACAAAATGAATGCTGTAATAAGAAGAATGAGATATAAAAAAGTGCACTTTTAACATACCACAGGTTTGTTAGGCAACACTCTGTGATAATATAAGTTCCCGCGGCTATCAAGTACAAAAAACCGCCTCTTCCAATCTGCTCTTAAACTTGAAGACCGTTTTAGAAGATAACCTTGCTTGATGGTTTGTACCTGGAACAAACATGAACACATTGGGGGGTGTTTGGATTTGCATTTTGATTATGTGACAATTAAGAGAACCAGGTAGGCAGGTACTCAGATTTAACAAAACTGTCTTGTATGAGATAGTGTTTGGATGTGCTTCTGTAATTCTAATGATCAGATAATCAATTCCTCATATATAGAGCAAATATATAAGATATTAAGAAATAGATTAAGCAAAACGGGCATGCTGATTGATAATTTGAAGCAGAATTAGTTCACCCAAACAAAATGATTGAAACAATCAGTTTCAGAAAACAATACCAAACAACCCTAATACCCTATTATTAACAAGTAGAATGTATGCAATGCATTAAATGTAGGAAATTAAATTGCAGCTTTTCTCAAAACAAGAAATATTGAAAATGTATAAATATTAGAAGAGATATTTGCTTACTGTTCCTTTTGTAGTGGACTGCATTATTGCATCTATATGTTTATCAGAACTCATTCCAACACCATTAACACTAACTTGTCCCAAACTATTAGGCACTGCTTCTTTCATTTCTGCTTCCGTCCTAAATTCTTGAATTCTCTTCGCAAGTCTATCTTGTTCAATACTTGCCTGTTCTTTAGATTGTTGGGCATACGTCAAAACCTGATATCAACCAAAATGCTTATATTAAAAACAAACATTAAGAATAGATATAAAAAAAATAACTTTCACGCTTTATAATAAGAAAATATGGTGAGAGAATAACCTGATGAATGAAAGGCTCCATCTGACTCAACAATTCATAGCCCTGGAGAGTCAAAATAGTGTGGTTGGTTAAACTCGGCTCACATAATATAAAAGATAAAAAAAAACAAAAATCTACAAGAATAAAACAAACCAATTTGAAATATCTCAAATGAGCATCCATTATTGCACTTAGAGACTCTAAAAATGTATACTTCTTCTTCGCTTCAACATTCATGAGAGAATTTACCTGCATTCCTTGAAAAACACCAAGGAGAAAATCTTAACCTTAAACTATGTTTAATATTAGGCAAAAAATATGTATATATGTGGAAGGGAATAGGTATTAATTAGACATACTAGATTGAATCTGCTCCTTTCAAACGCATATTTTGCGTTTTGTTGTTCCTACACAAGAAGAGTACAAATAAGCAGCAATGCATGTATATTATACAGCAAAATGCACAACATGAAATATTAATTACTATACCTCCTCCAATTCAGCAACAACCTCATCCCGTGTACTCTTTTTTAAAGAAGCAACCTTTTCACGAGCCTGCAATCATAAAAAAAATTAATCAGCTTTTCTGAGTATTAGCACGTAATTGATAGGTTCAATGAGAAACTAAAGATCAAAAGGGAACAAAATAAAAAGAATTCAAAGTGGATAAACCTGATCATATGCATGTGAAGCTTTATCCAATTGTTTGCGTGCGTCCTGAACAAAACAAAACGGAATACATAACTACTCTAAGATGGAGACATAGAATTATGACTGTACCAGGATAATGAAAAAGGGATTATAACAAGATTATTATCATCTAATGTGATAATAAAACTAGCTCTTCATGATGAAAAATAAGCTTTCGTGTCCACGGTGATTCTACTAAATATCAAGAAATAACTTTACCAGACATACAACAAAAATTAACAAAAAGATGCAACAATGAATTAAGTAAGAAATATTGAACTACTAATAAGGAATGATATGAGCCATTAATATTCATAGCACATGAAGAAAAACATAAAAGTGAATTGGTTAAGAAAAATCACCTTTGTGGCTTGAAGATCCTCGGACAAAAACAGAGTCAAACGATCGACAAGCAAATGTTCAACCTGCGAATGTTATATGAAATTGCTTCTTAAATTCAAGACGTTAAGGGTTAGTCCTTCATGTTCTATTTAATGTCGGCATGGTTACAGTGTTTACACAAAGAAAATTGAACCAACAATGGACAATAAATTTCAATGGTTTCAAGTTTTTAAAATTTGTGTTTGCTTGAAAAAATTTACTGCAAGAGATGATGCAACGGTATGTCTATATCACTATATGGTATTAAGTATTTATCAATTTTCCAAGCTTAATGTAAGAACTTACATGAGATGGATTATATGAGGAAACAATAACAGATCTTTTTATTTTGTTTCTGACTTTCTTCACCATAAATGATTAGATTTAAAGCAATTCATTCACTTACTTGAGAACGAAGAAGCTCCTTAAATGTCTCAATCTCACGAAACGCACTAACAAACTTCGACATTATTGGACCTTAACAAATACAAAGAAAAATGGTGTAACTTCTCATTTAAATGTGTTAGCTCAGGCAGTTACAAATAGTTCATCGAGTGTGATGGTGTGTTTTTGAAGTGATTATGTCGTACTGGATAATCAGATAACCAGTGGCTATAAAAAGGATAGTTGAAGATAGTGTTTGGATGTGCTTTTGATGTCGGGATTTTAAAAGGAGCAGATAAAAAGTGATGTTTTGCGACATGGCAGTAAAGTCCACCAAATTAGGTTTGAATTAGTGGTAGTTGTGTCGTATTGGATCCTTACATAATCAGTTTTGCTGAAGCCAACATGAAACTGATTATAGTCCTATTAGAAAATCGCTTTTGGTAATTTAACAGCCATGCATTTGGTAAAAGTAACCACTTAAAGCAAGGCGGGTTCCACTAACTAACCTCCAATAGATACACTGACAGGGTCATCTTGGCCACCGCCGAATGCCTCTAAAGCATCTGCAAATACTAGATCTATATTGCATGCTTCTCCAAGACCGTCCCTGTGGTGAGTATCATAAACATTTACCCATATATCTATATGCTATATTGTACATTCAACCCTAAACTTCATTAATAATTCAAATCAATAATTGGCTCACAACTTACATATATTTTTTGCTCCCCTTGTGTAGTTTCTGACAACGCATTTTTAGCTCATCCGTTATCTGCTCAAGATAACGCACCTGTCCAAATATAGCACTTTTTAAAACAACAAACAGTGCATGTAGTTTAAACTTCATTCATTTTCGATTAGAACTGGAACTCAACAGAAACGCCTAATAACATAAATTCATTCCATCACTAAAATAATACTTTGCTTGGTTTTAAAAAGCTTAGGCGCTCCGAGGCGTTTAAGTCTGAAAAGCCGAGGCGCTATGTGTGAGGAATGAGGCGAGAGCCTTACGTATGTGAGGCGGCGTTCTATGTACAACAAAATAAGCCATATATACAACCAAAAGTTGCATTTGTTTAAACCTTTTTACATATTGGCTTTTTTATCATGTAAATCATTCATGATCTTATCATCCCTTTGGTTATATCTATGTATCATCCTTTTACAGACCCCACTCTTGACCAATGTTGACCAAATTTGACCTAGATGTGCATGAGGCGCCGCCTCAAAGCCCTGAGGCGTTTTCCTGATTGCCTCTAGAGCCTCACGCCTTAAGCGCGCCTTAGGCGCTATTTTTAAAACCAAGATACTTTGTTGAGTATGATGACTTGTTTATAATGAGAAATACTGGAAAAAGTATAACATCTGAGGGGCATTCACTAATCAGTTCCTAAATGATAATGCACAAGGTTTTAGAGTGCTCTGTGAAGCATTTCAGATTTAGAAAACTTTGTGATGTATGATTTCAATCAGTACAGTATCTTACTATCTTTATGAAATCTTCAAAACAAAGTAGTCTTTCCAGGTAACGTTCAATCTAGATTTCCCCAGATCACAATCACTAATGACCAAATCCAGCTCAATAAACAATCGCTAAGCTTCCTCACTACACTCCTCCCCCCAACCCCCCCCCCCCCCCCCCCCCCCCCCCCCCCCCCCCCCCCCCCCCCCCCGCCCTAACCCCACCCCCACTTCCCACCCCCCTGTGCCTACAAATCTGCTATGCAAGACTAGAACCCTAACTGCATACACAGATTACGAGCAGGTAGATTACAATCAAATCAAAACTCACAACTTTAAGTAGCATTACAATAAGCACAAAACGAAAAGAACACACGGCACCTGCTTCTGGAACATGGGAGAATCATCGAGCTTGATGAAGGCAGTCATGGAGTTGTCTAATTCAGTGCGATAAGGAAGAATAAACCTCGATAAATCTGGGAAATCCGAGTGTTGGATTCCTTTGTGTTCTGGAGAAATCGGGTCAGATCGCGGGAAGGTCATATTATTATTTTAACTGGTAATTGATGGATTATATATGTGTGATTATGATGATGACGGTGATGACAACGGTGGTGATGGTGATTGTGCGATCAAAAGGTTAAATTGTGTAGGGTTTTTTCTGAAACCAGTGGATGAACAGTGCGGTGAAAACTAAGATTCAAGTAGTATGTGTGGTGTTGTTTGTTAAAGATTTATGAAATTGGTTTCTAGTTGTGCGCAAATTATTTGTTTGTGGAAATTATTGAAATTTAAATGTGATTTTGTTTGGGTGAAATTTTAAAATCTAACTAGTGGTTTACGACCACACGCGTTGCGCGTGTTATAAACGGGGCTCAGAACAGGATTTCAGGTATGGCTGCTAACCATTAACGGTAGTCACGCCAAAACAACCCGATACCATCTTTTGGTTTATCATCATAGCCCGACATCGAACTATACTGATGTGGTCTCTTGGGTATTAGCCAAGATGAGAGCAAGTTACAAGAAGAAGAAATAGAGAAGAATCAGAGCTCAATAAAATTCATCCATACCTTCAAAGCAAATCCTACGAGGCCTTTAAGAGGCTTACAAAATAACTACTAAAGCTCAAACGTGGGAATCATGGAGAGAAACTAACAACCCATAACATAAATATTACTCACTAAATTTTAAAAGAAATAACAATTAACATGGGCATGGCAACGTGGACTCAAAAATGCAAGGCACGTATCATATACCGACATGTTTACGTCTCAGATGAACACAGGTTCATCATCACTGACTTGAAATAAGCAGCAGTTCATGTCTCCTAGTGCAGCATCACGACATAATCTCAAAAGCGAACACAGGGACAGGGTCTCAGATGAACAATTATCATCGAACTATACCGACATGCAAAACTCCTTTACAGAACCACAAAGAAACAAATATCAGAGTTGTACCTTATGCTACACAATGGTACACTAAGAAAGGTACTCTTGTCTTCTTGATGTAGAAAGACGAGATCTTAAACTGTGATACTTTGCAATCATGACAAGATATTTACAACAAAATGTGCACACATTACGTGCTAACATAAACCATGGGTGCGCACCGTAGTTAACCTTCACACCCACAAACACCACCACCATCCCCTTCATCCTCCTCAAATATTTTCCATTCTCCTCCACCAACAATGTCCATACTGGTGGCTCCGCCGTGCAATCACCAGCCACAAACAATGCGGTCGACCTGGTGGAACACAACAACCTTTGCACCACCAGCCAAAGCCGGACAAATATCATAAAAAACCAAGTTCTAAACACAAAACTACACATGTAGCAGAAAGAAACACCCAACACAAGCAGTGATTACAAAGCACAGGCTGGCCACATCGCCGCCGGCAGCTGGCTGCCAGATGCGACGGCACACCACTCCACCTACAGCCGGTGGTCGAGAAACCAGCAAGAACACAAGATCTGCCGAGGAACAAACAAAGTAACCCAAAACACCATCGAAACCGGCAGGGCATCGCCACTTTCTCTCTCTACAAACAAACAAAGTAACCGGAGACAGACGAGAGGCAGAGAAAGGAAAAACAGATTCGAGGCGGCACCTGGGAGGTGGGGAAACGGTAGCCAAGCCGGAGCGGCCACCGCCTCCGCCGTCTCCGGCACCACCAAACACCGAAAACCCTTTCTCTCTCCTTTCTTCGGCACTACCAAACACCGAAAACCCCTTTCTCTCTCTGGAATATAAAAAAACCACCATAACGTCAATAGGCCCACCAAACACAACCATCGCCACCCACCGCCATCGGCGACTGTATTCCGGCAGGACGAGAGAGTGAGATGAGGCGCGTGATAATATAAAAGCAAACGGCACAAAACCCGAGGCCTAGCGAAATACCAAAAACACCCGCGGTTACTGTTCATTCACTTACATTATAAATATGTAGGAGAATTTAGGGGCTTTTTGTTTGAATCTAAATCATTAAGTGTTGAATGATTAATAGCTCTGAATGATTAAAAGGTCTGAATGTTTAAATTCCGAACCAATAAGTAATTGTTTGGTTGAATCTCTGAATACATGTGCAGAATGACTATTTTACTCATCTGAACTATTGAATCAAACCAAAATCTTCAGTCAAAAACCCAACTTGCACAAACTACCAACATCCACAAACTTGCACAATCTTCAATCAAACAAAACTCCATTTCATAAAAGCCCCATTTTTTTTTTAACTTATAAAACCCTAGAAATCAAATATATGAAATCACGTATGTAAACAAAAATGGTAATCAAATATGTGAGAAAACAAATAGAAATAAAGTGTTGAGTGCAAATCTTGAAATAAATCAAGATAAATCAAAGAAAAACGAGAGAAATCAAACCTTGAAATAGTTGTGGGTTGAAGACTTGAAGCCGGCTTGGGCGGCAGACGGTGGTGGCTTGCGGCCGGCGGCCGGCGAACTGCGGGCTGCAGCTGGCGGAAGTGTCGCCGGCGGTGGTATGCGACGGGAATTGGGGGGATCAATGGTGTGGGAAATGGGTGGGTTTCTTTTAAATTGGTTTGAAGGGTATATGGGTAATAATTATAATTCAGCACTCCCCCATCACTTAACCATTTAGTGTTGAATGGTACTATTAAAATGTCATTTTTTTATGAAACAAACACATATTTTTTTAATGGTTTAGAGGTAGCCTCTTAATGGTCCCATTAAGAGGCTACCAAGCAGCCCCTTAGTGATCAGTATCTGTTATACGAGAGCGTCTCGCTAAAAGTTTAAAACAAACTAGTATTGACTCCCGTAAATTAACGTAAACTCTTTAGAATTGACAGGTTGTCTTCTTTGTTATGCATGAAATGATCATTGTTCCATTTAGTGACCAACTTAAATCTTAAAATTGAGAAAAAATCTAAAAACACATGAGCAATGGTTCCCACAACCACTCCAACAATCGTGTTGCGCAAATGAAAGTTGCTGACCACCTGTATGGCAATTTATGTGCTACATGATTCCAACTATCTCCAAGCATATATACAATCACCAAAAGTAAGTATATGAGTATACTAATAGTCCATTATATATTGCTTCTTGGCTAATACGTGTAACCAGTATACTCATAGACTCAATACCTTCTTACACGTTAAATGTCCTTATTACACGTTCTCTTAATTTCTCCACCATATGTGTTTGGATATCCCGTAGATGTTGATCATTTGGAGATATTTTGTTTGTTGCTTGATACTTGAATTCTAAAATGTCTACAGGACCGTTGAAGGGGTTCAATGCAATCAGTTTCACAGTGAGGAGATACTTAGAACACTGAACAGATCAAAATAGAGAACTGGAACCTTGGTATGATACTAAGGAACACAAGCAAGCAAGAGAGACTAAACTAAAAACAACAACATAATGGTGTTCAAGGATTAAGTATATTGCTTTTAAGTTGTTTTACAAGCGTTACAAAGCATAGAAAATAAGATACAAGGACCTGAGATACTTTATATTACATCCTACAGTTGACCATACTTTGAAGGTCAGCTGGAAACACTAATCTAGACAACAAGATCAATGTAAAGTCAAAAGGCAGATTGCCTTTTGACTAGTGACTATGACATGCCATATCTCACATCCTAATATATTACAAAAAGGATAAAAGTACATAAAGTAGAAAGTTATAGACTTAATACCATAATCTACAGTTTCCTAAAGCATGAACCTTTTCACCAACCTGTGTAAGTTGGTGAGTCTTTAGAGTGGCAGCGGAAATTTGGTCAGCTTTCTGAAAAAGTTGATCAGATAAAGCATGTCTTCTCTGTTTTCAGAATAAATCAATCTTCTATCTTCATGGCTTCGGAGAACTTTGTCTTCTAAGCTTCGGAAGACTTGGTCTTTGGCTTCGGAAGATTTTACACTTAGAGTAATTTCTTTGCAGTGTGTAAAACTTCCGAAGTAACTTTCACAATGCACAAAGTGCATGCATGCAGGAAGCACCTTGAGTGTTTTTGGTGCATCAGCCTTTTTTCATATTTCTTACAATGTCCTTAAGGGTTGTAATCGTTAGAGATGAATAAATCATTATTACTAGTAAGAGTAGAATCATCGCTGTATACATGCATGCAATCGCAAGTTATAAAGGACTTAGAGAACTGTGAATATCGATATGACCAATGGTTGTTGTATCTATCTGGAAAAAAAATTCACTATCATAGTGATAAGGAAAAAACACAACACATTCCAAGCATTTTAATTCAAGACTAAAGTTTGAAACTTTTAAATTATTTATAAAGTTTTTCTCAACGCATCAAACTTTTTTAATTTGAAGTCTCAAGTATTAAGAAACTTTTGAATTATTTATTAAGTTTTAATGTTACTTCAAAATTAAACTGAAAAACTTCTACATGTTTATTTTAGAAGAGTGACTACAACATTATGTTACTATCTCAACGCATGCACACTAATACGATATGTTAGTATTAGAGGTATAAACATTTGGGATAATACGTAAATAGGTAGCCAGGGCACTTGTCAGACGACAATGCGTCTAGCGTAGGTTTGGGCGTGTGACTTGATTATTGTACACACGTTATGTTACTTTTATAAATCATTTTAATGTACACTATTAACTGTTTTTGTGTATTTGATATTTTATACATTATAATTATTTAATTATACTTTTTAACGACATCAATTCTTAAACTAAGAGCATTTATAATTGGCTTCGTATATCACTGCAAGTGTGTTTCTTATGTATTAGGAAATTGTTATGAGTAGATGAGAGATAAAAGGTAACTGTTTATTTGTATATATGGCAATACATTATTTTTGTGTATTTGATCTTTTATACATTATAATTATTTAATTCTACTTTTTAACGACATCGATTCCTAAACTAATAGCATTTATAACTGGCTTCGTATATCACTGCGAGTGTGTTCCTTATATATCAGGAAATGGTTTTGAGCAGATGAGAGACAAAAAGTAATTGTTTATGTATATATTTGGTATACACTGTTCACACCTATAAATTTTATAATGTTTTATGAAAATGATTGTGGGTGAATGAGAGATAAAATATAACAATAAACGTAAAACAAATGTTATTTAATTGAAATGTAGATGAAAAATACAATGATTTTTAATGTAATTATAAAAATATGGATGAAACCTAATACAAATGCTCTAACACATATTAAAATTAAGAATTTGACTTTTAATAGTGAACTATTAGCCCAAACCGGGATTTGGTTGGGCTATTGGTCCGATCCACCCGAATCGTTTTGTTATCAAAGAATCGAACGGTTCAGACCTGATTTAAAATTTTTTTTTTTTAAATATTTTTTGGATTTTGATGAGTTTAACGGCTAGTCCGAATGATAAATTGATAGTTGAATTTTATATATAACTATAAGATATACATATAAAATACCTATATTGAATTACATATCTAACTATATATAATCTAAATACATATAATTACAACTTCGTTATGTTCTTAAATACAACCCGATCAGTCGACAGACAAAATAATCATTCGATGTATGGTCTATTTTTGAAAAATTAAAAATAATCACATGGTTAAAACTTAAAAAGGGAAAAACCCGAACCGGATCCGTAAGCGTACAGTGGTAAAACTAAAAAGAAAGCCCTAAACGAATCGACAGGAGTGAGCAAAGATAGAACACCGAAAACCCTCACGTCCGTCGTCGTGCGTCTGCTCCGTCGCCGGAGTGCTCCGCCTCCACCGTCTGCTTCACCGTCGCTATTCACCGTCGTGCTCTGCCACACCGTCATTTTAGTTCTCACGGCTGCTGTTGTGAGCTCTCGTCCACAACACAGGTTGGTTTGCAATTTCACATGTATAATTTTCCACACTATCAATTATACACCAGTTTTTATTTTATATTGCAGTTTTTAATCCTTATGTAGACCGTAAATTAACTGTTAAGGATCTCACGAAAAATTTATAATTCAAAAATTTCTGATACTTTAATCATACGGGAATGAATACCTGTGATTGAATTGTAACTAGCTATATTACCTTCTGAGTGTGGAGTGCTATCTGTTAAAGTTTTTGAAAACCATTCTTGAAGGTTCCGAGTCAGATTGATCTATGTTGTTTTTGATTGTAAAGATCAGTATTCAACTGTACGTATGAACAATTTACTAGTAGTTTAAATAGGCAAATAGCTGGCATTAGCTAAGGTTGAATGTTGTAATTGTTGTGTTGGTTGTATGCATAGTTTGTGAGTTTACTAGATTAAAGTAAATGAAATAGACGCGTAAGCCGTATATTGCTTGTTGAACTTAGGATGACATATGTGTTTTGTCATATTGACATCCTAGTGGTTTGCTACCGCCCAGAGCCACCATCATGTTACACTGCTAATAATGTACAATCCAAATGACAGTTGTTACTCATGATCATAGTATATTTTTGTGCTTTTGAGATAATAACCAGCAAAGAAAACTGCTAACTGATGCGTTGAGTTTGATTCCTTTACTTTATCTCTAGATAGTGTGATGGAATTGTTTTAAGTGGGGATGCTATAGTGAATTGAAAAGACTTGGCTAAGAGGCTAAGAGCAGCGTTGATTCTGTTTTCACTTTTCACCATCTTATATTGAAATGCTCATGCCATAGAAACTAGGTTGAATGGAGACCGTAATTATAGTTGTTATTCTATTGTTTTTATTTATTATTTTTTAAATCAGTATTTCATGAACTCCAATATTCTTTCTTTTCTGGATATCATTTTGCAGATAAGATGATGGAATCAACATCTCAAGGGCCTGGCTCTGACTCACCTGCTGAAGGGAAATTGTCTCCACCTTTGACTCCAACCGGTGCACCTGAGTCTGTTGTTGGTACACCCACCTTAAAGGATGAAAATATTGCAGGCACTGAGTCAATGCATGGCTCTGATTCAGCAAACCTTATTAACTCACATGGTCATGTTGCTTCCACCCCTTCATTTTCATACAACGTGCCTCCAAATGCTAATATAAATTCTGAAAGCTCTCATCAATCATCATCTAGCACTGTTAGTGGATCCCTTTGTAACTTACTGTTTTCTGCTTGTTGGATGTGTTTAAAATTTTCAATTAAATACCACATTACCTCACTTTTTTTTTTTTTTCCAAATTATTGCAAACCTTGTGTGTATTGCGAACTAACACTTTGATTATAACTGCAGACTATGATAAATTCACCAGGTTCTTCATCATTTCCTAGACCTCCTGTTTCTGCTACTTCTAGTGCTTCATTTTCATATAACATTCCACATGCAGATGTCGTTTCATCTCATTTGACAATGGTAAGGATGGCTTCAAAACTATTGCATGTTAACTCACATTCCTGAAATATAACTTCAAGCCTTTTCCAATCTGTGAAGACTCTGATCTTAATAAGCTAATCAATTCTATTAGGACCTGTTAGTTATGTTTACTGTTAACTGCTTTACATGTTGTGATTCCTTCTTGTCCTTTGTAGGTGGCTGACTCAGCAAAATCTGAAGCGCCAAATAATATCTCAAGTTCTGCTACATCCTTGCAACCTTCTGTTCCTCTTCCTGGACAGCTGGCACGTCCCAGTTCATTTTTGCAAGGAATGACTACACAGGTCAGGCCACCACCTTCACCTGTTGCTGTTCCACTAGAAGTGCCATCAAATGTTGCTAATTTTTCTTATAATGGAAATTACCAGTTGCTGCAGAAGGATCAGTCTGTATGTATACATATATATCTTTTTATGTTTTATAAATGACTCTCAGGCATGATGCTCACCTTCACTGATGTTCACATGATCATAGGCTTGTATTTATATTGACTTGTATTAGATAAGTTGATCATATTATGTACATGCAAACTAATTGTGGGTAAAGGAAGCATCAGCTTCTGGTGATCTGTTGGATGCTTGGTCAGCACACAGGACTGAAACAGGAACCATATACTATTATAATGCTGTGACAGGACAGTCTACATACCAAAAACCTTTTGGTTTTAAGGGAGAGGTGAAATTTGTTGCTTTGACTATTCTATGTGCATATTATGATAAATACTAAAACCTCCAAAGTCTGAACTGTCTGCTGTGTTTAGTTTATATCCTTATTAGGATAATAACATTGCAGCAGGTTTGTGATGCCCTTCGTGATTGTGCTATAAAGTCTAAACATGTTCAACGCTTCACTCATGTAGGGTAAAGTTATTGATAAGAATCCTTGATGGTTTCACTCTTATATATAGTATGTTGGGTAGTAAAGAATTGCCGAAATAATTCATATGATTTGTTTTCATTAATCTGATGTTCAAATTTATGTAGTTGCCTTTTTTGCTGGATAGCATAATTTATAAGTAGCTTGATGTTTGTTAGCATCTGTGTGCTGATTTATTGTTTTTTGTGTATCTTCTCAAAATGAACTAATATTTGCTTTTCTCTCTCTTTTTGGTTTGGCAGCCTGATAAGGTTTTTGCACAACCAACTCCAATTTCATGGTGAGTGATTTGCATACTTCATTTGGTTACACCTTTTCTTTTCCTTTCTTCACTCTTAGTCATGTTAAGTTTCAAACAAACAGTATGATTAGGGTATCATGGAATTACTCTTTCCTATATGGAGAGAAATATAATGGATAACATAGATGTTCAAGTTCTTGTGCATGGTTCTACCAATGCTTATAGGACGATATATGATGATTAATGGTCTTGATCCAATATCAATTCTACAATTTTAGAATGAAGTCATGAACTTTATTCGTACTGTTCTATCTTTTGCTACCTGTCCAAAAATCAGGTTTCCATGAAAATACACATTGAAGTAGGTCGATATCTTGTAAGAAATCAGGGATAGACTTCTTGGTTTCAATTTTGTTTCTATTGTTACTTTATTTTACTCATCATCTCACATATCCTCTATATATGGGGTTTCTTCTTGGTATGTGCAATTAGAACCCTAATTATTTTACTGTTATATGTTTTAATTCATTTTATTTACAGTGTTACTCAACTTTAGGTTTCTGTTTTCTTTATTTTCTTTATTATATTTTGTTCAGGGAGAAGTGTGCTGGCACAGATTGGTCATTAGTCACCACAAATGATGGGAAAAGATACTACTACAATGCCAAAACCAAGGTAACACATGCATTTTTGCTATAATCAAGTTTTATATTTTTATGCTGACATGCATTTTGTGTATTGACTTGTAAACTCAGTTTCAAAGGGCTCACAATTTTCTACAATAAACTTAATCTTGATATGTTTTGGCCAGGTGAGCAGCTGGCAAATACCAGCGGATGTGACTGAGTTAAGAAAGAAGCAGGAAAGTGATGCTTTAAAAGAACAATCAGTATCAGTGCAAAATGCAACTACTTTAACTGAACAAGGATCTGGTCCATTAAGCTTGAATGCCCCTGCTGTTACCACAGGTGGCCGTGATGCCGTATCTCCTGTATCATCATCTGCACTTGATTTAATAAAGAAGAAACTACAAGATTCCACAGCTCCTGCTACCACCGAATCTGATCTGAATGGGTCTATACCAGCTGATCAAGCAGGGAAGGGCCCACATGGTGAGAATGGAAAGGACAAGGTAAAAGATGACAATGGTGATGGAAATATTTCAAACAGTTCCTCAGATTCAGACGATGTGGACAACGGACCAACCAAAGAGGAGCGTGCTATCCAGTTTAAGGTATCTTTTACTTTATTGATTATTGTTTTTGTAACTCAACATTTTCTAATATGCCTTTTTAAATCACAATTGTTTTTCTTTGTGGAATATACAGGAGATGCTCAAGGAGCGTGGCGTGGCCCCATTTTCAAAATGGGAGAAGGAACTACCTAAATTTGTGTTTGATCCACGTTTTAAGGTTTGCTAAAGTACAACCTTTGTCACTTGTTAAGTTCCAAACATGAAATTTTATTGTTGCTGTTTTTATTTGCAATATTTTTCATTTTTTTTCAACTTATATTTCATGCCATATGCTGTTTGAAAGAGTGCAATATATCACAATATGCTGTTTAAAAGTTTGTGAAACATGAGAAGAAAATATAATAAGAGCATTGTCTAAGTCTGTTTTTGTAACCAAAGAAAACATTTAATGAACCAAACTATAATTGTTGAGTTTTGGTTCACAAATAAATTTTTTTGTAGTTCTTATTTACTGAGTGCATAGAAACAATGTCTCTCTTGCAGGCAATACCAAGTTATAGTGCTCGAAGAGCCATATTTGATCATTTTGTCAGAACACGTGCTGAAGAAGAACGCAAAGAAAAAAGAGCAGCACAGAAGGCTGCAATTGAAGGCTACAAACAGTTACTGGATGAGGCGAAGGAGGTTTGGTTTAAGTCTGTCTCTAATTTAAATCTCAGAAGTTTTTTCAATATAATCATAATCCGTGATACAATTTTAATTTTGAATAAATTGAGTTATAATTTGTTGTCATTATGTCATCTATCTTTCAGGATATCGACCACAAAACTGATTATCAAACATTTAAAAGAAAATGGGGTCATGATCCAAGGTTTGAGGCTTTGGACCGAAAAGAACGTGAAGCTTTACTGAATGAAAGGTAACTAGCTGTACTTAGTTTTATTTGCAAACTAAATTTTTTTTGAGATAACTATTAATCAAGTGTGTTACAGCCTAAAATGAATTAGTTATGCAGGATCCATAGTTCTTGACATTCATGGTTCTTTTTGAGCTTTTCTAACCACTTTTGAAATTTATTCTGTTTCAGGGTGGTTCCGCTGAAGAGGTCTGTTGAAGAAGAGGCTCGTGCGAAACGTGCAGCTGTTGTTTCTAGTTTCAAGTCGATGCTTAGGGAAAGTAAGGACATTTCCCCAACTTCTCGTTGGTCCAAGGTTAGTCATTTGTAGATATTTTGATTGACTTTTGGTTTTATTCATTGATTCCAAATTTATTTGCTACTTTCGATTTTGTAGGTTAAGGATATTTTTAGAAATGATCCTCGATACAAATCTGTTAATCATGAGGATAGGAAGATATATTTAATGAATATATTCTGAGCTAAAGGAGTCTAGTGTGGAAGCTGAAAGGGCAGAAAAGGCAAAATTATCAAACATTTAAAAGAAAATGGGGTCATGATCCAAGGTTTGAGGCTTTGGACCGAAAAGAACGTGAAGCTTTACTGAATGAAAGGTAACTAGCTGTACTTAGTTTTATTTGCAAAACTTAATTTTTTTGAGATAACTATTAATCAAGTGTGTTACAGGCTAAAATGAATTATGTTATGCAGGATCCCATATTTCTTGACATTCATGGTTCTTTTTGAGCTTTTCTAACCACTTTTGAAATTTTATTCTGTTTCAGGGTGGTTCCGCTGAAGAGGTCTGTTGAAGAAGAGGCTCGTGCGAAACGTGCAGCTGTTGTTTCTAGTTTCAAGTCGATGCTTAGGGAAAGTAAGGACATTTCCCCAACTTCTCGTTGGTCCAAGGTTAGTCACAAATCTGTTAATCATGAGGATAGGGAAGATATATTTAATGAATATATTTCTGAGCTAAAGGAGTCTAGTGTGGAAGCTGAAAGGGCAGAAAAGGCAAAACGGGATGAGGAGGTATAACAAGCTTATATTTTTCCTTTTTTTTTTTTAGCGTGGTTTTTATGCTGCCTTCTAGTTTTTATACTTCGTGGTTACATCAGCCATACTATATTGAATTGCGTGTTACATTGTTATCCTGTTAAAAAGGATTTTAGTTATCGCCACACTGTAGCAAATCACGGTAAACCATTTAGTGTATATGTATAATACATTATTAGAACAAAGATTAACGTATAATGGTTTCTCATTGGCTCGGCATTTTTTTACTGTAAGTCTCTAACTTGCTTAAAATCAGCAAATTTCTTTACTCCAGAAAAAGCACAAAATATTTATCTTCAGTTATGAAGATGCATCTTGACACCTATGATCTTACCTGTATGATTATTTAAAAGTTATCATTAAATCATCAAGGCATAATAATTTATCATACAATCATCAAGTTAAGAAAAAATTTAATGCAGCTGCATGACATTTTTTGCATTAATTACGACCGGTACATGATTTTAAGTGCTTAGCTTTAGTCATTCTTCATAATATACATATGCAATTATGCATGTTGGTTTGATACACCAATGCACAAAGATCAAACACTAACCTCATGGTAGGTTATTCAAAAAGTTGTGTTCTACATCTATGTGGTTTGTGAGTATATGATACACCAATGCATAAAGATGAAACACTCACCAGAGAGTAGGTATTTCAAAAAATTGTGTTCTACATATTTATGTTTCCACATGGTATTAAAATCTCAAGAATTTTAATGTACACTGTACACATCTTTCTTTTGACTTGAATCTCCCAATCATTGTTCTTTTTGTTGCTTTGTAGAATCTTGGCTTAAACAAGTAGCTAGGATTTCATCCTTTTCTTTTTGTTGTTTTAATAAATGGAAAATTATCATGCGCATTTAGTCATATATTATTTAGAAATGGTGCTATGAAGGGTAACATGAAGCTATATAAATGGTATGCATTTTAAACGTACATAACAAAATCGGACATGTGTGGAAGCATGTCATCAATGCTTCCTATATACTTAAAAACAGAAGCACCAAATCTTTTAATACACAAAACAAAGTATTTGAAAACATGTTTGTTGAGGTAGTCATCTATGCTTATTTTATAAACAAATGCAGGAGAAACTGAAGGAAAGAGAGCGTGTATTGCGTAAGCGAAAAGAGCGAGAAGAACAAGAAGTGGAGAGGGTGCGTTCAAAAACTCTTAGAAAGGAAGCTGTTGAGTCGTATCAAGCATTACTTGTAGAGACAATTAAAGATCTACAGGTACTCTTTTATCAAATTTAAAAGTCAAATTTTTGGATGCTTGGTATAACAATTAGGGCTGCAAGAGAGTCGAGCCAAGTCGGCTTGAAGACTTTAGATTAATCTCAAGCTTGGTTTGAAAAGTTTGAATATTTGTATGCTATAATTGGACTTATTTGAAACATATATAAAAGTTATATTCGGTAACCAGACTCATTTCAAACATATGTAAAATTACAACAAAAGTTGCCCGTAATTAAAATCATTTGAAATGAAACAACAATAGCATAATTTGCAACTTTCAGTATTTACTATAACCAGCATATTACATAAGACACAAAAGCTTGATAAAAAATCGAGCAAAGGTAGTTTTAGTGCTCGAGCTTGAGTTCGAGCTCGATAAAATCTCTACTTGTTTGCAACGCTAGGTACAATTGTTCTGGTTATATTAGTTTTTGTATTCTATACTATTGCTTTAAGATTTTAATGAAATTGTGGATAAATACAGTATGAATGGATTTTATTTAAACAACATTTCCTAAATTTTTCTAGGGGGGGGGGGGGGGGGAGGTGTGTGGGGGGGTTTGGGATAAATGTATATATGACAAGTAACTAACAAAATTCTAATGTTGTCAAATCATAAGTTCTCTACATGTTATTAAATCATTAGTTCTCTAGGTGTTATCAAATCCTATGTTCTTTGCATATTTATCAAAAATAAATATATAATTAAATTTTTGTGTTGTCCATCTTTTATCTTTTTCTTGTTCAGGTTTCTTGGACAGATGCAAAACCTAAACTAGAGAAGGATCCTCAAGGGCGTGCAGCGAACCGTTATTTAGATCAATCAGATCTCGAAAAGTTTTTCCGTGAACACATTAAGTTATTGCATGACGTAAGTTCTTTAACCCATGATGACTTTCTGTGAAGGCTCTTGCTCATTGATATTCCCTTCTCGAGTTAATTCGGGTTTTACTACCCTTTTAATGGATCAAATGGATAAACTTCAATAACGCGCCTCAAATTGAAATGGGCAAATGGGTTGAAAGTGACAGAAGTGTATTTAAATGCTTAAAACTACAAAGTTAGTATTTTAAAAGTATGGATTACGTAACTAAAACTAATACATTAGTCCGTTACTAGATCAAGAAAAGAATTGTCAAAATAATGTTTGGGTGTCAAACTGACCTGTATTTATCCTTTTGGACTAAACCCAGTTTACCCAAACTGTTAGATCTGTCTTATTTTTAACCTTGTGTGTTTGTCATATTTCAGAGGTGTGCAAATGAATACAAAGCTTTATTAGCTGAAGTAATAACCATAGAAGCAGCAACAAAAGAATATGAAGATGGTAAAACCGTTTTTACTTCTTGGTCAACAGCCAGACGCCTGCTCAAAGACGACACCCGATACAACAAAATGCCAAGAAAAGATAGAGAATCTTTGTGGCGGCGGCATGTCGAGGACCTTCAACGAAGGCAAAAGTCAACAGTTGACAAGGATTCAGAAAAACATGGAGATGGTAAGACAGCTAGTTCAGTTGATTCTAGGAAAAACCTTTCAGGTTATAAGAGAAATCATGATCGCCGATAGCTTTATATGGGGCTAGTTATCCTTTGACATCTTATCAGCCTCTTAACTACCTTGTATTGCTGCCCATGATCTCTTATATTCTTTTTCTTTGGCTTTTTGTATACTATGTTACGGCTAAAGATATTATCGTATCGCTTGGTTAAGGTACGGCTGCTATAGTTAAATTAGAATTTAGTACCTATGTTTTGCCATCATTTTGTTCTTTTTGAACGCTAGTAACATCTTTATTGCCTACTATAAAGTAGAATAGTACTAAACACATTGCAGGGGTGTGATGTGGTGGTTTAACTGAGTTATTCATTGCATATACTTCACATCTTGTTAGGGTTGGCTGGTTGAGTAAGATTTGGGTTGGGCCGAGTAATGCGAATACCTGGCTAGGGACCGATCTGATATCGGACCAATTAAGGGTATTTGGTTAGGTTCTCTGTTTTTATTCTAGGGTGAATTGGGTTGGGTCCGGGTAAAAATTGAATATAAACATCTTTGTATAAACGAAAGAACTTTGAAAATGAATAATCGAAATAGAACACTTGAATGAATCATGACCATACCTAACAGAACATAAAATAGTAGTAACATGGGGAGTGTGCAATTGGGGCATGAAACACCAGTGACACAACCATCACCAAAGCAAAACACACTTGGTATCTTAGGACTGATTTGCAGGCCTCTACTATTTGCATGTGGTACATATGTTAATATTTAGAAACGTCGTGGTCTGCTCAAATGTTAGGAATGGTGCTACACCATTGATTCCTCGATGGCACACATGTCGAATACTTGAATCCCCAATGGTGGACTTGCTTATGTATCAAAGGGTGAAAAGACTTGCAAGTTCAAATCATAACAAAACATATAAAATTCAATGCCACAATCAAATATAAAAAAAATACAATAATGAACTAATCTCATAACTCTCGTCAATAGAACACGAGACAATGATAAGTTCAAATGTTTAATGAAATTATAAGAGTGAAGATCTAGAGATCTAAATAGGATGCAAGACCAAACATCTATTTATTGAATTACTTGCCACATGTTTAGAGCAAGTATCAATAGCATTTTGTAACTGGCTGATCTCGAGGGCCTCACGGGTGGTTAAGTTGTTTACACTCTACGAAGAGTGGCCCGACAATTGGAGTGATATATATATATATATATATATATATATATATATATATATATATATATATATGATATTCGATGATATTGAATATTTTAAAAGGATCATTTGAGAACTTTTAAATATTTTTAGAATTTGAAGAAATCCTATCAACCACTTTTTTAAAGAAATAATAATTGAAATACAACATTTGTCTAAAATGAAATTTAATAAGAAAAAAATTGATCAAATTTCATTTTGTATATATAACCTACTCATGTGTAGGTTACACTACCCACACATGTGTAGGTAAAAAATTATAAAACTATAATACATATGAAAAAATTACTTTTTGATTGTTTTATATACATACCCATATTGAACTAATATAACAATTACAAAATTAAAATAAAATATATAAACTATTGACTATTTTTGTAGAAATGTATATGACTTTTAGAATTTGATTAGAGTGTATACTATTTAACAAATTTGTAGATATATAAACATATGCATTTTGATCGGATTTATACCTTCATAACCATTTGGCTAATAAAGCCAAGTTTGCTACCTCTATACTTCCGATTCCTAGACCCCCTTGTGACTTTGAAGCAACACCTTCTCCCAAATAACTCATGAAAATTTTTCATAAAGTAACCTAACCGCCCTATAAAAGTTTCTACTAATTTCTTCCAAACTACTTATAACTTGTAATGGTTAATGAAAGCTATTTTAATTAGAGGTCATTGTAGGTAAACATTGTAATATTCCATCCCAAATTTAATGACTACATAAATAAAATATATTTAGTGAAAAAATACAGATAATTGTATAAAATGTAACCACATGATGCATACCTCACATTCATAACATTCATACCTCACTTTCATAAATTCATAATTACAGAATGATGACTGTTGTAAATAATTGTTAAACCTTTCATGTTTGATATAGAAAGCAGAATATCCAAACAACATCAAACTACCACCTGATTACTTCATGAAAACAAAGCTAAACTAAACCTCAAACATGAAAACGACATCCTAAAACGAAACATATAAAGCTCTCAGATTTTGACAACTCTGGTCCTGCTGTGAATCCTGACCCGAGGAATCTTGAATCTTTTCTTAATACGAGGCATTGAATCAGCAGTATCACTCAATTCATCTTCAAAGCCATCATCATCAGAACTGCTAAGCACAATAACCTCATATTCATCTTCGAATGCTTATATCAATGACTTCATCCCACTTCCATTCAAGCAGTGCCTTTGCCGATGAATCACCTTGTCAACAGCTTCGATCTGAATTTTGTTTCCTCTGCCACAGAAAGTCAAAAGCACAGTACATTGATTGTTGGATGAACACAGAATATAGAGCAATTTAACTAACCGGATCATATGGGAAGATTCCTCCGGGTACCTTACATGAATCTTCGCATGAAGCTACATAAAAAATGGAGGGATGTTTGGATAATGACACCAAATTAATGAGAAACGATGAGACGTACTATATAATCGGGATAAACAATGAAATTCACAGCAACGTTACCTCATCAGTAATTTTCGGTACTAGTACCTCGGTTCTGTGAATCCTGACCCGAGGAATCTTGAATCTTTTCTTAATACGAGGCATTGAATCAGCAGTATCACTCAATTCATCTTCAAAGCCATCATCATCAGAACTGCTAAGCACAATAACCTCATATTCATCTTCCGAACTGCTTATATCAATGACTTCATCCCACTTCCATTCAAGCAGTGCCTTTGCACGATGAATCACCTTGTCAACAGCTTCGATCTGAATTTTGTTTTCCTTCTGCCACAGAAAGTCAAAAGCACAGTTACATTGATTGTTGGATGAACACAGAATATAGAGCAATTTAACTAACCGGATCATATGGGAAGATTCCTCCGGGTACCTTACATTGAATCTTCGCATGAAGCTACATAAAAAATGGAGGGATGTTTGGATTAATGACACCAAATTAATGAGAACTAAGATGAGACGTACTATATAATCGGGATAAACAATGAAATTCACAGCAACGTTACCTCATCAGTAATTTTCGGTACTAGTACCTCGGGTTCAACCTACACAGAAGTATGAAGAATTTAGGAAGAGATGAAGAGATGAAGAATGAGCCACAGCATACATGAAAGACAGCCACGTTACCTCATCAGAAATGTTCGGTACCGGTACCTCGGATTCAACCTGCACAGAAGTATGAAGAATTTAGGAAGAGATGAAGAGATGAAGAATGATCCACTGCATACATGAAACAACATCATTTAATCATAAAATAAATAAGATGAAGAAACTCCCTTTTGCTTTTTCCAATTTCGCATTAATTACTCCCGTTTTCATGTCTTCTGATCTCGCCATTTGAATAACAAAGCACAGTACATGTGTGTATATATAGGCACTTTCACATGGTGAAAAGCAGTTCTTCCGAATCATTAAGCACTACCTGCAACTGCATAAGTACCTGCTACTGCTCCACAACCGCTCATCCATTCTGAAACCAACTATTTAACACGGCCAGGATTTAATGTTGAATGATTTGAAGGGCTGAGATCACTCCAAAATTTAACAGCCTTCATTTATATATATAATTTGTATTAGAACATAAGTTCTGATACAAAATGTATTATTGTCTTGAGAAAATATTATATTTTGCAAGACTTTAAAAACCCAAATTTCCCACTGCTGCCGTCGTCACTGACTCACTTCTGTAGTTCACGATCCTTCTCTCGCTCCCCAAGTATACAGCTTTCAGCTTCGATAACCTATGTTACAATACCTTGTGGTTGACCCATGTTTAGTTTCCAACAATCTGCTGTTCATCCCTTCGTCTTCCTCACCCACAAAAACTCAAAGCAAATGCTAATTCCATGTGGGTTCCTCTAATCAGGTCAGTTTCCCGCAGAAATTTGCCCAAATATGACCTTATTTTCCGATATTATTCACTTTCATCACTTGCTCAATTACCTTTCTCCGACGTATCCGATTCTAGCTCAGATGAAAACTACCAATTTTCCCTTAGTAACAATAACAGTATAAGCACATTTAATCATGCCCACCAAGTGTTTGACAAAATGTCTGTTACAGAAACCTTAGATTCATTGAAAGAAAAACCTAAAACGGTGTTGTGTTTGATCACCCAATTGAAAGAATGTGGTTTTACCCATGATGTTGAAACTTACATGGCTATTATAAGGTTTATGTGTCACTGGAGTATGATTAGGAGGCTAAAGCATCTGTTTTTAGAGGTTATTGAGGATAAAGATGGGGCTTTTGGTTTTGGAGTTTCAGATTTGCTTGAGGAGTTGTTGAGAGAGATTAATGTGGATGGTGGGAATTTGCTTGTTAGAGCGGTTGATGGTTTGATTAAGGCTTTTATTAGCGTTGAACGGTTTGATGATGCTCTTGAGGTGTTTGTGAAGATACAAGGTCAATTTGTTCCGTCTGTGCTTACATGTAATCTTTTTATGAACTGTTTGGTCGAAGAGGGTGAAGTAGATGCAGCTATGGCGGTTTATGGACATTTGAAGATGAATGGCTTCTGTCCAAATGTGTACACATATGGGATTGTGGTTAAAGGGCTATGCAGGAAGGGACGTGTGAATGAAGTTGGAGATGTTTTTAGAGAAATGAAAAAGTCTGGAGTCGAGCCTGATATGTTCACTTTAGGTACATATATTGACGGACTTTGCTCAAATGGTGACACAGACTCGGCATTTAAGTTGCTTAAGTTTTTGAGAGAGTCAGACTCACCTGTTGATGTTTTTGCTTATGCTTCTGTCATTCGCGGTTTTGTAAGAGAGTTGAAGTTAGAAGATGCAGAGAACGTCTTTTTTGATATGAAACAGTTAGCAATTGTCCCTGATGCTTATTGTTATGGGGCGCTAATCCAAGGATACTGTAAAGAAAAGAATATTTTAAGGGCCTTGGATCTTTGTGATGAAATGTATTCAAACGGTATCAAAACCAATTGTGTGATTATGAGCTCAATCATGCAATGTTTGTGTCAGTTGGGGATGCTATCTGAAGCCGTATACCAATTCATAAACGCAGTGGAATCCGGGGTTTTTCTTGATGAAATCTCCTTCACAATTGCTATTGACGCTCTATGTAGACTAGGAAAAATGGAAAAAGCGGTTTTGTTGCTAGAAGTGATGAAATCAAAGAAAATGAACCCAGATGTTAGGCACTACACAACCGTGATCAAAGGATTTTGTCTTCTAAAAGACCTTAAGAATGCTCAGAAAGTCTTCATTGAGATGATTGAGAACGGTTTGAAGCCCGATACAGTTACTTTCAAGGTGCTTATTGGTGGGAACTCAAGATGCGGGCTTTTTAAGGAGACGATGATTCTTTTAGATAATATGGTAGCACTAGGTTTAGAACCCACAAGTGCTACACATGACATTGTCATTGACGGCTTATGTAAAGGTGGAAAGGTGAAAGAAGCAGGATTATTTTTTGATAATCTTGAAAGAAAAAGCTTGAATAGTTATGTTGTTATGATGAACGGGTACTGTGACTCAAACAATGTAGAAAAAGCATATGAACTATTTCTTAAATTGGCCAAGCAAGGAAAGATCGGGCTTCTAGGGGCAAACAATTGTTGCTTAAAACTTCTTAGCGGCCTGTGTGAAAAAGGTGAAACTGATAAGGCATTAAGGCTATTCAAAACAATATTGAAAACAGAAAATGGACTGTCTAAGATTATGTATAGTAAACTAAAAGCTGCATATTGTCGGGCTGGAGATATGAGGATGGCCCGTTGGGTTTTTGATATGATGGTTGAAAGAGGATTACCACCCGATGTCATTTCCTACACAATTATGTTGCATGGTTATTTTCAGGTGAATTGCTTAAAAGAAGCTTATGACATTTTCAAGGATATGATACATCATGGTATACAGCCTGATATCATAACTTATACAGTATTATTTGATGGGAAATCTAAAGTTAAACGGAATAGATTTATCAGTAGAGAAAACGGGAACGAAGAAAGGGATTTGCCAAGATACTTGACTAAAATGCAAGATTTGGTTCCTGATGTTATTTACTACACTGTTCTGATTGACCATTATTGTAAATCAAACAACCTCCAGGTTGCTAAGTGTGTTTTCAATGAAATGATAGAAAGAGGTCTACAACCAGATACTGTAGCATACACATCTCTTATAAACGGCTACAGCTCTAGGGGATTTGAAGAAGCTCAAACACTTTATAATGAGATGTTATTGGCAGGGGTCCCACCGGATTCACGAATCATATCAGCTCTAAAAAGGGTGAAGGGCACAAAACTATGTAGTCAAAAGCACCAAAGGCATGCGCCTAGGCTCTTAGGCTAGGCGAGGCACATCAAAAGCGCCTTGCGCCGTTAAAAGTTATCTTCCGGTGAGATTCTGGCCAAAAATGACTTTCTGGCGACTTTCCAGCAAGATTCTGGTGACTTTCCGGCAAGATTCTAGCAATAACATATTAAACAACCAACTAAGTCTTTTAGTAGCATGCAAATATACACAAAGTTGCAAACCACGTGTATGTGTCGATATTTAGCACACACCTGACATGGACCTAACTATTATGAATTGGAGCTGTTATGGGGCCATGCACTTGAATTTATATAGGTTGAATTGTTAAAATGCAAGGGTTGATGAGCCAATTTAGGATGATATATGCGTTCAAATCGCTAAGCAATTTGACCCCTCCCTGGACCCCGAACAAAGCGGGAGCTAAGTCAATCACAGGGTTAGTCATTTTTATATGCGTTCATTATAATTGAATAGTTGGTTCACCTTGCTTGTGAGTACATTATGTGAATTTTGGTATGCTCGACCTCTTTTTTTAATAACTTACTATTTTCTGATAAATTGTGATTTCCTTGTATTCGTTCAACCTTATTTATTATGGCTATTCTATTTGTAACAGAATGCTACATGACCTAGTGTGTCCTCTGCTTCATCTGCCCCTCATTCTGTTTCACAGCATGCTTATTCAGCTTTAGGTGCCACATCATCAAACTCAAACTTTGCTTACCACCATTTAGGATGCCATGTGGACCACCTTTTCAATCGCCTCCAGGTGCACCAAGAATTCCTGTAACATCTGGTCTACCTGGAAGACCTCCAGGCTCCAGCTACTCCTGTTCAACTTATTTCATCTCCACATCAGCCATTTTATGCCACATAAGCTTCTAATCCTCCTATGGTTGGCCACCCTCCGTAGCAGTTCATGCGTGCCACTGTCATTGGTCCCGCAATCCACTATTCAGCCTCCTTTCATGTCAGTTGGAGTATCGGACAGTATGCCACATGAATTACCTCCCGGGACTTGTATGTGTGAATATCATGAATTTGTGATTTTCAGAAGATAATATTGCCTGATTTGAGTATTTATTTACATTTTTATTTTGCAGAAAATAGCAAGCATCTAAATGCTGTTGGTGTGAAAAAAAAATCAGTTGCTGGTGATCGGTTGGATGCTTGGTCGATACACAGGACGGAAACAGGAACCCACATTGTATTATAATGCTGTGACCGGACAGTCTACATACCAAAAACCTGCTGGATTTAAGGGAGAGGTGTACATTTTGTTATTTTTATCTTTGTTTGTTCATAATTTGAAGAATACTAAAGCCTAAGAACTGTCTACTGTATTTGGGTTTAATACCCTTGTTAGTTTTACACTTGTATTTAATATATATATAGCGAAATAAAGGGAATGCCAAAATGGTCAAAAGTTGACCAAGATTCGAAAAAAATACGGGATATAGCTTTCATCTTTTTGGTATGCTATGTTATCATATTTAAGGGTGGCAATTTCCGACACGATTAAAAACATGACATGCAAAAAGTTCAGGTTTGCGGTTGGTGTATCTATTATCTAACCCGTTTATAAAACATGTCATGTTCAGGGAACTGTTTAACCATGTGGGTCGTGTTTAGTTAACCTGTTTAACCCGTTTAGCTAATCAAATTGACCACCAACTTGTTTACTGAAATAGGTCAACCCATTAACCCGTTTATGACTCCTTTAACCCACTTTTTAGAACCTACTAATCCAATTAACATGTTTACAACTTTACTAGTACCCTAGTATTTGAACTCTAGGGTGTCTTAATCGCCCTGTGAATGAAAATTGCATAGATGTGGGAATTTGAGCTCATATAGTAGAGAAACAGGAGGACACACGACTGGTGTGGAGGAGATAGAGGAAAGACATTTTTGTTGAAAAAATCTTAAAAACGGATTATATAAGAGACGGAGGAGAGAAAGCGGACCGAAAAGATTGGCATGGATGATGTGGCGATGTTTTTAAAGCGTTCGATTGTGGCTACTTGTTTATTATGTACATAGCCCTCATGTGAACTTACACCCTTACAATAATAACTTCTTTTAGATAAGTATATTTACATACTATATAGTCATTAGTAATTTCCTAGTGGTTGAGGGTAATCACGGACTTGCTTGTCATCTCAATAAACAAGTTATTATTTATAGAGATTTGTGAGTTACTTTTGTCTTCTACTTTGGTTGGTGGTCAAAAAGCTAGTCAATGTTCATTCACTTGTATAGAAGGGAAGTTTAAGAGCAACAATAACGAAATTGCTTGGTACAAACTGTCGATTCATATAAACCAGATGGATGTTTATATATCTTGTGTTCTATAAACAGTTAGCATCAACTTACTCAACACTTGACTGAAAAACACAAGATGATGAATTCATACGGTTATTCATCTTTTAAATGTGGCAGTATTGTGGACAATTTGACCAGGCTCCGCGATTCTAACAAAGAAGTCGGAAAATACATCAGCTCTTATGACATCTTCCTCTTGCTCTTTTCTTGTGAGACGGAGAGGGTTATGGAGTACAATGACGGGTTTGGCAAACCTACGGTGTGGATTGGGATCTACATTGCAATAGCTTCATTATTCTGCATACTTGCCATGGCCGCTGATTTGTTGCATGGTTTCCGAAATAAAAAGTTCTGGTTTCCATGCAAATATTTCTCTCTCAATGCTGCATCCATCACGGTGATAACCATTGCCATGAAATTGCCCGTTGATCTAACTAGCTCGATGCCAACTTACATTGACCAAGCAACCAAACTTGGAAGTTTAGGTTTCATGTGCACAATGATGGCCAACTTAATGCCGTCTTTGGCGTCTATGGACAACAACACACTGCTAGCCAATGTGATAGGTCTGTCAATCCTGGTTATCACTGTTGTTGTGAATATTCACATTCAGATAAATACTAGTGTTATTTTCCATCTTCCTCTCTATTTTCGGAACATTTACATTTGTGGCTTCATTATGATAGCTTACGCCTATACCGCTATGATCCTCGCGTTACTAGCGGTCACGATTTCTTCATCTCTTACAATTCCAAGCTCTAAGAAAATTTTAGATACAAAGTATCAAGTCAGAAACAAAAGGGCATTAATCGATCAAAGTCTACAAGATATCCAAATGTCAACAGTTGAAAAACTAAGACAACATGTGAGAAGGCACTGGGTCATGGCAGAAACTAGCAACCCTCGGTTTGTCATGGCTAGCAATCCTTTATCAACTGCTTCTGGAATAGTCTGTGTACTTAGTCTACTTATGAGCTCATTTTTGGTGCTTGAAAGTCTACGTGAGAGCGAGTGGTCGTTGACAGCTTATGCATCGTCATACAAGTGGTCAACAACTGCGGTTTTGTTAACTCAGTTCATTGGAGTTGTGGTGGGAACCATTGCTCCTATATTTAGATGCTTCTCAGTTTTCAGCTTTAAGTTGGTTGTTAAGTGGAATATGAATAATTTCATGTGTTTTAAGGTAGAGAAGTATTGGACCCAAAAGTTGCATGAGTGGAAAGAAAGTCCTATACCATATCTATCAAGCTGTCCTAGATCAAGAAGTCTCATATGCAATTCAAAAAATATGATTCTAAGCCTTTGCATCATATTTCAAAAGGTAACTGTCATATCCTGCAAAGTGATATGGTTTATCGCAGCGGTCGTTCCTTTATTTGTTGTCAATTGTTTGCAATCTTGGAATTTATTTAATGCTGCATCGGGGACTGAGGATATAGACGAATACCTTAACAATTACGTCTTACAAATTGACAATGAGATGGAGCTAGCTGAAAAAACACTGAAGGGTATTTTAAACTCTATGAACTCTTTCATACTGAAGACCGGAAAGGAACAAAACAACCATCTTTTAGAGCTTCTCAAGAAATCTACTGGATTCAAAGGAGTAGAGATCTTCGACAATACCGATCATGTTCAACCTCTATTGCTTTCTGACAAACTTGTTAACGATTGGAGCTTACCTATAGTAACCTTAACATGCATTGCTGTTGCTCTCCCAAGTATTCACAAAGACACAGTTGAGAGCTTGATCGATAGTGTTGGTGAAGGTCTTTCGTACACCCATCTTGTGGAAGAAAGCCTCAACTGTTCGAGTGAACATGTAACAATTCGAAAGGTCAGTATGCTCTTATGGAATGAGGTTGAAAAACAAACGCAAGTGGTTGGACAATCCACTCGCAAAAAATGTTTTAAAAGGAGACACAACAACAGATATTCTCAAGTGGTTTTCTGATAAAGATAAACAACTTGTGACAGAATATAAGGAAAGTGCTGATGGAGAACCGGTGGAGAACCCTCCACACACGCTGATCGTGGCCTATTCAATGTACCGCATCTCACAAACAATCTTGCTTCGATACCAAAGCAACACAGAACCAATTACTGACAAGGAGTTATTTGACTTTTTAAGTAGCATCATTGCAGACATATTCTCTGCCTGCTTCACCAACATACCCCGTGTCATAACAATAAGATGCCATGAAAGTGCGATAGAGAAAAGAGAGGCAAGTGTGAAGGTTGCAGCGGAACTTCTTGGTAAGACTATGAAGATAATAGAAAAACTAGAGACTCGTGAACTACCAAACATGGATGATGACAAGATGGCATATATTGATGAATGGCGTCTTTATTTGAAGCAATCTTTTCCTTAAGGTAGTTTCTTTAGCTTCACAGGTGTGTGGTTTAACTGAGTTATGCACTGTGTATTTTACTTACATTTTGCAATGGATGTATCCATTTTTACTTTCTATGTTTTTGATGTTTGGTCTGATTATTTCTTTGCATCTCTTTGGGTGGTGATGCAGCCAAATATGACCTTATTTTACTACTTACTTCGGTTTCATCACTTGCTCACTTGCCTTTCTCGAACGCGTCAAATTCTGGTTAAGAAGAAAACTGCTCGTTTCCTGTCAATAACAACAAACTAACTCAGTTATTTATGCCCGCCGCGTGTTTTATAAAGGTACAGTTACTGAAACCTTAGACAACTTAAATAGACAACCTAAGACTGCCTTGTATGTGATCACCCAATTGAAAGAATGTAGTTTTAAACATGATGTTGCAACTTAAATGGCTATTATAAGGTTTCTATGGTACTTGGGTATGATTAGGAGGCTAGCACAACCTTTGTTTTTGTTGTCCAAAATCAATGCTTAACACAAAAACACAATATTATTGATATCAAATTTCTGGTTTGTAACCTTCATATGTTCAGCATCGATTCACATAAAATACACAAGAAGCGTCGGGTGCCGCTTGGGTGAACCAACACATCCATGAGGTTTCTACTTTGTATGTTTTGGACCCTTTACACATATACGTAATTCTTTCATTTTAAGTGGAGGAACAAAACAACAATCTTTTAGAGCTTCTTCAATAGGGACAAAAAACGCTAGTTTTGAATTCCGAACGTATGCATTGGAGGAGGACGTTTGTTGGGTGTTCATCCGCAATTCCAAACAAGGAAAAATGGGTAGTGGTGGGGCTTCTCTCATACAATCATAGATACACAATTTTTTTTTTTTGTGTGGAAATGATGATTGAAAAATGATGTAGTGTTGGGGACAAATGAGTGTTTTTAAAGAATGAGTAACTAATATGATGGGACAATGAACGAGACACTTTTATGGGTGTTTGTTAGACCATATTCAATAGATGTTATTGATGCTTGAAAACGATCGTGTGGATATTTATCAAGTTTTTCACCATTGGGGAGGGGTGTTTTTGAGGCACCCGTTTTTTCCTATGAATTCTGAAAAATTTGTTGGTGTGAGGCCCTGTGTACTATGTACATGAATATATTAGAGAGATAAAAGAAATAAATGGTTAAAAATATATAAGATTGTGGTGATGTGATAATGTTTTTTGGATTTTTTTATTGGAGAGATTTTTAAAGATAAAAAAAAATATTTTTATGATGTGTTAGCTGACTAGGTATGGTTTAATTATTATTTAACCCTTGTTATTGGTGATCCTCCAACAGTTAGATTAATTTTTGCTAAATTTGAATTAGTTTATAAAACTTTAAGAAATATAAAAGTTCTTAAAAAAGGTAGCATGCCTATATTGACCAAATCGTTAATAGTATTATTCAAACATGAGTTTTTCTTGGCACATGCTAGCATGTGCCATAACTATTACATAAGTGATGTTAGTGATCTCTTAGTTTTTTTGTTTAATCAATCTTACCTTTTCCATAAATGATCTTAAAATTAAGGATAAATTAAGCTGAGCAAACTTATATTTAGTACAAAAATAAGATAATCACTTAACGCTATTCTTTTCCGTTAATTCTAACATTTTCTTGCTTATGTAATGAAGAGGATAAGCTTGACGATCTTTTAGGGAAAATATAAATTTGCATATTAGAACAAGAGAATAGTTTTATGTAGAACATTAAATATTACTGAAACATGTAGATTAAATAAGTAATTTATTTTTTCATCTTAAAAACTTTTAAAATAAAAGAAAATAATAAATAATGATATGTTTAATCGTTGATTTTGAAACTCAAACAGAAATTTCAAACAACTGGTTATATATTTTACACATAATCTACACATATGTAGATAAACGGTTAAAAGTTTAAAAATATATCAAGAAAATTAGTTTGATTGATTTTTATGTACATAAATATATTCACATTTGCATAAAAAGTGTATAATTTAAAAATATGAACCATTGATACTAAAATTAGACGTTTTAGGTTTTGTTTCCCTCGTGATAATGTAGTGTTCTTTAATAGTAGTTTTGACAAAACTTCTCGACCATACTGCTAATTATGAGTTCAAAAGGTTGCAAATCAAACTGACTGAGTAGCTTGGGCCGCCCGAACATTCCAAAACAGTTTGGTTTGACAATTCAAACCAGCTTTTTTTTCAAAGTTATTAGACATATACGAAAATAAAAAGAGAATAAAAGTAAAAGACTAGTCTGGTTTCGTGAACCAAACCATTAAACTCCATTTTCCAAAACAATATAAATCTCAAACAAAGATAATCAAGAAGTTGCCTGTTTTCTCAATAAAAATAGATTATATAAAATGATTTGTGATCTGCTAGTTATGAGATTTCAATGAAGTTTGGACCATTTTGGCATTTCTTTTTTAATACTTTTTTTGTCTTTTACTTTCATTAAATGCTCAAAGTCAGCCTCCATCTTATAAGTTAATGGTCAATGAAAGGTAGTTTCAGTGCAACAATTGCGTAGTTTCTTAGGTAAAAACTAAAAAATGTTATATATTAAAGATCCAGATGCTTATATATCTTCTGTTTTGTGGATCATAAGCATCAACTTACTCAAAACTTGACTAAAAAAATCCCAGCATGAGTTCAAACGATGATTCATCTGCTAGATGTTACGAAATTGCGAACATTTTAGATGAATTATTCTTTTCCGGCAAAGAATTAAGTAAAAAAATCAGTAGAAATGATATCTTCCAATTGTATTTCTCTTGTGGCAAGGAGGAGGATGCGGAAAGTGGTGACCGGTTTAGCAAACCTATGGTGTGGATTGGGATCTACATAGCAATAGCGTCGTTTTTCTGCATCCTTGCCATGGGTGCTGATTTGTTGCATGGTCTCCGAAATAAAAGTTATTGGTTTCCATGCAAATATTTCTCCCTCAATGCTACATCTATCACGGTGATAACAGTAGCTATGAAACTGACTGTTGATCTAAGTAGTGTGATGCCGACTCGCATGGACCAAGCAACCAAGCTAGGAAGTTTGGCTTTCATGTGCACGATGATGGCCAACTTAATGCCTTCTTTGGCCTCAATGGACAACAAGACACTGCAAACAAACATACTAGGTTTGGCAATTCTCGTTATCACCATGATTGTGAACACATTCATTCAGATAAATACTAGTGTTATTAATAATCATCCTCTAGACGGCGGGTATTACTACTTTGACTTTGTGATGGTTGCTTACATCTATATGGCTATGATCCTCCTGTTACAGCTAATAATAATTTCTTCATCTCTAGCAATTCCAATCTCTAAGGAAATTTTAGAATCCAAGTATCAAGCCACAAACAAAATATCTTTATCTGATCAACGTCTTCAACGTATCCAATTGCCTGTAGTTGAGAAACTAAGACAACATGTGCGAAGGTACTGGATCATGGCAGAAACGGGCGATCCTCAGTTTGTGATGGCTAGTAATCCATTATCCACCGCTTCTGGAGTAATTTGTGCAACTGTTTTGGTCATAAACTTGTTTATGATGTTCAAAATTCGGTTTGAATTATATGATATTAAGTTACTAAATTTTATTGGGACACTACATGGATCACCATACAAGTTGTCAACACTTGCCATTTTTATAACACAGTCTATTGGAGTCGTGGTGGGAACCGTTGCTCCTGTATCTAGGTGTTTTTTAGTTTTTAGCGTCAATTTAGGCATTAAGCGGAATTGGAGTGTGTTTTTAAAAGTAGAGAAATACTGGACCCAAAGGTTGCTTGAATGGAAACAAATTAGTCATGCACATTTTCTATCAAACAGTAGAAGATCAAGAAGTGTCATCTTCAATTCAAAAAGTATGATTTTAAGACTTTGCATTGGATTTCAAAAGACAATTGTCGTATCATGCAAACTGATATGGCTCATAGCGATACTCGTTCCAAAAAATGTAATCAATTGTTTACATCATTGGAAGTTGTTAAAGACAAGGTGGTTTACTCCATCCATCTCCTCAAGAACTGGCGATATAGTCGAAGACCTTCGCAGTTACGTCTTACAAATTGACGATGATATGGAGCTTGCAGAAAAAACACTGAAGGGTGTTTCAAACTCTATGGATTCTTTCATCTTGAAAGCTGTAAAAGAACAAAACAACCATCTTTTACAGCTTCTTGAGAACTCTACTGGATTCAAAGGAGTGGAGATCTTTGATAGCGATTGCGTTCAACCTCTACTTTCTATTAAGCTTGTTAACAGCTGGAGCTTACCAGTAGTAACTTTAACATGCATTGCTGTTGCTTTTCCAAATATCCCTAAGGAAACAGTTGATAACTTGTTCAAAAGTGTTAGTGAAGGTCTTTCGTACACATATCTTGTGGAAGAAAGCCTCAATTGTGGAAGTGAATATGTAAATCTTCGAAAGACTAGTATGTCCTTATGGCAAGAGGTCGAACACAAATGCAAGTGGTTGGATACTCCTCTAGCTAAAAAGTTTTTCAAAGGGAAAACAACGGCCGAGATTATTAGATGCTTTTCTGATAAAGCTAAAGCAATTGTGATAGAAATAAATGAAAGTACAATGGGAGAATCTGGGGAGAACCCTCCTCAGATGTTGATTGCTGCCAATTCAATGTACCGAATGACACAAACAATCTTGCTTAAATTTCAAAGCAACATAGAACTGATAACCATAAAGCAGTTGTTTGGCCATTTAAATGACATGATTGGAGACATATTCTGTGCTTGCTTTACCAACATACCGCGAGTCATAAGAATGAGATGCCATGAAAGTGCGATAGAGAAAAGAGAGGCAAGTGTGAAGGTTGCAGCAAAGCTTCTTGGTAAGACTACAAAGATATTAGAAAGATTAGAGGCTCGTGAACTACCAAGCATGGATGATGACAAGATGGCATATATTGATGAGTGGCGTCTTTATTTAAAGCGATCAATTCCGTAAGGTAGTTTTCCTAGCTTCATCGGCGTGTGTTTGTGTATAATATAAGGTTTAACTGAGTTATGCACTAGTTCACATTTTGCAATTGATGCGTGCATTTGTTATAAGTTTTCAATGGTTTGTCTAATTATTTCTTTGCAACTTTTATTGAAAAGTGATGCAGGGTGAAGCATTCAGCAACTGCACAAGTTGTCCATCTTAGAGCATTTTAGGTTGATCATTCACTAAGATTTGTGTGCTATTATTTTCCTTTTTTTTTTCTAGTGTTTTTTCCCATATCGAATCCGTTACCATCACCCAATCCTAAAAAGTAACTTGTTGAAATATACTATTTTAATTTGTGTATAGAAAGTTTTATTATTGTTATTATTATCGTCAGATTTTAACAAATAGTTGATCTAAAAACCAACAAACCCGTCAGCATCTACGAGGCTAGGTTGGAAGCCATCCCCGGTCTTCTCTAACAATTGGGTCACCATGCACTCAACTTGTAAGCTGATGTTGAACAAAAAAAAAAAAAAAACGATATAACAATTGAACTTGTTGATTCGTAATGAATAACACGAACAACTCTTTTAATTATCGTTGATTCGCAAAATTACCTATAATAAAAGATTTTCACACACTAACACATATTTGTGACAAAGAGAAAATGATTTTTATAAGTTTCAAAAATTAAACAACTTTTCAAGTCTCCAGAAATTTAAAATGCAAGACAAAATCCGAATAAGTCTCAAAACAGAAACGGACCGAAAACTAGTCCATAAATAAAACACAACAACTAAAAATAACTTTAAAAGTAAAAATACTTATAGAATAAGAAGAATTTGAACCGAAACAAGTAAAAATACATCTTCTTTGCAACTACCATCTTGCTAGGTTGCTTTCTAAGAAATATGTCGTTCCAAAAAAAAAAAAAAATTTTTTTTTAACATACAACAAAAAGATAATATAAACACGCATGTATTACAACTCAAGAATAACAAATAGGAATATATTTGATGGAACTCGCTTTTAGTTCTTTTCTTTTGGTGACAACCATCAGCCCTTGTATTGAAAAATAATGCCACGGTTGGTTCGAACTTAAATAAATTAGTTAAAGATCATATATGTATAAAAGGGGTGGACCACGGACTACACCTCCCACGAATGTGGTCCCCATAAACTTGATTTTTTTGGGTTTTCATCCGTCTCCAGAGAACGTGATCCTTCGTTTTTTTTGCATTTATGTTCTTGTCCCTAATTAAGCATTTCAACCTTATCTTTGAAAAGAGTCGAATGACATTTATTAAAGCATGACATCAACGTCTTTATTTTTAATCGTAAAATTACACTAAAAAGTAAAAATCACTATTTTTTCCTTCTTTTTTCAATAAAATAAAATTTTTTATACTATTATTATCATTTTTTCTTTCTTCTCAACTAACAATCATTTCAAAAAATTATTAAAAAATTAATAGGGATGAATATTATGTTACTAAATATAAAATAAACTTTCCATATATTATAGTTTATAAACTCATAAAACATTCAAGGAACATACTGTATGTTGTTACAAGTTTGATGGCCTTTATTTGTGGCTGGAACGACTTTAATTGGTACAGGGGAAACCAAAATATTAATGGCGCCCTTTATTTAACGTTCGGGGCCCCTTAAAGTTCCACTGTACTTGTTTTATGGTCGTTGATGCTCGTATTAGGAATTTTTCCTTTAAACATCGATCCCTTCTTCTCTCTCGCTTCCGGTAGTCCACCGACGGCTCCACCGCCGCGACCACCGTCGAACCACCGCTATGGTCCCCATAGTCGACCTCAGCAACATCACTCAAGCGTCGATGGTCATTCAATTCAGTTGCATAGAAGGAAGTTTCAGTGCAACAGAACCCTAATTTCTCTGTACCAACTGTCATTTCTTATAAGCCATATGTTTGTTTATATATCTTCTGTTGTATAGATAATCAGCATAAACTTGATACCTCACCATGAGGTCATACAGTTATTCATCTGAGAGATGTTTCACAATTGTGTATGCTTTGGACAGACGCCTATCTTCCGACAAAGAATTCGGTCGATACCTCACTGGTAGTGATCTCTCTCAGTTGCTTTTTTCTTGTAACACTGAGGAAGATGCCGAAAACGGTGATCTTTATAGCGAACCTATGGTGTGGATTGGGATCTACATTGCAATAGCTTCGTGTATCTGCATCTTTGCTATGGGGGCAGATTTGCTGCATAATTTCTGGAGTAAAAGTTTCTGGTTTCCATGTAAATATTTGTTGGAAATTCATAAGATGAATAATGCAAGTTGGCATGTTTCATCTTGTCCCACATTGGTGGGGGGAGAGATCATTAAGTGATTTATAAGGGGCTTTCCCTTATGGGTCACCAAAGTGATTATTGGGCCAAGAGAAAGGCTAAGCCCACACGCGCGTCGAGCCGAGACGGAGACGCGAGCTCGCGAATGGGCGCGTTTGAGGCGCACTTTGCACTTTGCACTTCGCACGTACGCATCGTCGCTAGGAGCTAAGGAGCTTTTATTTTTAACTAAGGCTCGGTTCAGAGGCTTGCGGATAGACTCGAAATAACCGACTAAGAGATAAACACGATGGATAGAGTTGATCAGTAAGCAATTCGGGTTATCTGCGTAACCGAATTCGCGAACTGGTGGGGGTTATCCCCATCCCCGTTTTTCTCAAAATTAGTTACGTTTTGGTCTATAAATATAGGGCTCCTGGTTCGGGTCTGATCATCCCGAAAAGAAAAAAGCTTTTCTCTGCTACAAATATCTCTGCTTCTGTTTCTTCTCAAGCTTCACGTTGATCCGGTTTCCATTGCTGTTGGAACACCGGATTTGTTCTGCATTAAATCCTGGGAGTTTACGCTGCAGCTTACAGCAAACAGAGCGCGTAAAATCCTTTAAGGACAGGAGTACTTTCCGTGCAGTTGGTCATTCGAAAACATCGCATAACAGGTTGGTTTTACATTATTGCATAACTTTTAATTCGTCCGATAACGGGACATTCTCCTTCTACCTTTCTTATAATCAATTTGATCACGAAGGATCAAACTGATTTGGTCAATAACTTGGTAATAATTGATAATAATCAATTGATTTCTATTTGGTCTGAAATATTTTCAACAATATTTCACTCTCAATGCTGCGTATATCACGGTGATCGCGGTCACCGTGAAATTGCCAGTTGATTTAAGTAGTGCTATGCCAAGTTACACGGACCAGGCTACCAAGCTAGGAAGTTTGGGCTTCTTGTGCGTGATGATGGCGAACTTAATGTCTTCTTTGGCGTCGATGGACAACAAGACACTGCTAGCGAATGTAATAGGTTTGTTTGTTCTTGTTATCACTGTGATAGTGAATGTTTGCATTCAGATAAATACTACGGCTATTGGTCATATCCGTCTTGAGTTGGGCTATATGTATCGTTCTTTCTTCGCAGTGGTTGCATACATCTATATGGCTATGATCCTACTGTTATTAGTAATTATGATCTCATCATCTCTAACAATTACAACCTTTAAGGAAATTTTAGAATTCAAGTATCAGGCTGCAAACAAAGTAGCTTTAACTGATCAAAGTCTACTACACACCCAAATGCCTGTAGTTGAGAAACTAAGACAACATGTGAGGAGGTATTGGGTTATGGCACAAACTGGCAGCCCTCAGTTTGTGATGGCGTGTAATCCATTATCGGTTGCTTCTGGACTAATTTGTCTAATTAGTCTACTCATGAACTTATTTTTGGTGGTTCTATTTATGCTTGGAGGCAATTGGAATAATATAGCCGATAGATCGCCTTACAAGTGGTCAACAACTGTCATATTTGTGACACAGTCCATTGGTGTTGTGGTGGGAACCATTGCTCCTGTATGTAGAAGTTTTTCTGTTTCAAGCTTCAAGTTTGTCAGTAAACAAAATAAGAATCATTTCATGTCTTTCAAAGTAGAGAAGTATTGGACACAAAAGTTGCATGAGTGGAAACAAAGTCCTATACCTTTTCTCTCAATGAGTCGAAGATCAAGAAGTATGATATGTAATTCAAAAGATATCATTCTAAGCCTTTGCATCAGACTTCAAAAGGTAGTTGTCGTATTATGTAAAGTGATATGGTTCATAGCAACAATATTTGTCTTCAGTTGTTTGTATTGTTGTAAGTCCAAGATGACAAGATGCTTTACTCCATCCATCGGGTCAAGAAATGATGATACAGATGAAGACCTCAGTAGTTATGCATTACAAATTGACAATAATACGGAGCTTGCTGATAAAACACTTAAGGGCATTTCAAACTCTGTGAATATTTTCATATTGAAGGCTACTAAGGAACAAAACAACAATCTCTTGAAGCTTCTTGAGAAATCTACTGGATTCAAAGGAGTAGAGATCTTTGACACTGATCATGTTCAACCTCTGCTTCCTGTTGAGCATGCTAACAACTGGAGCTTACCGATAGTAACTTTAACATGCATCACTGTTTCCCTCCCGAATATCCCAAAAGACATAGTTGGGAGCTTGCTTGAAAGTGTTGGTGAAGGTCTTTCATACACTCATCTAGTTGAAGAAAGCCTCAATTGTGAAAGTGAATATGTGAATCTTCGAAAGGCCAGTATGGCCTTATGGCACGAGGTCGAAAACAAACGCAAGTGGTTGGATAATTCTCTAGCAAAAGATTTATTTAAAGAGAAAACATCAGATATTATTAAATGGTTTTCTGATAAAGCTAAAGAAACTGTGACCCAAATCAACGAAAGTACCAATGGAGAACATGTGGAGAACCCTCCTAAGACGTTGATTGCTGCCAATTCAATGTACCGAATCACAGAAACAATCTTGCTTAGATACCAAAGCAACCTAGAAACAATCACCAAGAAGCAGTTGTTTGCCCTTTTAAGTGGCATGATCGCAAATATATTGTCCGCTTGCTTCGTCAACATACCCCGAGTCATAACAATGAAATGCCATGAAAGTGTGATAGAGAAAAGAGAGGCAAGTGTGAAGGTTGCAGCAAAGCTTCTTGGTAAGACTTCAAAGATAATAGAAAGACTTGAGACACTTGATCTACCAAGCATGGATGATGACAAAATAGCATATATTGATGAGTGGCGTCTTTATTTGAAGCATTCTATCCCGTAAGGTAGTTCTATAGCCTTCTATGCGTGCGTATAGACCTAATATATGGTTCAACTAAGTTATGCACTGCATATATTTTTCATTTTGCATGTGATGTATCTGTTTTTGCTTGCTAGTTTTTTGATGTCTGGTATAATACTTTTCTTATTGATACAGGGGGTGTGTCATGCTGTAAATTTGGTCAAATAAATGCCATGTTTATGGGATGCCTTTATATGTACACTAAGCAGGCATTACTACAACTGTAGCCGAACTCTTTCTTTCTTTCTCCTTTTATTTGTAGTTTTAGATCCATAAAACTGTTACAATATTTTACCCGGTTTCAAGGGTTACCTAATTGATACATCTTACACATAATCTGTAATTGACTTGTCAACTTTGGGCGCGATCTCAAACGAGCATAACATCATCATACTCATGCACCTATCCATGCCGGTGCAAGGAAAATATGCGGTTAAAACTAAAACATGACTACTACCATGCAGGTTCAAATCAGTGTTTTTGTGGTTTTCTCTTCCCGTATGTAGAAGATCTATTAGTTTGGAGCAAACTTTGCACGTTGATTGCCGGTGAGAGACGCCACATATGTTGTTGTGTATGAATCGCAGTTGTTAGTGTAAGAATCACATCCCTTATAATGTGATAACACTTAAGTAAAAGATGCTTAATATTTGTGGGTGAGTTGTAGATCAATGATCCAAGGTATAATTTGGGGTCAATGGTGTAATTTTAGTATAACCGGGTGATCATGGTATTTGGTAATGTGCTACTTTCTAGCTCCTGGCTAGATATTAGGCTTTGGTGGAATAAAACATAACCTTGCTGTTAAAAAACAAAGAGTAAAAGATACTTATATTTGGAGCAAACTAACATTTCTTCATGCCCCCTATGTTTCTACATCTTTGCACTGAAGCACTTCTAATTTCAATTGGTGGTCAACATATGCCTCTCAAAAGTCAACGGCCATTCAATTGCTTTATATGAAGAGTATTCAACATTAGGACGGTTATTCATATGAAGAATTGAAGAATATCGATTTGCTTTATTGCCATGGTAAACGTACAGGTTGAGAAACGTGGGGTATATGGGATTGAAATCCCAATTTTTTGCTGGAGTGGGTAATGTATAATGGGTTTGTGAGAGCATTCATATTAGGTTTTTTATATTTATATGAGTGTGTTACTTATATTTTAAGAGATGGTTGTAAGTGAATAAAAGAGAAAAGTTACTGTTTAATTTGTATATTTAGAGAATCATTGTTCAACCCTTATAAATTTTTTAATATTTTTGAAACTGGTTGTGAGTAAAGTAGAAATAAAAGATAATGATAAAAATATAAAAAATACTATTTAATTGAAAATAAGAGAGGAAAAAAAAGTATTTTTTAGTATAATTATAAGTAAATAATGAAGTTGATGTGAATGCTTTGAGTGTTAGAGGTGTGAGAGTTTTGATTGAAAGAAAATAAATTATAGAATAAATTACTAGTTACATACTTGACATTTATATATTTTAACTACTTAAATCTTTAATGTTTTAAAACCTTCATTTGCCCCCTTACTTTTTATTTTGTAATGATTTAAGTTCATGTAACTAACAAAGGTTAACTTTTTTGTTAACCTTTTTAAAATAACTAAAACACAGTCAGGGGCTCAAATGGTGAAAACACTTGTTTTTTACTTTTGTTATTAACTTTCTTTAAAAAGGTATGCAAATAATCATTTTTGAACATTCGTGTAGTATTTAATTAGTAATATTTTATTTAATAACTTCTTTTTTGCAAATATTGGTTAAATAATCGTTTTTATATATTTTTGTAGTACTTATTTTTAATAATTTATTTTTTACGATTGCTATTTAATACTACATATTTTAAATATACATATAAATATGTGTTTTTAAAACATTCATTTTTTATAAACGTATTTTTAAAATTGTTTGCTTATTTAAAAAACTTTTAACCGTTCATTTTTTAAATCATTCATTTATCAAATAGCATTTTTTTAGATCGTTTGTTTTTTCAAATCATTCGTATTTTTAAATCATTTAATTTTGACAATTGATTTTGAATTTTGTTTAAAACTAGCATTAATAAGCCGCGTGCCGCGGCGCGGCGGGTTGCTAAAATTTATAAGACTCGGGTTGTTAAAATTTATAAGATTTGCTAAAATTTATAAGACTCTGGTTGTTAAAATTTATAAGATTTGGTTTGAATGATTTGTATATTGTTATTCACCCCTTAGCGTCAAATAACATTTGCATCCCTCGGCTTTAAATAATATCAGAACATTTAGGATTAAAAATTAACACATCACAACTGCAAATTTAAAAATTTTAACATCACAATCTTAAAAGTAAAAAAATTTAAACATCATAGCTAATGTATAAAGTAAATTATCTTATCTATTAATAAAGCAACTTGATGAATAGTTGCTGTACCGTTTGTTAGGAATTATGTACAAGTTGTTTATGCGTGTACATTTTGTGAAACATTGTGTACAAGTGCATGATGCCCATTCAGACTATGAAAAGGGTTTTTCACCTCATTTCTTCCTTTTCAACTCCGGACCGCCTCCTCTCTGCCGCCCTAATCGCCGCTCTCTGCCACCTCCGATCGCCGCTCTCTGCTGCCTCACGCCCTTCTTCCGCCGGTGCGTCTAATCTTTTCAGTTATACCGGTTTGTCTGGCATGGTGGTGGGGTGGTGGATGAGACAGGCGTTTCTTGGGTGTGGCGGTGAGAGGGGGAAGTTGTACATCTGACGGGGCTCTGTTTCGACCCTCAATTGGTGCTTTCGCCGGTCGTTTGGAGGCTCGATTTGTGCCTGAGATCTTGGTCTCCCCGTTTCCCTTCTCGACGGTGACAACCTCGGTGATTGCATGTCGGCTCCTTTCTTTGTTTCAGGTTAACCGGGTCTCAGGTTTGATATAGTTCTGTTTTGGTGTCATATTGGGGTTTTCAAGTCCCGTTTGACTTGGTGTTTGGATTGCAGTTGCCGATGATGTTTCGGTTTTTTCTGTGGGATATTAGGGGTTTTCAGGTGTGGTTCGTGTTGGTGTTTGGACTATGGTTGTCGCTGATGTTTTGGTCTTCTTTTGGGAGATATGGGGGTTTTCAGATTTGAGTTGAGTTTGTGTTTGGATAGTGGCAGTTGATAATGTTATGGTCTTTACATCATTATCTGAGACTTTGTTTCTCTTATTGTCGATGATGTGGAGCTTTAGCTCCTCTAAGACGTTGGTTTACATGCGTTATATGACATTATCCTATCTATTAATAAAGCAACTTTATGAACAGTTGTTGTACCGATCGTTAGATATTGTGTAAAAGTTGTTTGTGCACGGACACTTTATGAAGCATTGTGTACAAGTGATGAGCCGGTGTTGTAATGATTTCATCAACTGAGACTTTGTTATTGTTTATTGCTTATGTCGATGATGATGAACGTGTGTTCATCTGAGACTCTTCTGATATTGGATTTTATCTCTTCTAGGACTGTTGGTTTACTGGTTATAGTCAGGTGAGATTTTGTTTGTTTGTTGGCGATCTGTTCCTGTTGGGTTAGATTGTTGTTTGTTGGTGTCATTGATGATGGATGTTTGTCCGTCTGAGGCCCTTCGTTTTGTTTGTTTTGTGGTTGTGATGATACACCATGACCAACGTTGGTTGTCTAGGCTTGGCAACCGTTTATGGTATGCACCAACCGTACATGGTTCTGAGCTGTGCTATACTGTTATGTTGCGACTGTGATGACACAAACATTATCTTAGAAACAACAAACCCGCCAGTGTCTACGAGATCTTGGTCGGAAGCCATCCCCGGTCACCTCTAACAATAGTGTCACGATGCACCCAACCTCTAAGCACCACGTGCAATATGTAACACTTTGAATGCGGACAAAGTCCCTTGTTGGCGCAAAGTAAGTCATTTTTGGGCAAAGTAATTCTGAAGGCCATTTTGGCAAATGATTGTTGTGGGCCTGTGGCTTTGTCCATAAAGTAAATATCTATATTCATGATTATAGTGTAAATATGAGGTCTGATTTGAACGTTCATGACTCCAGGAGTAGCTATCTTTTTGCTTGTTTCTTTTGCAAATCCAGTACTTTAAAATAGCAGCACTTTTCGCTTTAAGTTCTTTTCTTTTGGTGACAATTATCAACCCTTGTTTTTGAAAATAATGTTACGGTCAGTTCAAACTTAAGCAACTTAGTTAAAAACTATATATACATAAACGAGGCGGCCTACGCCTCCAATGAATGTGGTCCGCGTGAACTCGTTTTTTTCTTTTTTGGTTTTCATCTGTCACCAACGAACATGGTCCCCTCTCTTTTAATTATTTTGTTATTGACCATAAAATTTCCATCCTTATCGTTGAAATGAGTCGAACGATCATATCATGCGGACTCCATATAACGAGTTTGAATGTTAGATCGCCTTTATGTGTGGTTCGGATGATTTTATTTAGTGCAGCTTACAAAAAACCAAATATTATTGGCGCCCATTTATTTAATGTTCAGGCCCCCTTATTAATAGTTCAACGGTACATGTTTTATGGTCGTTGATGTTAGAGAAACTTTTGAGTCGAAGAAGAATTTGGGAATTTTCCCTTTGAACATGGATCCTGGCCTTCTACTCTCTCACTTCCGGTAGTCCACCGCAGCCACCACCGTAGAACCACCGCAGACTATGTTTGTTTATATATCTTTTGTTGTATAGATAATCAGCATAAACTTGATACCTCACCATGAATTCAAACAATTATTCATCTGAGAGATGTTTCACAATTGTGTATGCTTTGGACGGACTCCGATCTTCCAACAAAGAATTCGGTCAATACCTCACCGATAGCGACCTCCATCAGTTGCTTTTTTCATGGGAGCAGATTTGTCGCATAATTTCCGGAGTAAAAGGTTCTGGTTTCCATGTAAATATTTCACTCTCAATGCTGCGTATATCACGGTGATCGCAGTCACCATGAAACTGCCCGTTGACTTAAGTAGTGATATGCCAAGTTACACGGACCAGGCTACCAAGCTAGGAAGTTTGGGTTTCTTGTGCGTGATGATGGCCAACTTAATGCCTTCTTTGGCGTCAATGGACAACAAGACACTGCTAGCAAACGCAATAGGTTTGGTTATTCTTGTTATCACTGTGACAGTGAATATACTCATTCAGATATATACTACGGCTATTGGTCTTATTTATTTTCTGTGGGGATATGTTTACTGTGGGTTGCATATGTTTACGTGTTTTTTGCATCATCTTTAACGATTACAACCTTCAAGGAAATGTTAGAAGTTAAGTATCAAGCTGCAAACAAAATATCTTTAAGTGATCAAAGTCTACAGCATACCCAAATGTCTGTAGTTGAGAAACTAAGACAACATGTGAGAAGGTATTGGGTCATGGCAAAAACTGGCAACCCTCAGTTTGTGATGGCTAGTAATCCTTTATCGACTGCTTCTGGACTAATTTGTCTAATTACTCTACTCATGAGCTTATTTTTGGTGCTTCTGTTTATTCTTGGAGGCACTTGGAACTATATTGAGGGTAGATCGCCATACAGGTGGTCAACAACTGTCATATTTATAACACAGTCCATTGGAGTTGTGGTGGGAGCCATTGCTCCATTATGTAGAAGTTTTTCAGTTTTAAGCTTCAAGTTTGTCACTAAACAGAATAAGAATCATTTCATGTTTTTCAAAGTAGAAAAATACTGGACACAAAAGTTGCATGAGTGGAAAGAAGGTCCAATACCTTTTTTTATCAATGAGTCCAAGATCAAGAAGTATCATCTGTAATTCAAAAGATATTATTCTAAGCCTTTGCATCAGATTTCAAAAGATAATTGTTGTATTATGCAAAGTGATGTCTTATAGGAACAATGTTCTTCAGTTGTTTGTATTGTTGGAAGTCAATGAAGGCAAGATGCTTTACTCCATCCATCCGCTCAAGAACTGACGATATAGATGAAGACCTCAGCAATTGCATCTTACAAATTGACAATGAGACAAAGCTTGTTAAGAAAACACTGAAGGGCATTTCAGACTCTATGAATTCTTTCATATTGAAGGCTACTAAGGAACAAAACAACAATCTCTTAAAGCTTCTTGAGAAATCTACTGGATTCAAAGGAGTAGAGATCTTTGACATTGATCATGTTCAGTCTCTGCTTCATGTTGAACTTGTTAACAGCTGGAGCTTACCGATAGTAACCTTAACAAGCATCGCTGTTGTTGTCCCGAATATCCCAAAAGATACAGTCGGGAGCTTGCTTGAAAGTGTTGGTGAAGGTCTTTCATTCACTCATCTAGTTGAAGAAACCCTCAATTGTGCAAGTGAATATGTGAATCTTAGAAAGGCCAGTATGGCCTTATGGCACGAGGTTGAAAACAAACAAAAGTGGTTGGATAATTCTCTAGCAAAAGATGTATTTAAAGAGAAAACAACATCATAGATTATTAAATGGTTTTCTGATAATGCTAAAAAAACGGTGACCGAAATCAACAGAAGTACCAATGGAGAACTTGTGGATAACCCTCCTAGGACATTGATTGCTGCCAATTCAATGTACCGTATCACAGAAACAATCTTGCTTAGATACCAAAGCAACCTAGAAACAATCACCAAGAAGCAGCTGTTTGCCCTTTTAAGTGGCATGATCGCAGATATATTTTCTGCTTGCTTCGTCAACATACCCCGAGTCATAACAATGAGATGCCATGAAAGTGTGATAGAGAAAAGAGAGGCAAGTGTGAAGGTTGCAGCAAAGCTTCTTGGTAAGACTTCAAAGATAATCAAAAGGCTCGAGACGCTTGAACTACCAAGCATGGATGATGACAAAATGGCATATATTGATGAGTGGCGTCTTCATTTGAAGCATTCTATCCCGTAAGGTAGTTCTCTAGCCTCGTACACATGCGTATAGACCTAATATATGGTTCAACTGAGTTATGCACTGCATATATTTTTCATTTTGCATGTGATATATCTGTTTTTACTTGCTAATTTTTTGATGTCTGGTGTAATACTTTTCTTATTGATACAGGGGGTGTGTCATGCTGTAAATTTGGTCAAATAAATGCCATGCTTATGGGATGCCTTTATATTTGCAGCAAACTTTGCAGGTTGATGGCTGGTGAGAGACACGACATATGTTGTTGTGTATGAATCGACGTTGTTAGTATAAGAATCGCATCCATATATTTTAGGATCAAGTCAGTTAATGTTGTGTACAAACCACATTTTTTGTATTTTGTTTTATTGTATAATCTATGTCATGCTATAAATCAGATTTATAAAAGGGGTGTGGGTTTATGTATATGAGGAGAGATATGAACATCCGCTGAGGATATCGGTTGACGGTTGCGATCTCCCATCGTTCGTTGGTACAACTCAAATTCTCATTTCTTGATGCCCCCTATTTTTCTACATCTTTGCATTGAAGCACTTTTAGATCCTATTGGTGGTCAAAATATGACTATCTCTCAGATGCTTTGGTGCTTTGACATTACACTTTACCACTCACTGTGTCATGCTTTGGAAAAAAACGGAATAACGCCCCGCAAAATGGAAAATAAGTGGTATGAAGTTAGTGTGAGCCAAGACCAGTGACCATGGTCACGAAAGGAGGGCCATGCCCCTCTCAGATTATCCGCGTCCACTCTCTCATGAGAGTATAATAAATAGCCTAACAATGAGAACAATATTTATTAGAGGCATTTATATATTTCACATTTTTAAAGTTATTAATTATATATATACCAAGTAAAAAAAATCAATTATATATTTACCTTTGCTCAAACATATATATTACGTATTTATCAATTCTATTGAAATTATTTATTGAATGATTATTTTACTCGTATTTTCACAATAATATATTTACTCATTTTATTTCCTAATACTATCAATAACATATATCTTCAATTTCGAGTCTTCTATATAAATAGAAACAAAATTACATCTTGTTTAAAACTTCAATTCAAAACAATAATATCTAATAATCAATGTTATATCTTCAAATACAAAACATAATTGTTAAAATATTTAAACAATTATAATAATAAGACATTAATATGTAAAAATCTATTAGTAAAAACAAGATAAAATAGTTATTTAATAAGTTAATTTTAATAAAATAAATAAATATGTAATATATATGTTTTAGAAAGATGAAATATGTAATTGATTTTTTAACTTGAGAAAATATGTAATTTGTGGTCCGGGAAATATTTATTATTAGTGTAATAATAGTAATAAAATGTGGGTCTCCGCTAAGTCTTCTTTAATCTTATTTTTTCCTGCTACGTTTGTATGGTGGTCAAAGTCTGCTTCCCTTTGAAAAAGTCAGTGATCATTAAATTGCATAGGAAGGAAGTTTCACTGCAACAACACCGAAATTTCTAGGTACAAACTGTGAACTGTTATAAAGAATCAGATGCTTAGCTTTTGTTTTTTACACATAATTAACATCAATAAATCCCAACATGAATTCAAACAGTTATTCATATGATAGATGTTCCCAAATAGTGTACATTCTAAACACTTTATTCTATACCGGCAAAGAATTAAGTAAAAGCATCAGCCATGATGATATCGAACAATTGCATTTTTCTTGCTGGCAAGAGATGGAAACTAAGATCAGTGACGGGCTTGGCAAACCTATGGTGTGGATTGGGATCTACATTGCAATAGCATCATTTTTCTGCATCCTTGCCATGGCCGCCGATTTGTTGCATGGTTTCCGACATAAAAAGTATTGGTTTCCATGTAAATACTTCTCTCTCAATGCTGCATCTATGACGGTGATAGCCGTCACAATGAAACTGCCTGTTGATTTAAGTAGTGGGACGTCAAGTTTCGTGGAACAAGGAAGCAAGATAGGAAGTTTAGGCTTCATGTGCACGATGATGGCCAACTTACTGCCTTCTTTGGCGTCTACGGACAACAACACGCTACTAGCAAATGTAATAGGTATGTGTGTTTTCGTGATCACCGTTATTGTGAATATTTGCATTCAGATGAATACTAATGTTGTCATCCGTCTCCCTTTGGGTATTCGAAAGGACTATTTTTACGGATTTGACTTTGTTATGATTGCGTACATCTACGTGGCTATGATGTTGCTGTTACTAATAATAATGATTTCTTCATCTCTAACAATTTCAACCTGTAAGGAAATTTTAGAATCCAAGTATCGAGTCAGACGCAAAATACCATTCACCGATCAACATATGCAAAACATTCAGATGCCTGTAGTTGAGAAACTAAGACAGTATGTGAGAAGGTATTGGGTTATGGCAGAAACTAGCAACCCTCAATTTGTGATGGCTAGTAATCCATTATCCGTTGCTTGTGGAGTGATTTGCGTAATTGTTATGGTCGTGAACTCACTAATGGTGCTCGCAATTCACTTTAATTTAACTGTTCTTAGATTGAGTGGAATTGGATCACCATACAAGTGGTCAACACATGTTATTTTTGTAACACAGTCCATTGGAGTCTTGGTGGGAACCATTGCTCCTATCTCTAGATGTTTTTTAGCTTTCAATATCAAGTTGGGCACGAAATGGAATAGGCCTTATTTCATGTTCTTTAAAGTAGAGAAGTACTGGACCCAAAAGTTACATGAATGGAAACAAAGTCCTTTACCTCTTCTATCAAGTAGTTGTAGATCAAGAAGTCTCCTTTTTAACTCAAAAAATATCCTTCTAGGCCTTTGCATCGGATTTCAAAAGGTCATTGTAGTATCATGCAAATTGATATGGCTCATAGCAGCAGCCGTTCCAATGATTGTTATCTGTTGTTTATATCGTTGGAAGTCATTAAAGGAAAAGTGGTTTACTCCATCCATCGCCTCAAGAGCCGATGATATAGAAGAAGACCTTAGAAATTACATCTTACAAATTAACAATGAGGCGGAGCTTGCTGAAAAAACATTGAAGCGAATTTCAGACTCCATAGATTCATTCATATTGAAAGCTGAGAAGGAGCAAAACAACAATCTTTTGGAGTTTCTCAGGAAATCTAGCGGATTCGAAGGAGTAGATATCTTTGACACCGATCATTTTCAACCCCTACTTGAAGTTGAATTTGTTAACAGTTGGGGTTTAACGATTGTAACCTTAACAAGCATTGCTGCGGCTCTCCCAAGTATTCAAAAGGAAGAAACTGAGAGCTTGTTAAGAAATGTTGGGGAAGGTCTTTCGTTCACCCATCTCGTGGAAGAGAGCCTCAATGGTGCAAATGATTTTGTAAATAATCAGAAGACCAGTTTGATCTTATGGCATGAGGTTGAACACAAATGCAAGTGGTTGGATAATTCTCTAGCGAAAAATATTTTTAAAGGGAAGACGGCAACAGAGATTGTTCAATCGTTTTCTGATAAAGCTATAAAAATTGTGAAAGAAATCAAGGACACTAATAATGAACAAGAACTGGTGGAGTACCCTCCACACATGTTGATTGCAGCTAATTCAATGTACCGAATCACACAAACGATCTTGCTTAGGTTCCAAAGCAACATAGAACCGATTACCAAAAAACAATTGTTTGCCCATTTAAATGGCATGATTAGGGACATATTCTCTGCTTGCTTCACCAACATACCCCGAGCAATAACAATGAGATGCCGTGAAAGTGTGATAGAGAAAAGAGAGGCAAGTGTGAAGGTTGCGGCAAAGCTTCTTGGTAAGACTACAATGATAATAGAAAGACTAGAGGCACTTGACGTACCTAAAATGGATGATGAAAAGATGGCATATATTGATGAGTGGCGTCGTTATCTGAGGCATTCTATTCCTTAAGGTAATTTCTCTAGCTTCACTGTTGGGTGTGTGTATCGACGTGTAACCATGTTACATACTACATATAATTTGCATTTTGCAGTTAATATGTCCATTTTTTTGCTTGCTAAAATGTCTATGTTTGGTCTAATTATTTCTTTTGCACCTGTTGATTCGGGGCAAAGTTCATCAAAGCATCTTAAGGATGATTTTCACTGAAATTTGAGTATTGTATATTTCTTTTTTCAATTTATTTCTCGCAAGTCTTGTGTATGAATTTCAGATGTGTATCATGTAACTTTGGATATTCAGTATGTTTGCTAAATCTATTTCCAATTCGAGACCGGTCCGTAAAAACTAACATGTGAAATACAGTGTTTTGGTTTTCTGTTATACAAGAAAACATACAGGCCATCACTTGTTGCTGATGAGCCTTTGCCTATGCCAATTCCAGTAGCTGCTTAAGGATCATTTCAATACAAGATTAGAAGTCTTTTTAATCTTTAGATTTTCCAAGTTATAGATCCTAATTTTTTTAAATTTTTAGGTTTTAATGGTTAGTTATTGTTAAATTCATGAGATTTATTTTTTAATCGATAAAAGAATAAAATATGAAGATAGAATTCGATAGATGTGTTCATGAGATTTTTAGACGGTTTCAATGTTATGTTTAATTTTGTGCATATTTTTTCAAAATCAATGATCGAAATTGAAATTTCAACTAAATATATTAAAACCAATGTTATGCGCATACCATTACACTAACCTTCAGTTATAAAGTAGGAGGCACACAAAAGCGACATGGTCTAAAACCAAGGAACAAAAAGAAACATGCTAAAACACACTGCTTTTAGTACACGAGCATAATTTATTATATAAAAATGTGATATATTAGTATTAGGTTTTTAGCATCATTTACTGAAATTTTAGACAAAACTAAGGTCTCTATATAGTTTAACATCTACATGTAAATCATATATACAATCTAAGAAGCACAAAATTTCTATGACACCCAAGGTACAACTAACCACAAAACAAAAAAATAAGAAAAAAAAACACAAATTAGAAAAAGTTATGAGGTCAAAAACATTCTATTGAACACGCTACATAATCATCTTCTAAGCATCATATTGTGTCCTTAAACCCGCAAGTTCATTCATCAGGTGTTGCATTTAACATCAAATATGATCAAGGTTTGTTAGTTTCATCTTTCCATCAACTTATCAGACTAGTGATCCTCATTTTCAACTAGCGTGGTGCCTAGGAGCATATCCAGCCAAAGTTTTTTCTAACATCGATATATTGTATTAAAGAATATTATATTATGATAACTATGTTAGGATTATATAATTGTTATTATTAAGTTTTCTGTTTTATGTTTTGTCACAAACTTTCTATTTCTTTAGTTCTAAAATAAAAACATCCCTACAAATTAGATTAACACACAAATACACAATAACACAAGTAGTATTTGTATTGGGCTTTCCACAGGCCCAGGTTGAGGCCCATAATCGCACAAGTAATATTGGTTATGGGCTTGTCTCTTATGCTCAAAAATCAAAAACGAACAAAGAAGTTGTGTAGTTTGTCTTCAACGGCGCCCTACTCATCGCCGGCATCGTATCTCCGATCGTACCTTATCGACTTTGTCTCCGGTGAGTACACATGCCGTTACATCTCTCCATATCATCTTCATCATTCGAATTCCATTCAATATACTATTTCATATTTATATAGATATATATATCCTCATGAAAACGAAAAAAAAAAGCAAAATTAGGGTTTTAATATGGTTAGAATACGTGCTTCTGCAACGTCTGATTTCAGTTTCATCGTTGATATTACGTTCTATGCATCGGAATGAAAGTCTCGTTGCTTATCTATGAATTGTTCCCCTTTTTGAATTTGCTAGTGTTGCTTCTTCTTCCGTAATTAGGATGTGAATTTTTGTTTTTTAGAGGTGAAATGTAGTGCAAGCTTTTGTTACGAAATTAACATCAAAGTAATTTTACTTTTAAGTTATGCTGTGCGAAGTTCAATTTCATATCGGTATGAGCTTGAAGGTTATCTTTTTGAACCTGATTTCTGTACTGCTGCTCTTATTGAGTAGTAATTTTGAGTTTTTCACCCGATCTTGTTTACGATTCGTCCTTTTATATATCTGGGCTGCTGAACGTTTTGTCATCAATGGTGTAATATTATTACAAGGATATTTATATAGTATTATGTACCGACTACCAAGTTTAGCTTTTTTTGGTCTCCCAAACTAGCCTCATACTGTAAGTATTTTCTTGCTCCTATTGGTAGTGTGGCATCATGGAACATGCTTTGTTTGTTAAACATTAATGTTGGCATCTTATTTTGGTGAAAGGGTCTGCTCCTGTAATACTTGTAGAGGCCCTAGTTTAGTAGCATTTAATGTGTTATAGATTTAACCTAGCAAATGATTAGTGCATGTAATACCATTGAGGTGTGCCTGTTTGTATGAAATTTGTTTATGTGAACCTGCTATTTCGAAGCCAAAATACAAGATTTTATCCTTTTTTTCCTTCATATTGCTTTGGTATGCTGAATTTTCATATTTAGAAGTTTAAGTTGTACGTTTCTAATTCTAAAAACTTAGATTTGAACTTTTTATGTGTTCTAATAAGTAATAATCTTAAGTTGTATTGTAACATTTTACTTATTCAAATATGAAGATTGACATTTCCAAGGAATTGGAGACTCACCGTTGCATTTTGAGGAGGGTAACTTTATTGTAGTGACCAAAGTGACTGTTGTCCGCTATGCGTAGCAGTTTTTTTTTCTTCCTATTTTTTTAGTAGACTACGGTCCCCAGCAGAGAAAATGTGTATCAATTCATGTGCTCTTAGTGGGTAAAGTTAACAGAAACTCTCTTAATGATATTTCTGGTGGTTGCCTTAGATTTTTTTTTTCTCTTAAGGGATAAAATGTTTGTCCTCCTTCAGATCGATAGGGTTTAGGAAGCAATAGTAGTTTCACGTGAGAGATGTTATATTTTGGCCAACAAAAATGTTTCTGATATATATTTGGTGATGGATGGCATCATGGCAGCAAGGTTAAAGTTGTTGTTTACTTGTGTAAACGATGGAGTAGACTTGTTAAGAACATGTGATTAACAGTACTCTGTTCAGTATGCTTAAAGTTAAAGTTGACTTTTGTAGTAAAATGAGTGATGACTTGAAAAACTAGCTACCAGGGTCTAACACATTCCATGATTAATGGGTAAATTTTCATGCTTAGTTTATGAAAAATACCACCAGCTATGAAGTTATTCTGTCATGAAAAGTTGAAAACAAAACAAAATAACATCACTTGTAATCTTGTATCTCTAAATCATGGTACAGAGATGGTAAAACGTGACCAAATATGAAAACCAAATGAAAACTGCCCAAGGAATTCGATTCATGTCGAACAAAAACAATACACATTTTCCGATTTTTATTCTATAATATAAACACTTTAAAATCATTAGAAGTAAACACTATTGATCATTTGACAAATAATAAAACCATCAACTTAAAAGCTGGTTTTTACATGCTTATATATATACAAAATTTTTTTTCATTTTTATGTTAAGCTAAAGTTCAATTCTAGATTCATCAAACAGATTCAAATTGAACAAGGCAATTTGATGAATAATTTGTGGTCAATGTTGGAAGCAGACGCTCAAAGCTTAACCATGATTGAATTCAAGTTTATAAATTATTATTTCCTTCTACTTTTCTATTCTTTTGTAGTGGTTGATGTTGGATATATAGTCTGGCATTTTAGAGGAACACAATGGCAAACTATTCAGCAAAAGGAGCCCCTTCAAATGGATCTGTGTATGTTTCTAATTTGCCACCTGGAACAGATGAAGATATGTTAGCTGAATTCTTTGGCACAATTGGCTTGCTAAAGGTATGGGTTCTAAAAAGGTATTTCTTACCTGCATGTTTGTTTTCGTTATCGATTTGTTGCATATTAGTTTTATATTTTACTTTGTTGTTATATATAGAAGTTTATAGCTTCCACTATTTTTCTGCAATGTAGAAAGATAAACGAACAGGGAAACCAAAGATATGGTTGTATCATGACAAAGTAACAAATGAACCTAAAGGAGATGCTACAGTGACATATGAGGATCCATATGCTGCACAAGCTGCTGTGGAATGGTTTAACAAGAAAGAATTTCATGGGAATATCATTGAAGTTCTTATGGCGCAGTCAAAAAATTCATCTAATTTGGTGACATCATTTGTTGACTCAAATTCGGACAATGGTGTGGGATCTGATGAAAGTGGGGCCCGAGGTAGAGGTCGTGGCGATGCTTCCGGAAACATTCCACCAAAAGCATGGCAACAAGATGGTGACTGGATGTGTCCGAATACAAGGTCTGTGATATGACATTGGTGAGCAGCTCATTCTTGCTTGTTTTAACGTATATATGTTGTATTTTATTGTGCAACAACTTATGTTTTTTTTATTATTATTTTACGGTGATGTTTTGGTTACAGTTGTACGAATGTAAACTTCGCATTTCGTGGTGTATGCAACCGTTGTGGAAGTGCTAGACCCGCTGGTGCATCTGGTGGTGGTGCAGGCGGTGGTGGGCGGGGTAGGGGTCGAGGTGGTGGTCCTGATTCAGGCGGTGGCCGAGGTGGGGTAGGTGGTCCTACGGGCCTTTTTGGTCCTAATGATTGGTCTTGTCCAATGTGAGTACACAAGTTAACCATTGTTTTTCAGTTATTTTACCACTACATAAACATAGTTATTTGACATTTAATTAATTAATACCTAAACTGTTTTCTAGGTGTGGTAACATCAACTGGGCAAAACGATTAAAATGCAACATCTGCAACACTAATAAACCTGGTGTAAGTGAAGGCGGTGTGAGGTATTTCAACTGAACTGAAACATTATATTTTATGTATCTAATTTTTATTGTTAAATGTTATCTTTTGTCAAGTTTTGTTTTTGTTTTAGACTGAAAATCTGAAAAAAATATGATCTCTATGTTATTTGTGTATGCAGAGGAGGACGTGCAGGTGGGTACAAAGAACTCGATGAGGAAGAATTAGAGGAAACAAAGAGACGTAGGCGGGAAGCTGAAGAAGTAAGATCATTTTTTCTTTATTTCTCTTTTATTTTACTTGCAAATTAAGTTTCATAAGTTGTTTTTTTTTTCATGTGCGTGAATTTTCCATTCGATTTCAGGATGATGGTGAAATGTATGATGAATTTGGAAACTTGAAGAAGAAGTTCCGCGTGAAAGCACAACAAGCTGAAGTTGGTCAGGTTTTACCTGGAACCGGGCGTGCAGGCTGGGAGGTTGAGGAGCTTGGTACTGCTTTATTTCATCAAATTGTTTTTTGAAGTTTTTCATTTGGCATTTAACGAATGTAAAGGAAGTAGTAATATGATAATATCTTTTTTTCTTCTTTTTTCAGGGGTGAGTGAGAGAGATAAGAGAGAGAGAAGCAAAGACAGAAGGGAGGAAAGAGAAACCAGCAAGAATAGGAGGAGGAGCAGAAGTCGAGAGAGGGATAGGGGTCGGGAAAGAGAGCGTGATCGGGATTATAGTTACGATAGAGACCGAGAATATGGTCGGGACCGAGACCGGGACCGCCACAGGTATCATCATTAATCAGCTATTAGTCTTTAAAACTTGTGATATTTAAGATTGTTGGGACTGGCTTTTTTTGGGTTTTGCATTTGCTTTCTCAAGTGTTTGTATCTCATCTTGTTTGTTTTTGCAAACAGTCAGAGACTTGAATTATTTTGGTTTTAGATGCCTTTTGAAGGTGCTCTTAATTATATTATTAACAGATAAATAGTAGCGCAGCCCTTACTAAATTTAATATATTCACTATTTTATTATATGTTATTATTATTATATATATAGAAAAACTAATATGCCTAGTAAAATTTCACCCAACAGTGGGTCTGGAAAGGATAACTTTTGGGCAAATCTTACTAAAAAGGATAACGTTAGGGCAAATCTTAGTAAAGATTGATAGTCTACTTTCGTAGTCTCGTATAGACGCTCGGCTTGAAAAATAACTTATTCTTAGTTTTTTACAGAAACATACTAGAAAACTTAGGTTTTATACGAAAAGTAGTTATAAAACCCCGCGTTGCGATGTGATGCAAAACCATAAAAAAATCTAACTGTGAAATGTTGTCGCAAGCCCAAGCGTCTAAAGTAAGAAAAATATAACTACGACGTCTTGAAAACATCGAAACTTGATAATAAAAATAAAAAAACTGTTTTAAATTTGTGCATTGCGGTGTATCCATTGATATATTTAGAATTTTATATAGAAAGTGAAACCCTTTAAAAAAGTAACATGTTGATAAAATTTAAAACAGTGCAACAATAAAAAACAAAACAACTAAAATTATTAACGTTGATAAAAATAAACGCACACAAATATAGATTTTATGAAAAGCATTTCAAAGTTGGAGGGTCAAAAGATATCAAAGTTGTGAAAAAAAACTCAAAAAATCAAATTAGCTTTAACATTTTATACGTTTACGATCGATGAATTGTTGCATTATGACGTATAATTTAGTTTTGAATGAAATTCATACCAAAACGTAGTTAAAATAAGTATTTTGTAGCATGTAATCAGAAATTTATAAAAAAATCATATTTTAGAATTTATAAGGAGAAAACAAATATAAATAAAAAAAATTTTAAGTGTGTCTAAAAAACAAAATAAATAAGTAGGAGTGTAAATTGTAGATGTAGTTAAAACTTTAAGGGGTAAAAGAATAATATTTGGAGGCTTAAATGTAAATTAAAAAATTCTCTCCATTCATATGTGAAGCCACTACAAAGCACTCCTGAACTTATGCACCATTTACTAGTATTTTATGCATTAATTGTTTCATGTTTGTCTTTAATATATACGAGTATTTTAATCCCGCGCGACATGGCGGGATCGTAAGATAATATTAACGTGGTAAAGGGTATGTTTGCAAACTTTGTGACCAACGTTGGAATTCGCACGTTACCCCGGTGACAATAACGTGGTTATGACTCGCACATTACGACTTAAATGGGATATGACGTTAGTACAAAAAACTCATTAAATAGTTTATAGCATAGAGAGTAGAATATTTTTGAAAAAAAAAAGAGAGTAATTTATAAAAGAATATAAAAAAAGAAAAAAGGAAAAAATAACACCAACGAAATTATGTGAAAATAATAAAGAATATTAAAAACCCCCACCGACATTGCAAATTGAGTTAGTATATAATAATAGTATAATCTGTTCACAGCAAAATAATATTAATAAAAAAGTAATAAGACAAACCCTTAAGACTGAAGCAGCTGGGCTAATGATATGCCTAAATTTAAAAGCACACATACGGCACGTATATGGTCACATTTATGGTTGAAGGCAAATCTAAACAGGTAGTTAACACTAATACTTATAACTATAGGTAACCTAAGTTGAGGGCAAGCTAGCTAAAATATGTTGTCCTGGTAAATTCTAATCTATACGCTCCTCTAAAAATCGCTAACCTTTACCTAGCTTTTTCAAAAACTCCTATTACCGATTATGTTATTGTAAAGGTACAAGTGCATCAAAATCTTATTAGATTTGCTCATCCCATGTTAGTTTTGATCTTCTTTTACTCCTCCACAGTGAGGGTTCTACGTGACTACGTATATCATAGATGCCATCATCTATATCCTCTGCATATATGCTCAAAACATTTCAATCTTCATTTGCTTATCTTAGAGGCTGTTTGTTTTAGGCTTTTAATGGTTTATATGCCTGAATGGTTCAGCACTTAATGGTTCAGAATGTTTGTTTCGTGAGCAGATTTCTAAATGGTTAAGCACTTTTACCTCTGAATAGTTAAGCATTATACTGATTCTGAATGGTTAAAAGCTTTTATCTGAATTGGTCAAGCATTTGTCTTTGAATAATTAAACAATATAGTAGCTCTTAATATTCAGAACTTTTACTGGTTCAGTACTTAATGGTTTAGAACTCTTAATGGTTCAGACTTACCTATTCAGAAGTTGACAAACAGTCCCTTACTTGAAATGAGTGTTACCCCTTAGCTATCTTTGAAAACTTCGTCTCTTACCGGATCCAATTTTATACATCCATACATTCATCTCGACATTCTCATCTCTGCTACATTCAACTTTTGCATCTAAGTCTTCTTGATTAGCTAGTAATCTGCTGGTTGAAGTACTAACCTTGTAGAATTTTCCTTCAACTTTTATATAATTAACATCTTCCAATCTTTGTGTAAATATTGTTAAATAGCAAACACGTTGATATATAATCTTGTATAATTTATTAATCTTCTTACAATAACATATTTTTCACGTCACAGTTTTGGAACAAATTGCGAATAATACTCGTTATAAACATGCTGCTTAGACTACACATAGTGGACAATGAGGGAGCATTAATAATGATAACATGAACATAAGATTCTAAACACCACTACATGATAGTTAAAGTTGTCTTCAAACTTATGAAGCTTTAAACCCTTAGCGGACTCCAAACACAACTTTACCTACGCTATTGTATCAATAGGACTTCAAACACTAGTCAACCTTAAACTTGATTTAAATAGGCTTTAGTGAAATGGTTTTTGTTTACATGGCACTTAGGTAACATTTTAACTAAACAACCATTACACATGGTTTTATGTCTTCACTACACACAGTGTGTTAATTATAGATTTTGTTTAATTTAGGAAGCTTTCAAGAATAATTTTAAAAAGAATTTAAATGTTTTGCATTCATTGTATGTGGGTGGTGTCGACTGTTGAGACTCCTCAAGTCTCATGTATAATATATACACATCACATTGTTGGTCGGCTTGTAATGGTACTATGACATTACTTTGTCTCAAGGAAATGCTACAATGTTAGAGGGATTTTTTTATAGCTCTGAAAACCTTAAGTAAATTCTAAAAAATAATCTTAAAATAACCAGTTTTTATCAATTGACTAACGGCTTATAAGATACGGAGCATAATTTCGGATGCAAAAAGACGGATGCTCTTCCTCTCCATATTCAAATCGGATAGCGAACCGGTCACCTTACTAGTAGGACCAGATTTAAGAAATCGTATGACGTCATAATTGCATATATATGTATATTATATACAGCTATATATATAATTAAATATAAGTATTTTATATGAATATTTTATAGTTATATATAAACTTAACAATAATTATACATCTATCATTCTAATTTATCATCCGACCTACCTGTTAAATTTATTAAAACAAGTTGGAGTGGATCGAACTAATGACCCAACTCGAACCGACCAGTCAGATCCGAGCCTAACAACAATGCTCCTCACTCACTCACATAAGACTTATTGGTGGCCATTCTCATCCTCCTGTTTCTTTAAATTTAAAATAATAACAAAAATTGAATTTTTTAAATTATATAATAACTTAATTAATATTTTCTCTCACACAATTCTAATCTATTGCATCCATCAATTTCACTATTTTCATTTTTAATTCAGTACACTAACGCCATAATCAAAATCTGTCTTTGAAAATGACATGATGTTTGATTAGAAAATACTTATAAATAAACTACGACGATGAATCATAACATTAAAAAAAATACAATGTTCAGTCTGTTTTTAATATTATTCGAATATACTGGATATAAATTTGAACTTTTTTTGTCACTATCATTGGAACAGTTTTTTCCTAATAACGCACCGATACTTCTTTATGTGCGTGATCATATCGATTATAAAATTATTTTGAATTTATATCAAATTATGCAGCATTGTTACTTAACACAATTGGAGAGGGTTGATTATATTGGCTTCATTCTCTTTTCTTGAATGATTTTTAATAAAGTGCCGTAACTAAAACCGAATACAAACATATAATAATTATGGTGTGACATACAATATCTGTAATTGAATAATTGGTGCTTTTGTTTAGAAAAACAGTTAAATTTTAAATCAAGTTTTTATTGAAAGAATATGCAACGGAAAAACATATACTTTAATTGTTTTTAGGTTGTTCTATTTTGTTGATGATTGTTTTAGGTCATGGTTGGTAATTAATATATAAAATGTTTCTGCATTATTGAACCAATCAATTGACATTTCAAATGACACAAATAATATATTGTATATGGATTGATTGTATGTGTGAGATGTGATGAATGCAACGGGGTATCAATATTTCTTTGTTTGTTTTGGAACGGCACTAACTACCACTTCTAACTAAACTTTTCTCGGGATAAAACTCGAATCTTACTTAAAAAACATACGCCTCTATCATATGAGTTAGTCTCATAACGATGCAAAAGGGTGTTACTTGTTAGGGTAAGAAATTGTGACTTTGTGAGGGATCATAGAGCCATAGGGGTGTATACTAATCTACGACATAGTGGGGCGACACATCTTTGGTATTTTCTATCAAAAGACGAAAATAAGTTAAAAAATATTAGGATATATTTATTAGTCAAACAGATTGCCATTCGAGCAATAATTAGTGACACAAGTAATATCTTAGATAGCGTTGCGATTATTCCGTTTTTATAAAATTTGCACTCAAGTTAAAAGATTATACCTTTATAATAATCATATCAATTGGTAACGATATGCTTCATTAAAAAAATGATATGAAAACGACAATATTAATAGTTTTTTTATTTAATTACGCATATTACATTAAGGGTCGTGAGTTATTGCTTGTATTTAGTAAATTTCCTGTTATCTTCCACAGCGGACCCACAACTCACATGAATTATAAGGTGATTATGTCGCACGTGATGGTGATGTGTATAAGATACACACCAAATGACATAACGTTAATATAATTTAATAATTTATAAATTTTTTTTGTGAGAATTTTGTCCAGCATGTTTGATTCTATTACAATTTATAAACTAAAATCAATATCAAATACTCTTAATTAATTACATTTATAGTAATATTAGTAATTTACAAACAAAATATGGGTGATGTTGATTTGAAATAATTAAATAAAGAAGATACTTGAAATCCATAAAAAAAAAAAAAGTCAAAGACCGAAAATGAGTTTTGTCTGTTGGCTAAGCGACTTGACCATCAGGGAACCCGTTTGTTCCACCCATTCCCTTGTCTTATCTTTGGAAAATATGATCATAAATAATTGAGGAATATTATGATGCAGAACTCATAAATCAACTCAATAAAAGAAAATAAGGTTTATAAGTGTCAAATTTAAAACGGACATAACTTCTTTTCTTTTCTGTTTGTATATGAGCCGCGGTCCGCTTAACCTTTAAAGTGAACTCTAATATTGAAGTCACTTTTTTCAAATTTTTATTAATATGAACTCTAACCTGTATCGATCCGTATCAAAATTTCATTATTATTGTCCTTGCTTTATATGTATATATATAGGAGAAGGAATGTTTGTTAACTCACTTTTATATATTGCGATAACCCGTTAACACTAATGTAACAAACACTTACACCATGATTATTTAGCGTAACTAGCTTTTACATCGCATTACACTATTGATGTAACAATTTTTCTCTCATTTCTAAAATTTCTCTCTCTTTTTTAAAAAATTTCACCCTCTTTTTAAAATCGTCTTAACTTTTTTGTATGATGTTATTTTTTATACAAATTACATTATTAAATAGATTATTTTAATATTTTTAATTCGAGTATAGTCTTGCTATATTTAAAAAAAAATTTAACATTTATTGTGAAATCACTAATTTTACCACTGTAACTATAATTTACAATGATGACATGACCTGCTGTGGATCACTAATTTGGTTAATTAATTATCGTAATAAACAAGAGTTAACATTAATTCTCTATAATATATATATATATATTGAATTTAGGAGGCCAAGAATATAATATTTAAAAGTTTTAAACTTTTGTTAAAACACTCCTAATATACTCATATTAAACATTTATACAACGAGCTCTTAAATAAAAGTAAGACATCTTACCATCAGAATATTCTATTAAAACATTTAAACATTTTAAATAACTAAGCTTCACTCTAGAAAATATAACTCTATAAAAAACCATCAGACATATGAAATGAATTATATACTTACAAATCATCTATGATAAGTGGTATAACGTCTAACATTCTATCTCGTTAATTTGCAAAAAAGAATTTAGTTTAAACTTTAATTTATACCAACACAAGAGCTCCAATCGTTATCACTTATCAAGTGAACTAGAGCACAGGGAAAACACCCTCCAATACAACCCAAATGTTATTACGTAAATCAAGAGTGTGACAGAATAATTAAACAACTATATATCCTTAATTAGTGAAAATCATTGATATATATAGATTTCAAACTTCAATACTATCATCTGATTTAATGTTTTTTTTTTTAACGGCAAATCTACTCTACTCCTATAATACATCAAATTACACTATTGTTTGGGTTTAAACCCAAGACCTCCCTTTAAAGAGACAAAGCCTCTACCAAATGGGCTAGCCCCACAATAACTAATGTTGGTTTGATATGTCCTCTTGGAAGTTAATCCTCATAACTAATGATCGGTCAAGTAGCTTGAGTTACCATCATTAGTAGTCATTCGTCGCATCAAAAGTCAAATACTTTTTAATAGACCTCATGAAATTAGCAAGATAATCAATTATTTTTAATATTAACTTTAGCTTACAAACCTAAGATTTTTATTATGTCTAGAATGCTAGGACATTCAATAAGCTACTACATTGAAACTTACATCATTTGATAATTTAGGCAATGAATTTACATTCAAATTTGATATAGAAAATTTTTCGGAATATATTTTAAGTTGAAATTCTTATTTACTCACCTTAATACATTAGCTCCAAAATCTAATCAAAGCTTCTTTAAACAATGGTTTTACTCAATTTTCATAATTTTTTTTAATGGCTAAGTGGATCAATTTACGTAAATAACAGCAAAAAGATTAGTGTCCGCTAATTACATTAAATTACATAATATAGCATGCTCTTAAGCAACATGTAAATCCGGACAAAAAAGCTCTCATCTCCGTAGGAATTCACGTGTGTAACATACCCTTTACGATAAAATTGGGAATCTGGTGGACCTTATGGCAATCAATGGTACGTGCCGATGATGCCAAAGATGTGAAAATGTACGTCACTAGGTGGGGATGCATGATTCCGACAAGTGATAATATTAGCATTTGATGAAGATGATGTTGGTTGGATAATGAGCAAATAGGCGAAGGTTATGAGTGATAGATGGATGTTAAAGAGACCCCATTGAAAGAAAGTTTGATTTTAGAATATGAAAGCTATAAATGGATGTGACCTGTGTGGGTTGTTGTGGGGTTGGGTTTAAAAGGAGACACAAGTTAAGTTAAGTAAAGAAAGTTAAGAATGAACAATACAAAAGTGCATGTTCTTGGGTGGCGCATAGAAACAAAATGAAGGCAAGACAATAATATTATTATATTGATAATATTACTAGACTACCCTTTTAAATGATTGAATATGTTCATCCAAAATAGGTTTGATTGAAAGGATGAAAGTGAAAAGAAGTTATATCGTACTAATTTATTAAATCAAACAATGTAAAAATAATTTACAATTTGGTTTTCGTTTCAAAGAGTTTAGAGAAGGGTAATTAATTGGTGTGAGAGTCTCTTTATCTACTAACGTGTTTACATTTGAATTTAACTTTAAGGATGTTAGTAGTGGATGTGATGGAGGTGTTAAACCAGTCTATTACGTTTAAAGCATCGCCCTTGGGCATGATAGGGAGTGTGATGGGGGCAAATGTGACGGTGGTCAGAAACAAAAGGACAACAGAATATAACTTTTTTTTTTTTTTTTAAGTTTCACCGAACACAATACTTTACTTTATAATTTTTTTTTTGTTAAACTTTATTATTATCACTAATTCATTACACACATTTATCAATATCATTCTATCACATCACTCCTTACGTGATGCCCGCGTGAAACACTTTTTCATCAATAACACTCACACATGGTCTAATAAATTTTCGATCTTTTAACTTTTATGAAGGTATTCAATGGGTTGCCTTTTAACCCTTCAAAGACCATTACTTAGCTTTACCATATACATTCATAACTAAACATTTTAAATAATAACAACACATCAAACTTCATATATTAAAATATCAATTTGTACCCCATATTCTATGGACAAAGAATAACATCTCCCACTTGACTTATTCTACATTTTTAGAAATGCAACAAATCCAAAAAACCACAAGTTAAGTTGAAATAAAACATCAATCCGTGACTCAAAACACATATGGATATACGGATATACATTAATTTATAGGCAGCCTACTCTACACCTCATAGTTGCCATATTAATAGTTCATGTGCTCAACGTCATGATATTGATATACCCTTGGCTTTTAGCCAACGCACACTCTCGTGATCTCAACTCATTTTTCATATAATTGTTGTGGCCCTAGACTTTTTATTCCGACCCTTAATCTATTTCATTGTCTGTCACTTGTAAAATTAGATCATTGATCTTTAGTATAAAGACAAGACACGTTATCGCAGTATTTTGAACTTCTTGTGGTCCTAAATACCACCCATGAATTGAGTCACAACTCCTCACTTTCATGCGATCAACAGCATCATCTATGGCAGAAGAACTCTGTGATTTGCAGGTCCATATTAATGGTCAACACACATTCTACATCCACGAGGTACCACTTAATTACAACCACTTCATGATCTTCATCTTCTTCTTCATCTTCAAAATCTGACAATTAGGGTTTTCTGCAGAAAACACTATCAAGATTCTCAGGGAAGCTCAGGAAGCTCATAAAGAAAGAAAAGAAACGAACCCAGATCAGAAAAACAGGCATCGAGATCGTCGATTTCCCCGGTGGGTCCGATGGGTTCGAACTAGTTTCAAGATTCTGCTACAACAATGGCGAAATCGATATCACCATCTCCAACGTCTCAATTCTTCACTGTTGTGCTGTTTTCTTAGCCATGAACGACACCCTTTTGCCCAAAACCACCGAGCTTCTCAACCGGATGCCCGAGTGGTCGTTCTCCGACGTCCGTGATTGCCTCATGAGCTGCAAACCCATCATTACATATGCAGATTCATTCGGGATAATCGATAAGCTCGTATCGAATCTGATCATCAAAATCACACAAAACTCGGATTCGAGTTCCATCAATTTGTTCCCATCATCTTCTTCTTCATCTTCACCAGAAAGTACTGTAAAGTCTGGTAATTTGTTAAGATTATCATCATGTTCATCTTCCAAAGGTCATCTATGGTGGTATGATGACATGACAGTTTTACCCCCTTTCATGATTGAAAGATTTGTGAAAGCTTTAGGAGCTTATGGCAATGAAAACAACAGTTTAACCCTCACAAGATTCCTGTTACATTACTTAAAGACATCATCTCAGTCAAAGACACAAGCTTTTTCAAAGTGTGAGTATGGTGGTCTTGCAGATACAGCAGTTTATGGTGTGATTATGGGCAAAAGTGCATTTTCTTGCAGAGGGTTATTTTGGGTATTACGGATTGTTTCGGGTTTCGGGTTGACCCGGGAGTGTCGGGTCGGGTTGGAGAGGTTGATTGGAGGGATGCTTGATCAAGCTAAAGTGGATGATTTGCTGGTGAGTAATAATGGGTCAAGTGGTGTGTATGATGTGAATCTTGTGTTGAGGTTGATAAGAGAGAGTAATAAAGTTGAGGGGGTGTGTTTGGAAAGAATGAAAAAGGTTGGGGGGTTGCTTGATAAATATTTGGGGGAGATTGCACCAGATCAGACATTGAAGATATCAAAGTTTTTAGGGGTTGCAGAGAGTTTACCAGATTGTGCAAGAGATTGCTTTGATGGGGTCTATAGAGCCATTGATATATATCTTGAGGTAATTCTTCTTCAACCAATCATTAATACTCTAATATTTTATGATATTTATGTGTTATGGTAATTATTAGAGTTTTAAGGATAAGCAAGACTTAAACCTCGTAAAGTTTGGGTCACTGTTACTTTTAAATATTTTATGATATTTATGTGTTATGGTATCGTAATCTTTACATAGTTACAATTAATATTCATTTGATTTCACTCGCAATGATTGTTATGAATGAAATTGGAAAACATAAAATTGAATTTAAACGTAAATCAAGTGTGTTTTATGATAATTATACTACGGATTAACATTAGCAAAAAAAAAAATTAATATGTTAGTGGTCAAACTATTAGTATAAATTATTTATGACTAAGAAATCATAGTTTGGATTTATAGAATATTGAGTTAATTTCAATTTTGTTTCATAAGGTTTAACAAAAGTAATTATTTTCCTTCAAAAGTTTCAAAACATCAATTTCAGTCGAAAAGTTTCACCATTTGTATCAATTTAGTCCAAAAGTTTTATTTTTTGTATTAAAGTTGAAACAATTTATGAAACTTTTGGATTGAATTTAAATAACTTATGAAACCTTTGGAGGTAAATTGATATTTTTAATCTTTTGGAGGAAAATAGTTATTTTCATCAAATCTCAGTGAGCAAAATCGAATTTAACTCTAGAATATTTGTTAGATATTGAAATTTTATTTTATTAGATTCTGAAATTTTATTTGATCTAATTTCATATAAAAAAATCGCCTGTGAAATGAAATGATATTTATATCTTCTATTACAGTTAAAACTCTATTTATGTGGTCCATGTTTGAAAAAACTTATAATTTATAGATTTTAAAGCTCGAGGGAAACCATGGACCGAATATAAGGGACATAAAGACAAAACATAAACTACAAAGGATGGCCAAATTATGGCTATTTCCATGTTTATACTTGATTCTAATGTCTCTCCTTATAAAACTAATTTCAAGTCCCAGGTATTAATGTATTATAATGTTTAAGTGATGTACTTCCTAACTAAATGTTATAGTTTTAAAATTACATAAAACGTAGGCATGTGGTGCTTTTAAGAATAAAGTAGCGATAGAATAGTGTGTTAGCTTGTCACAAACAAAACTAATTTTAAACATACACAGGACATAATAAATTTATGTCTTAATTTAGATATTTATAGAACAGACGAGGTATACTATAATAGCAATGCTTGTAATTTAACACTCTTCTATCTAAAAATATATTTTTCAATATTAAATTAATAAATAGTTTAAAGTTTTTTTCATCTATGATCTATCAAATTTATTCTCTCGGGGTGGCATTATTGCCATTTTGTACTTTTCTTGTTCATACAATCTGTACAAAATATCAAGACTGTGGGCTAAAAATAATTAGGGCTATAATATTTCAATATAAAAAATTTATTTTACTAATTAAAGATGTCTTTAGGGATATAAAAATAATTAACCACCCATAAACAGTTGGTCCTTCACGGACGGCTGAGGCCACAACTCAAGGCTCAAGCTAGTCTAGTGGCTCAGCAAGTGTTTGGAATATACTCTCAACTAGTACTTATATATTATTTAAAAACAATTTATGTCACTTTTTTACATGTTTCTCTTTTCATGGGTGTAAATTTTAATACGACACTAAAATAATTTAATAATATTTACGTATGTAGTAGTAAAAATATAAATTAGTAGTTATTTAATTTTCATAAGAAATTATTTCATATTTAAGAACAACCCTTAATTACTTGAATAAATGTGTTTATGATATATAAGCTAAAATGTAACCTGAGCTATTTAAATGAACTTTGGAGAATTAAAACTAGAAAACAAATGAAAGTTACATTTAAAGCTGAGCTTTCTGCTAGATGGCTAGAGTTTTCACAACACAACTCCTTGAAAATTATGACTTAGAAACATTAACATCATGGATTTCAATCTTGATTGGTAGTTTGTCATATAAGTTCGAATAAAAGCAAAATTCATAGCTTTTTCTTTAAGTTATTCAGTATTAATTCGTAAAATTGTATAATAATGATATATAAATATATATAAAGATTTTTCGTGATTTGTATTTCGTACGAACGTGAATTGAGGGAATAAAAAAGCAGTAACTGGTGTTTATGTGACAGTTTGTCTCTGTCAACTAGTAAATGACCGAATAATCCACTGGAACAGCCACATGATCGTCTTTTGCTGCCCCCCTACTTTTTAACACAATATTGATATGTGTTTCGTATCACACCAAAATTAATTTATAAAAATAAATCTATTTTCATCTCAATTAAATTGTTAAACGTTAGTATATGTTGTATAATCACCACCCTTTGTAGAAATAAAATTGTATCATGCGTTAATTAATTTTTAGTAAACTTATGAAAAAAAAATTAAGATCAACCAAAATTATTATTGTTATTTTTATAATAATATTATTATACAATACATAGATAACATTTTATATATTTGTGTATGTAAATTCGTATATGTTAAAAACATAACATATGTGCATATTGTAAACTATACATTGTAATTAAACACATGCAAGTAAATTTAATGTGTGGTTACAAATTAGTAAATTACACATGTGCTTTTTCTTTAGTACATGTGAATTTACTCATATACATAAAATATCATAATAATGTATATGTGTAATAATATTACTTCAACAATAAAAACACCGATTTTGATTGATCTTGATTTTTCTCCGCAAGTCTACTCCTTAAAAAGTGGTTTTTACATAAGACGCGCCTTAAACGGACCTATAATCCTTAAACAAATCTGATATCAAACTATGGAGAGTACATAGAGACAACGAGTTTATAAGACTGTCTTGTCTTAAACATCATCAACACGTTTTGAACACATTATCTATGGATATGAAAAATCTTGTTGTTTTTAGAGCTATATATATTGTTGTTTTTAGAGCTATATATATTATTATCAGTCAGTTTCTAACGATATATAAGATGTTTTAATCTGCAGTCACACCCATGTCTATCATTGGAAGAAAGATCAAGACTATGTAGGTGTTTAAACTACGAGAAGCTAAGCTTAGAAGCATGCAAAGACTTAGCCAAAAACCCAAGAATCCCACCAAGAATTGCGGTTCAAGCACTTGTGTCACAACATTCAAACATACCAACAGTTTATACAAACGATCATCATCAAGATTATTATTCCTACATAAACGACCTTAACCACCAAACCCCATTGACCAAAAGCAGCAGAGAACTCATGGTGCTCTACAACAACAATGGCGCGCATGATCACCTTCATTACGATTCAGCGGATCACAGCTCTAGAACGAGCTCACGATGCGAAGATAAGGAGCTTGATGATGGTGTGGTGAAGGTCAACCTGCAGAGGATGCAATGGAGGGTGGTTGAGTTGGAGAAGGTTTGTAGGGAGATGAAGGGTCAGATGTCGAGGTTGGTTAAGGGCGATCGGGTCATGCTATCGGGTTCATCACATGGTAGACCCTTGCCGAGGTTTTGTTGACCGTTTTGAGGTTTTCGGGTTTAAATTTGGGTTTTTGAGGTTTTTTTGTTGGTGTTGATCAAGTGTACGTATACGAATGTGTTATGAGTGTGATTTTTATGTATATTAATTGCTTGAAGCCCGGGTGTGATCAGTTTGAGTTCTTGTATATATGCTAGTAAAGCGGAGAATAAATCATTTTTCGGGCTTCCTTAGGTGATTTGGGATCGCGCATGGTCTATAGAATCATCAAATATGTAATAAAATATGAGAATGATAAACATTTTAACCTCTTTAAGGCGAGGGTTTTAAGTCGCTAGCTAGTCCTTAACGGTGACAAAACAAGAGCTTTTCAGTTGGGTTCGTATGTCATGCCGGAATCTTTTTTATAAAACTCGTTTTAACTATTCTATAAAAATAACTAGTTTTAGTAACCAGTGTATTACACGTGTTAAATAAAAATAATAAATAAAATAAATTTTATTAAATTATAAAACGATATTTTAAGATAATATATAATTAAAATCACATATGAGTAAGGATATAAATAATAAAATAATAATATCAGTTATTTAAACTTTTTTGTTTAAAAGAACTAAACATTTTGTTTTAAAACAAATTGTTTTAAAAAATTTCATTATTATAACTCTTAATTATAATTATTTTTTATTTATAAATATTCTATTTTTTTAGAAATACCAAATTTAAAATATTTTATATTTTTTAAAAACTATGATGTTTTTAGAAAATTTCTTATTTTATAAAAAAATATTTTTTATAAATAGCATTAATAAAAAGAATTTTTTTTAATTTATTAAAAAGTATTTTTAGTCTATAGAGAAATTAAATAATATTATCAATAATTAGAGTAATTATTACATGGAAGAGATAATCAGAAAAAATTTAGTGAGAATAAATATGATGTTGTCACGTGTCTTCATCATTTACCATTTATCAGAGTAGAGAGATTTGAGGGGTCGAACCGGAAGGTTTGACGTAATGACCCCTAGCTTCTTACATGGGATTCTAGAAAAGATGTACCTTTAATATTATTTAAACACACTTTAGATTTTGAAGAAGAAATGCAATTTTTTAAGAAAAGATAACCTTGGTCCACCATTATCCAATCGATGTCCTATGTACCAAAGATCATGTCTCATGCACGATTCTATTGTACTAACCTCCAATATAATGACTTGTCAATTTGTCATGACTCGTGAGATCACTTAGGTGGTGAGGTCCATCAACATTTATGGACATGCAAGGTGAAAGTGATTTTTTATCTCAATTATTTGAAGTAATGATGATCATATAATAATGTTTGGGTAACTTTGTCTGTGTTTAACTGTTTAGTATTGTTTGCATCTTGTTTGATTCCATTTGGAAATAGTTGTTATAATACGGATATCTAAAAGTGTATGTCAAATGCCTGAAAGAACAGATGTTAAGCATTTGCTATTGAACAACTATCTTATCCTCTTGATATAGCATTTGAATCACTGAATGTGCAATGTGAATGGAGAATATCATTTACTTGCATCAGGACATGATGCGGGCTTGTTTACATTTTTTTCATTTTCTTGAACGGTGAATCTTATACTAATAGTAAGGTTGTTGTCATGTGATCTAAAAGATTATGGGTTTGAGTTGTGAAAATAGCTTCCTGTGGAAACGAAAGGTAAGGTTAGTATATCTAGGCCCAAGTTTGTCCGACATCCTCCCAAATCCGCTGCAGACGAGAGCTTTGTAGCACCAATTTGGCCTTCATTTTCTTGAGCATATGCTTTTGTTGTCTTGTCACTTCTTTTTGCAATTATCTTGAATTGAATTGACCCATCACCCTTTCTATAGTACAAGTTCATGATTGTGGAATACAATCATATATTCTGCAAAATTGGTTTGATTTCTTTTCCTTGCATACAACAATTTTGCTTACAATATACATGCAAGTATGATTTTGTCCTCTTTCGGAGTACTAGTTGGAAAGTGATCTGTAAAGCAGTATTGATAATAATATGGTTATGATCACTTATGCAATTTTGATGAATAGAAGTATTCATATAGAGGTTTGTCTTTATGATCCAATGAGGATGGAAATGCGGATTATTTTATCGAGCATATATGAGCAACTGTTTAAAGAAATAAAAATAAATAGTTGTTACAAAAGAAAATGGAAGAATATACATATTATAACAAGATTTTAAGAGGCTTATCAGAACTCCAGTAAATTAAACTACAAAGTTCACAAAATTCTTACAGGCATATCAAAAGGACCATAACTGAAGAATCTTTGGCATCCCTATTGTTGCATTTTCTCTTTCAGACCTCCAAGAGGCCCATAACTTTTTGATTTTGACCCCTGTTGACTACAATTACAACTACTATTATTGAGATTTTGACCACATTTGAGACACAAACCTTTGCACATCGGGTCACACAGAGCGTTGATCTTTATTTCCAGATGCACCATATCTCTTATATGCTTAGATATATCTATCATTTTCTCTTCAGGAGGGAAATACAGCCAGTCATCTAAGTCAACAGATGCTTCATCATCTTCTTCTTGTTGACTTTGACCATAAATTACTCCCATGTTTATGATTTCAGGCTCTTCTATAGGCTCTTCAGATAGTACAAGTGAGAAATTGGAAAAAACACAATCAGCAGCCGGTCTACCACACCTTAATCAAAAACAAAATAATAACCAATTGATAAATAGTTCCATCGAAAATATAAGTTTAATATCATATAATGAATCTATAAAAGGTTACCTGTTGCATCCAAGAGTTATGACTGTACGAATGATCCCATCAAGCTTCAAATTCTGTTTCTTTCTTGTCACGTCAATGGATACCAATACGGGTGTTCCATTTGGAAAATCCTTAACAGATTTTGTAACCCGTAAGCCCATCAAAGAGGCTCGAGATTTTGAAACATCAGATGAAATATGTCCTAATCCCAATCTTTCTAAGGTTGTGCAATACTCAAGGTGAGAGATTGAAGGGTTTCTTTGGTACAAAATTGCTCCTTCCCAAGGTGAATCCATATCATTATTATCATCAACATATTCTAGATCCTTCCAATCATCTTCCATAATGTTTTCATCATGGGCAAGCTCATAATTTGAGTTTAAGGATTCTCTTGTTATAAATCCCACATGTGAGTTGTGTTCTAGAATTGTGGATGCTTGCTTATTAGCAAATAAGTGTTTTTGAAGTATGTTGCATTGGATAGAGTTGTAGAGTGGATGTGATAACGCAGTTTGTGGGATTAAAACGTTGGGTCCTTTGACATTATTAGCAAAAAAGCAAGGGGTAATGAAGGATGACGAGAGAACGAGAGGCATTTTTAAATTTATTTTTAAGGAGCTAGTGAACTACCGAGTCTTAAGTTATGATGCCCGCTCCTAAAGGGATAAACAAGAAGACAGATGATATTACTAAATCTTACAAGTGTCAACCTTTAAAAAGTAAATAATGCAAGTATGCAACTGACTAAATTCAATTGAAATTAACCGGAACACTAGATGAGCAGAGGAATGTGGAAGTCATGTTGTCAACGGCAACAAGCAGCTCCTGTAAACATGGTTCAACTCAAATTAACAGATTATACAAGAAATGTGAATCAACAGAAAATTATGTATTAAGCAATATGCAACAATAAACATATAGAGCAGCAACAGGAACAGTGTTACATATAGGTTCAAGAAATGATAGCAAATTAACAAGTTTATGATCCAAATTTCATACACACTCCATTCTAAAAGTATTTGTTCACCCATTTGCAAACATTTACCAAATCTGGTAAAGATTGATATGATTTTCTACACTTTCAACACCAGATTTGTTCTATCGTAGATTTGTTCTTCTACAGTATTCAAAACTCAAAGTTGAATATTATCTAGCTTTTAAAGTCAATTATTAGTGCTAAATTCTAGTGTATGATGCATTGCAGCAGAGACTTATATCCACATATTTCAATCTCAAAGCAAATTCCGTCTAATACATGCGAAGTTACAGCACTCGTTTCAACTATCACGTTGAAAATTCAAGCGATTTCACCTTCAGAAGGTTACCAGTTTATCTCCTATATTCGAAGAAATAAGCAGAATAGTATAATCAAACCACTGCAATTGGAGCTTAATTCATCATTTAATCACCAAAACGAACACGAAAAACATAAATTAGATTATGTTGTATTGGTTCATATCATTTTCATCATATTGAAACCCTAACACGCTGAGACGTTGATACCAGAGATAAACGCGAGACAGATGAGTACCTGTGATTGGGGATGTACCGATGTAGCGATAGAGGTTGAGGAGATTGGGTTGTAAAACCCGAATGAATAATACGGTTGATGGTTCCTTTACCCATTACCATTTAAGAGCATTAACATCTCATTAATTCATTTTATTTATATAATTACATTAAAAATAATTTTTTTAATTAATTAATATTATTGCATATCTTTTATCATTACTTTTTATTTTCCTTCTACTCACAATAATTTTCAAAAATATTAAAAAATTTATGGGATATCATGGTTTCCTAATTATAAGGATGAACAGTGATTTTTTCTATCTTTTTCACTTACAACCACTCACATCCATCCCTTATAATATAAAATATAAAAATAGGGCACGTGCTGTGAAAGCTTTAAGAGGTGTTTGGAGTTTGGACCGTAAGATTTAAACCTTCAAATTGATCTCAACCTAATCAAATTTTATTGAACTGATATTAGATCTTTTAACCCTAACAACCAGGTATATTTTTCTTGAATCTAAATTTACAATAAATGTTTATCATGAGATTCATCCTTTAATCGATATGAAGAAACACTGCTATGTAAACAAACAACTAAACTCTCTTAACAATATAATCAGGTAAATTATAGCATGCAATAGACAAATGTTTGTTAAGAGATTATGATGGTAAGCGACAGAAATTTGTTGTGATGTAAGGTCAAATGTAAAAACGAGTCTTACAACGCATGGTTGATGGTTGTTTGGGAAAAGAAGTGTTTGGTTGATGCTAGGCGAGTAAATACTATGATGGGTTAAATACACGCTTAAAAAAGGCTATAAATGTCTGGTATATAGAGGATTATTTAAAAACAGAGTTTAAAGTATTAAATAACATTCTACTTTAACTTTTGCTTTTAGCATAGTCCATTTACAACTCTACGATACATGAAGTTTGAGTTTATATGATATCACGAACATCAATAGCTTTTTTATCTCATGGTACGTCGTACGTATGACGGATGGTATGTATGTACAACGTACAATTGACGTGACAACTGTACAAGTGATGGTACATAACTTTCAATGTTTGTTCATTATGGTACATCGAGCTCGAAGAATTCTCTCAAAATAAACGACTTGACCCCCCCCCCCCCCCCAAAACCACCACCACCTACGACCACCACGACTGTTCTCCCCTCTTCTCCACGACCTACTTCATATAAATTAGCTTGACGTAGGCATGTCTCTAATAGATTTTGGGAGACCATCGATTTCATATAAATTAGCTTGGGTGTACACTTATTTATATAGAGTTACAAAAGAAGAAAATGATAACCAAGCATCATCACAAGCAACCAGAAAGTTATACTTTATTTAGGTATTGGTTCAAAAAATTGTAGATTTTCTTTATAACTCAATACATAATCTAAACCTGTTGAGACAAAAGGACAAGCAAGCCTTGAGGACCAACTAATATTTCATTAAGGAAACTAATCAACCCGAACCAAACCACGGGAGTTACATCGACCCCACCAAGGGGTGGAATCACCTTCCGCGTAACTATCAAGATGGGCTCTGTAGGGGCGTATGCTATTACGTAAGGAAACTTACCAACTGGAAGCTTTGGGTACCATGACATCACGATTCTTAAAATGAAGAGGAATGAAAATGCTGATAAAAATGGGCCCAAAATCGATATCGCCAACTTAGCTGAGCCCGGGTCCAGATCCATCAAAACCAAGCTTTGCATATTCTCTGGTATGACATCTGACATGTGCCTTCTGTTTAGGAGCAACGGGTCCGATTACAAACAAAAATCAGTCAGCATGATGATAAAAGTTAAGGTTGGCCAGATGGTGTGTTGGGTAAAGCTGGTTTGGGTCGAACTTGTCATTTTTGAAACGGGTCGGGTGAGTATGGATTGACCTTCAAACCGATTGTGTTCATTTTCTAAAATAGTTTGTGTTGGTTATGCTTGCAAAAATAATACCACTACACTAATGGTCTAAATCTTAAAATAAAAATGATTAAGAAGGTTTATGTATTACAAAACAGACTTTTTTTAAACCCTTTTACCTAAATAAGATCAAGTTTCGTGTTCGAGATAAAAGGGTCAAAAATGACACCTCTACTACAGTACTCCCTCTATGCCTGTAAATTGCAACCTTTAGATTTTTTGGCACAAGATCAAGCTAAGAATACCTTTTTGCCCCTGGATGGAATCAAACTTAGCTTACAAGATTCTCCTAATTCATAGTCATTGAAGGGTAATTTAGACATTGTAGCATGTCCGTTGAAGTGTGTATATAGTCTAACTTCTAATTACTGCAATTTCAGATGATGGAGGGAGCAACAGTTACAAAAAAAATGGAGGAAAGAATTACATACATAAGTTCTGTGGAATTGGTTGAAGCTGATAAAGCGATATCAATGCTAGGAACTACAACTTCTAAGGAACAAAATGCTTGACATCTTCGGACCAGCTGGTGAGGAGCCCGTTTTGTAGGGCATATGAATCTTTTCTGTGAAAAAGAAAGAAATCTATGTTTAAGTGTTGTATTTAACTACACAAGTAAAATGCAAGTATATCTAAAATAAACAAACTAAACTTACATTTTAACTCCAAAACTGATATGGTGTGGTTTAAATTTCGGATTAGAACGTGATGATTACGTTAAATTCTTTAGGAAATACCATAAATCGAAAATTTTTAATAAATTTGCAACAAAATTAAATGTTAACATAGCATAAGGTTTTTCCACCAAGATCTATTGTGAGATGTGTTAAACAAATCATCATTTTGTATTCCTATGAAGGATGCTAAGTAAAAAACTGAACTTTAACTGCCATATTTTTCTTATGTCTAGCCCATAGAATTTGAATGCTAAGATCCCATCAGCCTTTCTTTCTTAACCTCATGTCAATCACTAAACCGACCAAACTTGGAGCAAGGGAAAACTTAACAGATACTTGTGAAAAGGCAACAGATGACAATGAAGTGAGCTTTAACTTCAATTATGATACGCATTATGTATAAAAGCTTCTAATATAGGGTCATTAATCGACAGACAGGAAATGAGATTATGGCCAAAGCACCCATAAGAAAAGGAACTATTACTCACATTAAACAAGGAGCTCTATCTTAAAACTACTTGTGCACTAACCACTATCAATCTATCACAACATATCATGATTCAATCTTCATGTTTCGTGACAGTCAAAAAGAGAAGTCGTTTGTTTACCTTATGGAGGTTTGGGTAAGCTTATTCGAAAGAGCTAAAATTTTTATTAAAGAATCCTGGCCTCTACTAATTAGCTTTTCTTCCCCTTAAATAAACTGATAAGCTGTTGCAATAAGCTAATCCACACACTCCTAAATATCTCTTTAGCTTTATCACATCACAATAAGCCAATAAGCTGCTCAACCCAAAAAAAACCCTAATTCCCTAGTCAATTTAATTATTTCACCAGCAAAATATACAAACTTGTTTGCTTAATCCAGTGCATAAAACTAAGAAAAACACAAAATGAAACAATCAAAGTAGAATCAAACTAACAGTGAGGGAAATTGCTTACAGATGAGAGCAAATTTGATCCACTTGGAGAGGAATTTAGGTGCAGTGGTACGGAATAACCTGCAAAACAGCAAGGGGAAGAAAGTAAGAGGAGAATAATATTAGCGTAAAGACGTTAATGGGAAGAAGAATTTGCTTAACCAATGCAGGAAATTAGAGATGATAAAGGGGGAAATGAAATGCGAGCCCTAATTAGATAATTGGGTGTGAAGATTATACCTTTGGTCTGAAGTGAAAAGGAAGAAACAGCCATTGAATCGAAATTCGATGAATGAATTTGGGTTTTCGTGTTATCTTGATTATGTACGGTCCACGTCGTACGTGTTCTTGCTGCGGTACAAATGAATATATATATATATATATATATATATATATATATATATATATATATATATATATATATATTAGGTTATAATCCCGTGGATTACACGGGTTAAATAAGAAAAAATACTAAATATTTATTAACGAAGAGTTATAAACTGTAAAACGTCAAATATAAAGATACTTTGATTAGCTAATAAAACACTTTTAATATTCTTAAAACTTTCTTTTTAAAATATTATTGCTTTGAAAAAATTTCGTTTTATTTATCAATATCTCACTCTTTAAAAACTATGGGCTTATTTTGTAAAAAATATTTTATGTAAAACTTTTATTTTTTAAAAATATTTCATAATTTAAAATGGTTTTGCTGTTTTAGAAAAAAAAATCATAGTTTTAGACAATTTTGATTTTAAAAAATGTATATTTTCAATCAAAATACTTAGTTTTCATTTAATGAAAAAAATGTTTTTTCATAAGTTAATAATTAAAAAAGGATATGGATTTATAATATATAGAGAGAAAGAGAAAAAATTAAGAATTAGTTATTTGACTTTTTAAAATGGAATAAATAGTTTTGGCGGGAAAACTAAGATAAGAATGCTTGTGGAAATATAATGTGGCACCACATATAAAAAATTATTAGGTTAGATTTAAAAAAGATAAAATTATCAAAATGATCACGTGACCAATCCATTTTTTATTAATAATAAAATTTTCAAAGTATCAGAACAATGAAATAGTTAAGTGGTCCAATATTTTTGTCCGGCAATATCAATACATGTAGTATCGCCATATAGTACTATTTGGCGATACCAATGCATGTGGTATCGCCGTTGTATCGCTTTAAATGAAAAAAGGGTATCTAGTGTAAGATGTGTTAAACAAATCGTCATGTTGTATTGCCGTTATATGTCTGATGGATAAGTCTCATGTCTTGCAATGATTTCAGTTCATAACATTCGCCCATCTTTAAAGCACCAACACCCTCGTTGGTCATAACTGGCTCTCTCCAGACCACCACTTTAAAGTTGGCTTTGATATCACTGTTATAGAACAGATGGAACAACTCAACCCAAAACACTAGTCTAATGGGTGAAAGAAACACATTTGGTCTATAAACCTCACACTAATTACCCATACAACTAATGTTAGACAAGTCCCATATCTTACAATGATTTTAGTCCATAAAAATTAGTACATAATATTAAAAATGCAATGTGAATGAACAGTAGCATTTGGGATATTTTTGCAATGTGAATGCACTGTAACATTTGGGATATTTTAGTGCTGTGTACAATTTTTTTTTTCAAGCACAAGTTGTAAAGCATTGTGTATAAGGGGTATAGCGGTGGCCGGGCCACATCTCAAGACTGTCGTCTACCACCGCTACCAGTTCGGTTTTTCTGATATCTCCGGCTATGGTGGCGGAGGTGGTGGATGAGGCTGGGGTTTTGTGGGTGTGGCAGTGAGAAAGGGGGGAGTCGAATAGCAGGCGGGCCTCTTTTCCAACCATTGATTTGCACTTTTGGCTACTTTTCAGGCGTCGATTTATGCTCCTGGTCTCCCCGCTTTCTTTTTTGCCGGTGATAGTCTTGGTGGTTGCATGTCAGCCTCCCTTCTTTATTTCAGGTTGCCCCAGTCTGAGGTTTGATTTGGCTATAAATTGTTGTGGTGGGGGTGTGTCTGTTGTTGTGCCGCCCTTTGTGGTTGATATGGTACCAATTTCATTGTAATATTTGGGTTTTCATGGTTTGACTTGGTGTTTATATTGTGACTGTCGATGATGTTTTGGTTTTTTTTGTGTGATATTAGGGTTTTCAGATCTGGTTTGAGTTAGCGTTTGGTTTGTGGCTGTTCGTTGATGTTTTGGTTCGATGATACTACGGTCATGCTTACCTAAGACTTTATTGCTCATTTTGTCAATAATGTTGAGCTTTATCTCTTTTGAGACTCCATTTACACGCAATATATTATTATACTTTACAGTTGTTAAACTGAATGAACAGTTGTTGTACCGATTTGTTAACGATAATCTGCTAAGACTTTGTTATTGTTATTAGCTTATGTCGATGATGATGGACGCATGTTCATTCGAGATCCTTAGTCGATGATGTTGGACTTTACGTCTTCTGAGACTGTTGGTTTGCAGGTTATAGTCTGATGAGACTTTGTCGGTATGTTGGTGATTTGACCCTACTGGGTGAGACTGTTGTTTGCTAACCTCGATGATGATGGATATCTGCCCATATAAGACCCTTCGTTCTGGTTGTTCGCGGCTGTGATGATACACCATAACCCATGTCGGTTGCCCTGGTTTGGCAACCATTTTCAGTGTTCAGCCGCAACCATACATGGTTCTGAGCTGCGCTATACAGGATACGACACATGACATAATATGCGGAAGATACACATGCATTTGTCTGAGTCTTGGTTTATCTTGTGTTTTTTAAAATCTATTTTGTTTTATACGTAAGTTTATAGCATAGTATTAATGTATTATTAACAAGTAATTGCATCAACAGGTTATTGCATGAATAGTAACCATCCAATAGGGCTTTTACATACATGTATTAATCTAATAAATTACATAAAGATTCACACCACTAGATCATGACATAATAGTAAATGTGTATATCGTTTATGGGCTCGTGTAACGGTGTCGGGTTCAAAACCTATTGAAGCATGAATTAGAATTAGTATTGAGTAGGGTAATATTAAGTTAGGACCATTCGTAAAGAAAAAAAGGATATACCTGCATACTTATTGGATGATAGAACTTTTTGATTAGTTTTTAGATACGTGTTAATATGATATCACTCGACATGAAGTTAAACTGATTAGTATTTTGGGTCAAGATTCGAGCCTTGAACATGTTGATACGTTAATAATATGATGAAAAACTATACTAAACATGTTCAGCCGATTTAACTTGTTTATAATACGTATAACATGTTTAACTTTTTATGTTGGATTAGTTAACTAATTAACATGACACTTTTATGACTTGTTTATCAAACCAAACTAGTTAATATTATATTACATGTTATTCACTTGCTAGGTTTATGGTTATGATTTTATTATTTTGTTATTTATGCTTCAAAAATGGTAACATACAAGATGTAGTTAGATTAGCCACATATGTAAGAAATATTATTGAAATTTGAAAACCAGCTATGAAAAGTCTCTTTTATTATCAATCTCCCAAAAAGGATCTATCATGAAGAACACACTTTTCTTTATTGTTTGATTCTTAATGTTATTGTTAATATGAGTAAAAAAAGATTAAAGTGTTTAAAATGTGTTAAAGAATATTTGTTTCTCGTATGCATGGTCATATGGTGCACTTAGGAGCTACGGCTAGCCAAATTCTAAGCATAAACGCCTCTTTATACATTTGTCTATTAATGATGTGCAATCTGGGTTTGAAAATTGTGATATTAATTATTTTTATGTACACTTTATTCATCTAATCATTCCTGGTTTCTTGAAATTTTTACAACCTTTTTAAAAAAAATTTATAACATTTGGTTGGTGATAGAAACCAGAACATTCGTTAACACCGAATACTCAATTTTTGAGGGATTGGTATACAGGATTAAAAGTACACCTCATTCTTTTTAACTACCATTGACCATTTTTAATACACAATACTCTACTTTTACAACTTCACAACGTTATGGATATAAACACCTTTTAAGATATTAATGTTTATGTGCACTTCTGAAAAGGAACAAGGCAAATTTAGTTCATCATCATAATTTTTTTTATCATATGAACCCATGTCAGAGACACAGCAATTGGAAGATTGGATCTACGGAAGCGGTGCTAGAAGTCTAGAACCATTCCTATGGCCCTGAGGGCTTGAGCTATGAATGACAAATTTTTGATTAGTATGTTATAACCCCGTGTATTACACGGGTTAAATAAGAAAAAAATTATTTATTAACGAATAGTTAGAAACTGTAAAGCATCAAATATAAAATTATTTTGATTAGCTGATAAAATACTTTTAATATTTTTAAAACTTTCATTTTAAAAAGTTATTGCTTTGAAAAAATTTCGTTTTGTTTATCAATATCTCACTCTTTAAAAACTATGGGCTTGTTTTGTAAAAAATATTTTTATATAAAACTTTTATTTTTTAAAAAGATTGATTTTAAAATATTTCATAATTTAAAAAGATTTCGTTGTTTTAGAAAAAAATCATAGTTTTAGACAATTTTGATTTTAAAAAAGTATATTTTTAATCAAAATACTTAGTTTTTATTTAATTAAAAAATATGTTTTAATAAGTTAATGATTAAAAAGGGATATGGATTTATAATATACAGAGAAAAAGAGAAAAAAATTAAGAATTAGTTATTTGATTTTTTAAAATGAAATAAATAGTTTGGGCGGGAAAACTAAAATGAGAAAGCTTGTGGGAATGCCATGTGGCACCACATGTAAAGGATTATTAGGATAGATATCATAGATCTAACATTATGACAAGATAAGTGTACCTTTTTAAGTTTTTAGTTTGTTTTTTTTTTCCTTAAAATAATAATTGTTATGATTTGTTTTCGTTTTTATTTCCACGTTTGAAACTTAGTATCGTTACAGAGTTTCCCGTGCAACAAGCGTGGAGAATATCATCTGAGGTGGATAGATTACCGCCACGAAGCGCAATGGAAAAAATTAGTTTAATTTTAATAATTCAAACTATTATTTATTGGTCAGTATTAATCCCAACAAATAATTTAAACAATATTAATCTTGATTTGTTTTGTTACTGATAACAGTCTTAGTCTAAATGTTTGTCAACTCCGTTAGTTTTTATGACGTGATATGTGACGTGGCATGTGACATGACGTAGTACCTAATTAAAATAAAAAATATAAATATATCACTCAAATTTTGTCTCTTTGTCTCCAATTACTTTACCAGCGACAAAAGTGTTACGTTGAATAACTTTAGAATATGATCTTTTATAAAAAAGAATTGATTAATGTACTTATATTTTTAATTTTAACTATGTTATATGTCACGTCACGAGCCACGATGAATCATAAAAACTAACAGAGTTAACGAATCGTTAGATTGTGACTATTATTAGTAACAAAATCAAAAGTTAAGAATAATACTAGTCAAATTGTTAGTTAGGATTATTATTAACAAGAGTTAAGTTCAATTTTACTCATTGAGGTTTGTTAAAAATAACTATTTTCCTCTAAAATATTAAAAACATCAATTTTACTCATTGAGTTAAGTTAGTTAAATCTTAGGGGGTAAAACTGAAATTAAATCTATTAACAAATAGTCAATAACTTGTATTTAGGCCCTCGCGTTGCAGCGGAGGGTGTAAAACTGTGTCAAGTAGCATCAATGGCATATTACCTTCATGGCCACCAACACCGAAAAAGCATGTATTAAATATAATAAAATAAAACCGAAAAAAAAATATGCGCAAAAACGTTGAACCACATAGGCGAAACATAAAACATATAAAACAATAAGTAAGTCAATCTAGAACCAGCGTGTTGCGACGATGTCATTAAACAGGGAAAAAATAAGGGTAAAAACGTTGAACCATACACACGCTACGGTGTGTTAACTTATAAAATTTAGACCGAAACGTAAAACAAAAAATGTGTAAATTATGAAAAGTATAAATGAGCAAAATTGAAACTAAAAAATTACTGAGGCTAAATTGTAAAAGATATAACATTATTGGGTTAAATTAAAAAAATAAAGTTAAAAAATAAAGATAAATACATCCCACTAAACACATGATACAACACACTAAACGTATCAAATTTATTAATTAGTATATATATAACTCGGATTATTAAAATCTAGTTTTCCTATATATTTTTTGCTTTTGAAAAACAAATTAACTAGAGTCAATTGACATTTATTTTGACTGATTCGTGGTAAACGCGGTTGGCTTTCTTTATTTATATATTAATATACAAATTTTGAAATTTATACTTCTGAATTAAAA